>BTHU01000008.1:9372500-9782500 GCA_036184795.1 Tokudaia tokunoshimensis
GTTCTCTAGAGAACAACACCTCTCACGGTATCGGATTTGAAGATAGCATGTAAAATATATCTTTAAAAATCCCTTTTACTCTCTCAGGCTAGCAGCTGTTAGTGATATGGAAAGCAAATATTATCAGACTCTACTCTTACATATCAACTGCTACATGTATTGCCTTGGCTTTTACTCTGTGGCAACAACTGTAAATCTGCATCTCCTGAACTAAGGTCAGGAGTATGTGTCAATTACATGCTGTGAATGGAATGGCTCCTAAGGGAAGGAAAAGGATTCAGCACATTGCAATTGCAATCAAGAGGTTGATTCTTTCCATGCAGGTTGGACTTGTCTAGGAACCTTGTGGGATGATCTCTGCTCCTTGCAGAGGACACGTTCAACACTGCCTACAGATATATCATGTCTTGGTGAAGAGGAGACAATATTGCTTAGCTCTTGGTCAGTATTGCTCTAACAGTGACACTGTAGTGCCTAATGACAGACACTGGTTGACATTCTTGGCCTACTTGGTCCATCTGACTTTTTCAAGGTGGACACTGTTCTGTGGGCATCACAAAGTCCAATGCTTGTAACTGTCACACAAGCTCTTTCTCAGACCAGCCCTCCTCTTCTGGACCTGAAAATCTTTTTGCTTCAAGGCCCATGATCAACAGAGTCATGTACCACTGCCCATAGATTCCTGTATACTGCTACCATGATCAAACATTCCCCCAAAAGATGCTGATGTGGGTATAGCTCCAAAGGCAAACCATGTAAAGAATATCCTACTGGCTTCTGTGTTAATGGGCAATCCTGAATGAAATTTTAATTCTGTTGTTCTGCCTTCAGCTCATGAGTGTATATCAAGGCAGACTCACTGTGGATCAAGATGAGTATTTTTTTTTATTTTCAATAGACTTATTTGTTCATAAAGTATTCTTCTTACCTTAACTTGCAAAGCAATAATTGTAAACTGATGGGAGGACACGCATGCAGACATGTTGGGAGATGTGAAACTTAGGATCACCTGTTTATGTGTCTTACTCAGAACTCTCTGCCTAATTCATACAAGTTCTTTTTTTAAATTAAATATATTGTTAATTTACATTTCAAATGATTTCTCCTTTCCTGGACCCCCTTGGCCTTACATATTTTCCTCAGTTTCTGTTGTTATTTCTCCTTTTTCATTTGTGATTTTGTTAATTTGCATACTCTCTCTGTGCCCCCTGGTTAGTCTGACTAAAGGTTTATCTATCTTGTTGATTTTCTCAAAGAATCATCTCCTGGTTTTGTTAATTCTTTGTATAGTTCTTTTTGTTTCTACTTGGTTGATTTCATCCCTGAGTTTGATGATTTCCTATCTTCTACTCCTCTTGGGTGTATTAGCTTCTTTCTGTTCTAAAGTTTTAAGGTGTGCTGTTAAGCTGCTAGTGTATGCTATCTCCAGCTTCTTTTTGGAAGCACTCAGAGCTATGAGTTTTCCTCTTTTTTTTTTTTTAATTTAATTTAATTTTATTTTTTTAATTTACATTCCAAATCACTTCCCCTTTCCCGTTTCCTCCCTCCCCGAAAGTCCCATAAGCCCCCTTCCCTCCCTCTTTTCTCCGTTCAACCCCCTCTCATTACTCTGTCCTGGCGTTCCCCTACATCCAGTCTTTCCAGGACCAGGGGTCTCTCCTTCCATCTTTTTAGAAATCTATTGATATGCTGATTGTGTCTAGGGTATTCTGAGATTCTGGGTCAATATCCCCTTATCAGTGACTTCATACCATGTGTGATCTTTTGTGATTGGGTTACCTCACTAAGGATGATATGAGTTTTCCTCTTAGCACTGCTTTCATTGTGTCCCATAAATTTGGGTATGTTGTGCCTTTATTTTCATTAAATTCTAAAAAGGATTTTACTTCTTTCCTTATATCTTCCTTGACAAAGCTATCATTGAGTAGAGCATTGTTCAGCTTCCATGTGTATGTGGGCTTTCTATTGTTTTTGTTCCCATTGACGACTACCTTTACTTCATAGTAATGTGATAGGAGGCTTGTGATTAGTTCGATCTTCTTGTATCTGTTGAGGTCTCTTTTGTGACCAATTATATGGTCAGTTTTGGAGAAGGTACCATAAGGTGCTAAGAAGGCATATTCTATTGACTTAGGATGAAATGTTCTATAGAAATCTGTTAAATCCATCTGGTCCAAAACTTCTGTTAGTTTCATTGTGTTTCTGTTTAGTTTGTGCTCCCCTGATCTTTCCATTCAGGAGAGTGGGGTATTGAAATCACCCACAATTTTTGTGTGAGGTGCGATGTGTTTTTTAAGCTTGTTTTTTGTTTTTTTTTTAACAAATGAGTGTGTCCTTGAATTTTGAGCACAGATATTTAGAATTAAGAGTCCTTCCTGGTAGAATTTTTTTTAATGAATATAAAGTGTCCTTCTGTGTCTGTTTTGATGCCTTTTGGTTGAAAGTCTATTTTATTGGATATTAGAATGGCTACTCCAGCTCGTTTCCTGGGACTATTTGCTTCGAAAACTGTTTTCCAAACTTTTACTCTGAGGTAGTATTTGTCTTTGCACTGAGATGTGTTTCTTGTATGCAGCAAAATTTTGGGTCCTGTTTATGTATCCAAATCTGTTAGTCTACGTGGTTTTATTGGGGAATTGATGTTAAGAGATATTAAGGAAAAGTGATTGTTACTTCCTGCTATTTTTGATGTAATTTTTATGTTTGTGTGGTTATCTTCTTTTGGGTTTGTTGAAAGAATCTTAATTTCTTGCTTTTTCTAGGGTGTAGTTTCCCTCCTTTTGTTGGTGTTTTCCATTCATTATCCTTTGAAGGGCTGGATTTGTGGAAAGATACTGTGTAAATTATTTTTTGTCATGAAATATCTTGGTTTCTCCATTTATGGTAGTTGAGAGATTTCCTGGATATTTCAGTCTGGGTTGGCATTTGTGTTCCCTTACTGTCTATATGACATCTCCCCAGGCTCTTCTGGATTTCATAGTGTCTAGTGAGAAGTCCTGTGCAATTCTGATAGGTCTACCTTTATATGTTATTGGACCTTTTTCCGTTACTGCTTCTAATAGTCTTTCTTTCTCTAGTATGTTTGGATTTTAATTATTATGTGATTGGAGGAATTTCTTTTCTCATCAGTTCTGTAGGCTTTGTATATGTTCATGGGTATCTCTTTCTTTAGGTTAGGGAAATTTTCTTCTATAATTTTGTTGGAAACATTTACTGGCCCTTTAAGTTGGAAATCTTCACTGTCTTCTATACCTGTAATCCTTAGGTTTAGTCTTCTCATTTTGTCCTGGATTTCCTGGATGTTTTGTTCAGTCACTTTTTGAATTTTGCATTTTCTTTTACTGTTGTATCAATGCTTTCTATGGTATCTTCTGCATCTGATATTTTTCTTCTGTCTTCGTATTCTGTTGTTGATGCTTTGATCCATGACTCCTGACTTCTTTCCTAGGTTTTCTATGCCCAGAATTGTTTCCCTTTGTGATTTCTTTTTTATTTCTACCTCCATCTTTTGATACTGGATTGCTTTCTTCACTTCCTTCACCTGTTTTTTTGTGTTTTCCCTTAGTTCTTCAAGGGCTTCTCCTCGTTTACTTGTGTTCTCCTGTATTTCTTTAAGGGAATTATTTATATCCTTCCTGAAGCCCTCCATCAGTATAGTGAGCTATGATTTTAAATCCAAATCTTGCTTTTCTGGTGTGTTGGTGTGTCCAGGACTTGCTGTTGTGGGAGATTGTGTTTGGATGGAGCCATATTGCCTTGATTTCTGTTAGTAACATTTCTATGTTTGCCTTTTGCCATTTGGCTATCTCTGGTGTTCGTTGGTTCTGCTGTCACTGGCTGGAGCTTGTCCCTCCTGTGTTCCTGCAAGGCTATCTCAGCCCCCCTGGTTGACCACCTTTCCTCTTTCACAGATTGCTGTGGGTGTACGTTGGGCCCTCGCAGACCGAGTCCCAAGTGATATTACACTCAGGTGTTCTCTGCGTTCCTGGCTGCAGCAGCCTGCTCAGTGGCAGAAGAAAAGATGTTGGCCTCACCTCTACTCGCAGCACTCAATGAAGAGCAGATATCCCCTAGCAGACTAGATTCACAGAAGGCTGGGTGCAGGCAGAGTCCTGGCATGGTGCGTCCCAAGCGATCCTCCACACAGGTGATCCCTGAGCCCCTGTCTGTACCTGCCTTCTCAATCACAATGGCAAAGATTGCAAAGCCTCACCTCTAAATGCAGGACTTCCTCCAATGGCAGGACTCCTCACAGGGCAGATGTCCCCTGGCAGGGTAGGTACACAGATGGCTGCGGTGCTACTGAGCCCCTGGGTGAAGGCAGAGCCCTGGCAGTGAGTGTCTCGTGTGATCCTCCACTCAGATGATCACTCAGATGATCCCTGCACCCCTATCTGTACCTGTCAACTCAGTCACAGTGGCAAATATGGTGGCCTCATACCAGTTCTAAATGAAGTCTTTTCTCACGAGCATATTGATCCACTTGTGACCCAGATACAATGAGTGTCTCTAGAAACATGGATTCCTAACTTCCCTCAAGCAAACTCTTCATATCCACTAGGGTCTGGTCATATGCTAGAAGACTTTTGAAGATATGTTAGTCAGCTTCATGTCACTACAAGGAATACCCAAGGTAATCAATATAAGGAGGGAAAAGAAAGCAAGGAAGTGTGTATTTTGGTTTTGGTTTTTCAGATGGCATGATTTGACAGCTCATTAAATGACCTGTGCTGTAATTATTTCTTACATCTTCCTGTAAGCTTTCTACAGCATCTTCTCCCAGTACTGGTATTTCTGATGCCAAATGATGGACACAGTTTGAGTTCTGAATAACAGAACTATTCTAATCAAAGCCAGAGCTTTTCTAGAACCACCTACATCTGTGAGCCCAGTTCTGTTCTTCTATGTGACTTTGTCATCAAGTCAGAAGAGGATTCCCATGTATTGAATCTGCTGTCTTTGGAGCATGTAGCCACCTTGGAATCACTTGGATAATTAAGCTTTAGTGTACCATGTCCTTGAGAGTGGGAGTTCTGAGATAAGGCTTTACATTATTCATGTATGAATGCTTCCACTTTCTTAAAACCCTCAGTTATCATGAACTTCCAAGACTTTATTTTTACTTTGAATAAACGCTCCCTTCTTAGTTTGCTGTCATTCTTGCCTCTCCCTGCTTGGTAATTTTAATTCAATTATCAAGAAATTGTAAATGTTTATCAACAAAATTATTGTGTAGAGTGATCAAAGTGTCCAGGTCCCTGAACATTATTTTATGACAGAGTAGAAGGGATAGCATGATTTCTGGACAGGTATAGAATAGAGATTGTCATTCGTCTCATGGGAATGAAAAGCATTTCTGATTCTTACCTCTAAACTCATAGGGAGAAGAAGACATTGTATGTTTCAGATTAAGGTAGCATGTGATACTGCCGGGGACATGTTGATCAGTTATAGAAGGAACTCCATAATCTGTGTGCACTAGGTCACTGTTACCCACAGTGTGATCTTGAATCAAAACCTTCTATTGGCTGAAAGAATACTGAGAGGGAGGGACTGAGGGATAAAAAGAGTGAGGGAAAGAAGGAGAGAGAGAGAGAGAGAGAGAGAGAGAGAGAGAGAGAGAGAGAGAGAGAGAGAGAGAGAGAGAGAGGAGCTCTGTGAGTTATCAGCACTCTACTTCATACATCTGGAAGAATGAACATGCTGGTCTTGGAGGAAGGATCTCTTTGGACACTGCAGCTCACACTACAGATGAGCTCATTTAACCATTGTTGTGTGCATGAAGTTTGGGTACACAACTTTATCCCTAAGCTGTGAATTGAAAATCCATTTCCTTTCAATTATAGGAAAATGTCCAGTTTTGGCTTATTTAGCTCCCATTTTTTATTATGTTTTTCATGACTTGATTGTAGACTTCTTTGAAAAACATCAAAACTCCTTTCTCTCCTTTCAACCATCACTCATAATTTTATGTGGTAGAATTCCCAAGCATTAAAAATTGAGTGAAATTGAAATAAAAAACTGTTCATCCTCTCTATTTGTCAAACTCATAATGATTTAAAACCTTTACATACATATATACATATTAAGGGATAAAATGCACACATACACATGCACAAACATGTATGTATGTATGTATGTATGTAACAGCAATTAATAAAAAAGAAGTCATGGATTTGAAGGAAAGCAAGGAGAAGGAGGTATACAGGAGGGTCTGGAGGAAGAAAAGAGAAGGAGGAAATCATGAAATTGTATTGTAATCTTAAAAAATGAAAGAAATGAAAAATTTATAAGCTTTAAAATGTAACTTAGTATCCGATATCTCACCTTTTGTAAAACCACCTTAAATAGGTTATTTAATTTTTTCTGAGCTTCACTTTCTGTAAAACTGATACAGGGCTAGCACCATGGCTCAGTAGGTAAAGGCACCTACTTCCAAGCCAAAGCACCAGAGGAAGGTTCCTAGGACTCACAGAGTAGGAGAGAAGGAAGAGCCAATTCCTGTGTGCAGTGCCCTGAGCTGCATTTGCACTTCCTGATACAAGAGTGCAACCCCCTAAAAATAATAAATACAAACACTTAAGTATGGGAGTATGCTTTAATGAATAGACTAGATATTTTGCCATATACTTAGATAGTTATTAAATATAGGTTCCTATGTCTCTTCTCAATTAATAGTTAGCCTCACAATTCCATGCCTTACAAAATGCCTTCAGATATTAAATATGTCTGGACCCAGGTCCACCTGAGGCCATTTGGTGATAATACTCTAGTAGCTTTCTTTCACACCTGCTTGCAGTTACAAAATGCTTATAGACTCCCAAGGCTTTAAGTGTGACAGGGCAACAGACAAGTGCAGCAGGTTTCTGGTCCACTGGAACATTCTCTCTTTTCTGATCTTGTCTTGCTGGATCATGGAAGACTGTGAGGCTGAAGTGTGAGCTTGATGTACAGTTCTTCATTACAGTCTCATGCTGCAGGAAAATCTACATACAGCAATCTGAAGACAATTTACACTGAAATGGTTCTTTGCAATTTAGGCATTTAATTAGGGGATTTGAAAGCTTAATTAAAAAGTGAAATCATTTGTCTTCATTTCTGAAACAATGCCATTGTAGATGGTTCAATTATGTAAAATAAAGCACAATAAGATATGTATTTCCTTGTATGATGCTATTGCATCATTCACACATAACAGCACTGCTCCATAAAATGTATTTGAGAAGATGGTAGAAAATTGAAACACAGAGTCATTAAAGATGCTATTGAAAGAAACTCCTGGGCTACAAAGTTGTTTTTCCTTCCTGTGTTTTATGATCCTTAAAAGATACGAGCTTTTCCTCCAAAAAAATGTAAATGAGAAGTTTTTTGTATATTACCTACAAGCCCACCAAACAATGTACAAGTACACAAAAATCTGGCTCAAATTGTCTCATCAGTCTTCAATTATTTATCATGAGAAAACAAGCAATATTGTCTGCTTTATCATGTTTGGTATACAGACATCTATCATCATCATTTTTATTGTTGTTGCTGCTGTTGTGTCTGTACATCTGAATGAGTGTAGTTATACATCTGTGTTTCTGGGTACCCACATAGGTCAGAAGAGGATGTCAGTTTCCTTGAATCTATAACTGCAGGTGGGTGTGAGCTGCTTGACATGACTGCTGAGATATCTACCAACCCTGGTTCTTATGATACAGCATGGAGTGTGGTTAACCACTGCACCATCTCTCCAGGCCACAAAAATGTACTTTCTCTATAGCATATATAGCCTATATGCTTTTTTTTGACATTTATTTATTCTGGAGAATGAGGGGGATTATGCTTGGTCCTCAAGTGTTCTACTACTGAATTTTGTTCTCACCTCCTAATATTTGAATCTTAAATGTCTCTCAGAAGCTCCTGTCTTGAAAATTCAGTTGCAGGTAGCTGGTGCCGTAAGGAAGTGTGGGACTTGAGAACGGGGGGGAAATGGAGGAAGCAGTAAATGTCTGAAAGCATGAGACCCTGGAATGGCAAGGGGAGAAGATTGACAATCTGAGTCTGATTCAAGTATGAGACTGAGAGTGAATCGTGGAGAAAATGCTACTGGGGGAACCAGCATGGAGCAAGAGTTAGGACAGGACACATCCAAACCATGAAAATCTCATCTTGAGACCTGCAGAATTAAGAATCACACCCTCCCTATTCTGGGCCTGCATGCCTTGGGGCACAGAGCCCTATGACTACCACTTCCACCACCACTGAGGTAAGTCATGTATCTTGGTAGGCAAATTACAGGTTTAACTTCCTCTCTTCTTATAGGGACATGTCCAGTAAGACCTGGGAATCCCTTTTCATGTAAATGAAGCATTTCTAGCCCTTCTGTACCAACCAATAATGTACATTCACACCCAAAGTCTTACTTACTCTCCAAGGTTTAGATAGCATAAGAGAGATGTGTGCCCTACCCTCTCCCCCAGGACCATCAAGTTCCTGTGAACCTATTCCACCCTCTGATCTAGCAGAAAACAATGCCTAAACACTATGATGACAGAAGCTGATTTGGGCCCCAAAGTGACTGGTTCACTCTGTTTGGCTCTGAGTGGATGGTATAATGCCCAGCCCAGTTGGGAAGGGTCATCTATCATGACTTTTTTTTTTTAGCATGACCCCAGATAGTATTGAGGCTGAGGCAGGTTTAATTTTTTTCCCATTCTCCTTTTATACCATTTTAATTACATGCAAGTAATAAGGTCATTTCTAGGTTGAGGAACAAGCAAGACAATAAACACAAATAGTCAAGGAACAAGCACGGCAGTAAACAAAGTCCAGTAATCACTCCCATGAACACTGTTTCTCAGAGCTTATCAGTATAACCAAGATCTCTGGACCTACTTCCCTGTCCTATCCCAAAGTTATATTCAAGTCTGAAGACTACTTCTTTGTTCTAGCCTAAAATCAGATTCCTGCCTGAGCTCACTTCTCTGTCCTGGCCCAATGTCAAATTCCTGCCATGCAACCCCAAAAAAGCTCTCCACATCTCCCCTTTTTTATTTTATAAAAAAGACTGTATCTGTATTAGGTTGTTCTGACAATAATGCTTTCCTTACCCATTGTGGAATATGCATTATCAAAAGCAATGCACTACTGTCTTAAGTTGGTAAGGCTCTGTGTAGAACTTACCCATCTCTGACTGCCAGCTTGTTATAACTCCAGGGATCCATTTTAGTGTCAAGCCATTCATTTTGGCCACCAACATATTGATGTTGTTAGAGGCAAGTTTTATCATAATGGGCAGGAATAAAAGTATTCCTAGGACAAGAAGGGCTAGTATGATCAAGCTATATATGCCATTCTTGAAACTTGACCAAGATGGAAATACTGACCTCAGGTCATGAATAATTTTATCAGCAGTATCTGCAGCATCAGAGCTCAGCAGAGCATCATACTTTACATTCATAATCTCACTATGCAAAGTTAGGAGAGATGTTAGAATTATGCCAAATACACTGCAAGTGTCTGAACTTTTTCCCAATTATAGTGATTATCATTCTAAATTAAGGTAACACAAATCCATAGGTATTTATCATGACACTTGAGATGGCTTCTTATTCTGAACATCCTAAAACTTTAAATAGTATCATAGAGAGCATCAATCCATTGTTCTAATCACTGAGTTAAATCCTCTTGAATACTCAGAACATTAGTAACAGGTTTTGCTAACTGATTTTCAAAAATAGCTGTCTTCTTGTGTCAAAGCAATTGCAGAAGTGGTGCTATCTATTAATGTAATTAAAGTTGCTATGCCAGCTATAATCAAGCCCACTACCCTCTTCCTTCTGTTTAAAGCCTGACTCACTTCTTCCAGTATTTGCAAGCTTTTTTTCAGAATACCAAGGTCCTGTAATACTCACAAATAATAATACAAAAGCTGGTTGGTAGACCACTATAACAGACATGCCAGTTTTCAACACTCTGACACTTAGAAAGTGTACAATCAATATTACTTACATTAAATATTGTGGAAGAAACAAAAGTAATTTAACATGATAATTAATAAAAGATTAAGAGCACATGCACTAACACTTGTTCAGAAGTCCAGATCCTGTCCAATTTTATAAACTGCAAATATAACTACATACGAGGCATCTTTTGATTTTCAAATATGTCTCTGAAAATGTCCAGACACAGCCTTTCAAACGAAGACTTGACTTTACCTTTATTCCAATATTGGGTTAATTTTCAGACCAGTCCATGATTGAATCAGAATAACTTGTCACATTAAAGAATAGAGTCTTTATAAATTCTCTTTTTGATTAAGTTTTTGAAGGTAAATTCTACAATCTACATGGTCTCTGTCCCACAATGTCTAATGAGGCAAGGTTGCTTGATCAATCTGGGATATAGGCAATCAAAGGTGGGTCAGGGACGTTTGTCCAGCACAGCTTCCCAATCACCATTGTCAGTGCACTCAGCAAGCTTAGAGATCAGCGTCATTCTTGGAGCCAGCATCAGCATGTCTCAGCAATCACTCTGGCAGCTACTATGCTCCTGTAGCATCTTGCAGAAAAAGCAAACACGCCCTCTTCCTCATATTAATACCCGATGATGATCATGCCATAAACTAGTAAGTGGATTCTTCTATTTCACCTATGCATACTTGTAGGGTGTCATAGACACTCAGCCAAAAGTTCTTTGGCATTCGAAGTTTATAATTTTAAAATAAAAAGAACATGATTGAAACGATTTTGTGGTATATGGAGATACAACTCCCCCTTTTTTATTTTATGAAGATATTATTTTAAAGTTCCACAATATCCGTTTCACAATACCTTGTTCTTGGGATTGTAAGGAATCCAAGTAATGTGGGTAATATTAAATTGTCAACAAAACATCTCAATTGCTTGATTGTAATATCCAGTTTCATAGCATGTTTTAATCTTATTTGGATCAACCAGCATAGAAAAACAATGTAGCTTCCAGGACAGAGAAGCGAGATGGGGTTGAATGGGGAATAGGGGGAGGAAAGAGGGCTTATGGGACTTTCGGGGAGAGAGGAACCAGGAAAGGGGAAATCATTGGGAATGTAAATAAAAAAATATAGAAAATAAATTTAAAAAAAGAAAAAAAATGTAGGCAATGACTAATTACATTTTTAGTTACTTCTCCTGTTAAAGCAGTTGCAACTAGAAAGCCTGAAAAGTTGTCAAATCACATGTACATATTCTGTTTTTCCAAAATCAGAAATATGAGTATCATTCATTTGCCATGATTGATTATGTATGAGTCCTCAAGGATTAACACCATTATATTGTACAGGTAGAAATTAAGGACACTGAGAACAAGTCTTTACAATATAACTTGCACATTCTCTAGAAATACCAAATTATTGTCTTAAGCCGTTATTATTTTGATGATGTAGAGAATGAAATTGACCAATTGTTCCCGTGTAAGGCCTATAATCTGCCTGGTATACATATCTGCTGTGACATTGCCCTCAGTAAGGGGTCTAGGTAATTTAGTATGACCTCTTACATGTCCTATAAAGTTAAGAAACAGTACATTCTTTTAAATTGTGTTATATTTGCATAAATTTTTGCAAAATTTGAAAATTAGCAGTATCTAAAACAGGAACTTTTTCAAGCAATTGTGAAGCATAAGCTATATATTGACTATCACTATATAAATTAAAAGCTTGATTTCTTAACATCTCAAAAACAGTGGCTACAGCACATAGTTCAATTACTTGTACTGAAGTTGGTGGAAACTCAAAGAGAATAAACATGTGATCCAGTTACATATGCTGCTTTCCTATTAGATGAGCTGTCTGTAAATACAGAAAGCACATTCTCTATGAGTTGCATGCATAAATTTACAGGAAATACAAAAGCATGCAGAGGCAAATTGTAGCAACTTGTCTTTTGGATAATGATTATCAATTTTGCCTAAAAAAATTGCACATGCAATAGGCCAAATATCATTATTCTGCAATAACCAATGTAATTGCTATTTTGAAATAAGAATAAATATTTCATCAGGTTTTTCCCAAAATACTTTCATGATTCTGTCCTGCAATTGTGTATTAACACAGCAGCAGCTTCATAATAGGGTGTTAACACTTTATTTGGAGATCAAGAAAAGTGAATCCACATTAATGGTCTCTTTTGCCAAAGCACTACTGTGGGTGCATGAGTTGCAATAACACAAAGAGTCAAAAATTGATCAAAGTCTACATAATGTATCTGTTGTTGGCTAATAATACTTTCTGCAAAGCTATTCATCCCTCATCAGTTAATTGTTGAAGAGAATTAGGATTTGCATATTCCTTGAGAATATCAAATAGAGATTTATGTTTTCCTGTAAGCTTAAAATGATGTCTTAGCCAATTAATATCTCCTGACAACTCTTGAAAATCATTTAAAGTAAGTAAATTATCTTTTCTTATTTGAATTTTCTGTGCTACAGTTTGTTTAGGATATAACTGATGTCCCAAATATTGAAAAGGATATTATTGCCTTTGATCCTTTTCTGGAACAACTATTCCCCAAAATTTTAATGCTCATTGTATAAGAGCAAAGACTTGTAGTAAAACTCCTTCAGATGGATCAGCTAATAAAATGCCATCCATATAATGAATATACACTGCGAGATTCAAAGCCCTAACTTCTTGTATTGAAGCAGCAACAAAAATTTTTACATAATATGACTGTTTGCTATTCCTTGAGGCAAAACGTTCCATGATATTGCTTCATGGGTTCTTTAAAATTAGAAGCAATCTCACTAAATGCAAACCTCCCACAGTCACCAGGTTGCAAAGGAACAGTGTATATATTTCTTATAATGGCAGCTAAAGTAGGCAAGTCTAATGAATCCTTTGAAAACCCTGCAACAATCACCACCTGCTTGACTTTTTCTTAATTACAAATATGAGTTAGAATCCTGAACCTGTGACTGAACAGCAAACTGCAGCCAACAGAACACTGGCAGCTTAGCCACCATCTTCAAGTTTCTCTTGCAATACCAGAGCAAAACCATAACTTTGGAAAGCAAAAGTCAACCTCCCACAAATAATTTAGTCTCTTCAAAATCAATACCAAGTGCATCACCCCCATGCTACAAAGTTTGGCTGCCAATTCCTGCACAGGAACACACAACTCTGCAACCTCTTATACCTCAAAGAGACACTGCCCTAAATCCTATCTTTTTTAAGTCTGGTTTCTAGGATAATAATTACAAAAACTATTACCTAATTTAGACATATCTTTAGAGACCTGTTTCCCTGGGTTGTTGGCTCATGGCATGTTTTGCTGTTTAGAATGACTCCAACCATGAGTTACCAGATTTAAACCAACTTTCTGTTACCAATGTTACAAATTGTTAATCATACCCAATAATCTATAACCAAGAAATTCAGAACATATTTATACTTTTAAAACCAGTCAGAAACAAAAATGAAGTAGCTACACATTTACTTATTTAGACCTGACAATTTTTTTTTTACTTTTTCTACCTGTAATTTCAAGAGAGAAGCACCTTTTCACCTGCTGAACCCAATAATCGCAATTAGAGATTTTTGTAGGAAAAACAGCCATCAGCTCCCTTACCATAGAAGCCAATACACTGCTGGCCCCTTTATGAGAGCCTTGTGTAGATAATTAGCTCCTGGCAGGGCTTCTCCAGGCATTCTAAACTCCTAGCTACAGGTGCAAGGCTCCAAAGTCCAATTGAGAAGGTTTTTTGTTTTTTTGGTTTTTTTGTTTTTGGAAATGAGTTAAAGCTAAGTCAAGGGATGAACAATCAACAGATAAAGTTTTAACTAGTTTTTCTTTTGAACATGAAACACAGAACAATTTTCAAGCAATGAAATGAAAACTCAGACATAAAATGACATACATGGACAGATTGGTGTACCAAGGACAGACAATAGATGGAGAGGGAAGAGAGCTAGATGTCCCAAAGGAACCAAGATGTCCTAAGGGACTCAGAGCCAGAACTATGCATTTCTTCAGAAAGAGCCAGAAAGGAGTCAGGATGTCTCCTGACCTCCTCCAGTCCTTAGGAGAGCTCTGACAGTTTATGTTCATTTTCTTTCTCTTTTGCCAAAGCATTCCTGGACAATGAGGGAAGACTGCTTTTCTCAAACCCATTCTCTTTCATAACTAGGGTGTAAACTGTCTCTAGTCATGGTCCAAAGACTAAAAGCATCTCTGAGAATTATCTTTGAGTCTCTAGATTTTAGCATAACTCTAAACACATACACAAAACACTTTACCATTACCTTGTTCCATTCTTATGGGTTTTATATACCACTGGCCCAAAACTTCTTTACATATTCTTCCCACAGTGTCCTTCACTGTACCCCACTTACTGGAGTTCCTACATTGAGGCCATCTGACCAAGCCAGATGAATCAGTCAACAGGTTCTCCAGAGCAGGAGTGAGGATTACAAAGAAAAAAGACAATTAAGCAACATTGTAGCATATCCCCAGCCAGTTCTGAAGCTGAGGCCATAGAGATCTTCTATGGAACACTTTTACAAACCAACCATAATCAGAAAGAATTGAAATAGTTATGTACTATCCTGCGGTCTAGTTATCCTTACATAGAAAACCAATAATCTCAGCATCCCTTTGCTTTGTCTCTGATCCTCTTCATTTTTGAATTATTCTAGGGCGATCCTTTGCTTTATTTTAGGGATTTGATATATTATTCATAAGTCAAGGTAACCAAAATGGCCTCATTTTTGGGAGTGTTTTTTGCCTCAAGACCAGGTCGTTAACTTGTAAAAAATGCACATAGTAACAAATTTCTGTCTCGGGGTTTCATTGCTGTGACGAGACACCATAAACATGGTAACTCTTATAAAGGATAACATTTAACTGGGGCCCACTTATAGCTTCAGAGATTTATTCCATTCTCATTCTGGTGAGACACATGGCAACATGCAGGCAGACAGGGCTAAAGAAGGAGCTATATACCACATGCAGAAGGAGATTGTATACTACATTGGGTATCATTTGAGCATGTAAGACCTCAAAACCTGCCTCCACAGTGACACATTTCCTCCATCAAGGTCACACCTCCTAATAGCACCACTCCCCATGGGTCAAGCATTCAATTCAGAAGGAGTGTGTGTACCTAAGAGCCATTGATTATATTGGATTGGTGGTATGATAAGAAATGATGACATCACATAGACCTCTCCAAGACTGATAGCAGATGATAACTTATTCAGAGAGGACCCAAATAGGAATGAGGACACTAAGCTAAGATGGCTTACTTTCTATATGCTTGGCAAAATGCTTGTATTCCTAGGATGTCCACCCTCATTTGTTGCCAATTAACCTAGAGCAGTGTTTCCTTCTTACCACTGGATGAACATTATGATCACCTGCAAGATTTAAAAAATTGTAGCTCCACCATCTTTGATCTGGAAACAGAGAAGTTGGGACCTCCAGGTGCAGGGATAACCGAGCATAACATTGCCTGGTACACAGTCACCCGGAATGCTCCCTGCATCCAAGAGCTGGGCAGTTCTGGGGTCATCTACATGCCAGCTCTGCTGTGGGACATCTGCCCTGCAGAGTTATGAGCGCCAGGAGGGAGTGGAGCAGACTCCACTCAGTCACCTTTGCTCTGGTGATAGACTACACTGAGTTTAGAGGTACACAGGGGTTTCCCAAGTATAACATCACTTGGGGCAAGGCACATCAGGGCTCCAAAGACACTCAGGAGAAGGGCAGCCCCTCAGCAAATGGTGCCAGAGAAAAACCTGTCATCCAGGAGGGCAGAAATAGCCTTTCAGGCTCACAGGAGGTTCAGGCACCAGCCAGAAACAGCAGGACCAACTAACACCAGGGATAACCAGACAGCAAAAGGCAAATGAAGAAATGTTACTAAAAGAAACCAAGGCAATATGGTACCATCCGAACCCAACTCTCCGACAGCAGCAAGTCCTGGATAATCCATGACACCCGAAAGGCAAGATCTGGATTTAAAATCACTTCTCATGATGCTATTAGAGGATTTCAAGAAGGATATAAATAAATCTCATAAAGAAATAAAGGGGAGAAGTTGGGACTGCCAGGCTCTGAGACAGACAGGCATAATATCGCTTGGGTCTCTGGCAGCTTGTGTGTACGCGGCTCCCAAGTGCTGGGCAGATCTGCAGTAACCAGCGCGCCAGCTCTGCTGTGGGACTTCTGCCTGGCAGAGGGACCCCGCACTGGGCGGGAGCATACCAGCTTCCCTTCCGTGACCTCTGTTCCAGTAGACTGCACTGAAGAGACAGGTACCCAGGTTCTCCCCAATATAACATCGCTTGGGACACGGCTTGTTGGTGCTTCCGCCTGCTCCCAAGAACCGGACAGCGCTGTGGTCGTCTGGGTGCCAGATCTGCAGGCCATCGCCTCTGCATGGTGAAGAGCACCATGGAGAGAGTGCACAGTGCACTCCGCCATCTTTGCTCCAGTGGCCGGGAAGTTGGGACTGCCAGGCTCAGAGACAGACGGGCATAATATCGCTTGGGTCTCGGGTGGGTTGTGTGTACGTGGCTCCCAAGAGCTGGGTAGATCTGCAGTACCCAGCGTGCCAGCTCTGCTGTGGGACTTCTGCCTGGCAGAGGGAGGCCCACTCCCCCCTCCCACTCTAGGAGAGATCACACACCCCTGCACATGGCAGGAGCCTACCAGCCTCCCTTTGGCGACCTCTGCTCCAGGAATCCACTACGCTGAGCCTTTGGATGTGCAAGGACTCCCCAATATAACATCACTTGGGGCAAGGCACATCAGGGTTCCAAAGTCACTCAGGAGCAGGGTAGGCCCCAGAAATCGGTGCCAGGGGAATCCTGGTAAACCGGGGGGGGGGGCAGAAATAGATTTGCAGGCTCACAGGAGGTCCAACCAACAGCCAGTGACAGCAAGACCAACTAACATCAGAGGTAACCAGATGGCAAAAGGCAAACGTAGGAACGTTACTAACAGAAATCAAAGTAATATGGCACCATCCGAACCCAACTCTCCAACAGCAGCAAGTCCTGGATACCTCACCACACCCGAAAGACAAGATTTGGATTTAAAATCACTTCTCATGATGCTATTAGAGGATCACAAGAAGGACATAAATAAATCTAATAAAGAATTCAGGAGACCATGAATCAAAGGTTAGAAGCCCTTACAAAGGAAACACAAAAATCGCTTAGAGAAATGCGGGAGAACATGGATCAAAAGATGGAGGCGCACAAGGAAACAACACAAAAATCGCTTAATGAGATGAATCAATGGGTAGATGCACTTTCAAAGAAATCACAAAAATTGCATAAAGAAATGCAGAAGAATAAGAGTCAACAGAGGGATGCCCATAAGGAGGCAACACAAAAATTGCTTAAAGAAATGAATCAACGGTTAGATGCCATTACAAAGGAAACACAAGAACTGCTTAAAGAAATGCAGGAGACGATGGATCAACAGATGGATTCCCATGAGGAGGAAACACAAAAATCACTCAGAGAAATGCAGGAGAATGTGGGTCAACAGGCAGAAATCCTGAAAGAGGTAATGCAAAAATACCTTAAAGAAATACAGGAAAATACAAAGAAACAAGTGAAGGATCTCAGCAAATCCATGCAGAAACTAAAAAAGGAAGTAGAAACAACTAATAAATCACAAAGGGAGACAACTTTGGAGATAGCAAACCTTGGGAAGAAATCAGGAGTCATAGATGCAAACATAAACAATAGAATACAAGAGATGGAATAAAGAATCTCAAGTGCTGAAGATTCCATAGAAAGCATCGACTCAAGAGTCAAAGAAAATGCAAAATGCAAAAATAGTGTAACCCAAAACATCCAGGAAATCCAGAACACAATGAGAAGACCAAACCTAAGGATTATAGGTATAGATGAGAGTGAAGATTTGCAACTTAAAGGGCCAGTAAACATCTTCAACAAAATTATGGAGGAAAACTTCCCTAACCTAAAGAGAGAGATGCCGATGAACATACAAGAAGCCTACAGAACTCCAAACAGACTGGACCAGAACAGAAATACCTCCCGTCACATAATAATCAAAACACCAAATGTTCTAAACAAAGAATATTAAAAGCAGTAAGAGAAAAGGGCCAAGTAACATACAAAGGAAGACCTATCCGAATCACATCAGACTTCTCACCAGAGACTATGAAAGCCAGAAGATCCTGGGCAGATCTCATGCAGACACCAAGAGAGCATAAATGCCAGCCTAGACTACTATACCCAGCAAAACTCTCAATCACCATAGATGGAGAGACCAAGATATTCCATAATAAAACCAAATTTTCACAATATATTTAAACAAATCCAGTCCTGCAACGGATAATAGGTGGAAACCGCCAATACAGGGAGAGAAACAACACCCTGGAAAAAATGAGATAATAACCTTCTTGAATCAAACCCAAAAGTAGATAACCACTCAAACATAAAGATAGCGTTAAGAATGGCAGATGGCAATAATCACTATGCCTTAATCTCTCTTAATATCCATGGTCTCAATTCCCCAATAAAAAGACATAGACTAACAGACTGGATACGTAAACAGGACCCAGCATTTTGCTGCATGCAGGAAACGCACTTCAGTGTCAAAGACAAACACTACCTCAGAGTAAAAGGCTGGAAAACAATTTTACAAGCAAATGGCCCCAAGAAACGAGGTGGAGTAGGCATCCTAATATCAGATAAAAATTGATTTTCAACCTAAAGTCATCAAAAAAGACACAGAAGGACACTACATACTGATCAAGGGAAAAATCCACACTCAAGAACTCTCAATTCTGAACATCTATGCTCCAAATGCAAGGGCACCCTCATTCGTAAAAGAAACTTTACTAAAGCTCAAAGCACACATCGCACCTCACACAATAATAGAGGGTGACTTCAACACCCCACTCTCTGAAATGAATCATTCAGGAAAGCAGAAACTAAACAGGGACACAGTGAATCTAATTGAAGCCTTGGATCAAATGGAACTAACAGATATATATAGAACATTTCATCCTAGAGCTAAAGAATACACCTTCTTCTCAGCACCTCATGGTCCTTTTTCCAAAATTGACCATATAATTGGTCACAAATCAGACCTCAACAGATATAAGATGATAGAACTAATCCCATGCCTCCTATCAGATCACTATGGAATAAGGGTGGTCTTCAATGGCAACAAAAACAGCAGAAAACCCACGTACACATGGAGGCTGAACAATGCTCTACTCAATGATAACTTGGTCAAGGTGGAAATAAAGAAAGAAATCAAAGACTTTTTGAAAGTTAATGAAAATGAAGGCACAACATACCCTAATTTATGGGACACAATGAAAGCAGTGCTAAGAGGAAAATTCGTAGCCCTGAGGGCTGCCAAAAAGAAACAGGAGACAGCATACACTAACAGCTTAATGGCACACCTGAAAGCCCTGGAACAAAAAGAAACAAATACACCAAAGAGGAGTAGAAGGCAGGAAATCATCAAACTCAGGGCTGAAATCAATCAAGTAGAAAGAAATGAAACCATACAAAGAATCAACAAAATGAGGAGTTGGTTCTTTGAGAAAATCAACAAGATAGATTAGCCCTTAGCCAGACTAACCAGAGGGCACAGAGATAGTATCCAAATTAATAAAATCAGAAACGAAAAGGGAGAGATAACAACAGAAACTGAGGAAATTCAAAAAATCATCAGATCCTACTACAAAAGCCTGTATTCAACACAACTAGAAAATCTTGAGGAAATGGGCAATTTCCTTGACAGATACCAAATACCAATATTAAATCAGGAACAAATAGACCATCTAAACCATCCTATAACCCCTGAAGAAATAGAAGTTGTCATTGGAAGTCTTCCAACCAAAAAAAGCACAGGTCAAGATGGATTTAGTGCAGAATTCTATCAGACCTTCAAAGAAGACCTAACACCAATACTCTTCAAATTGTTCCACAAAATAGAAAGAGAAGGAACACTACCCAACTCGTTCTATGAAGCCACATTTACACTAATACCAAAAGCACACAAAGATCTGACAAATAAAGAGAATCTCAGGCCAATCTCTCTTATGAATATCGATGCAAAAATACTCAATAAAATTCTTGCCAACCGAATCCAAGAACACATCAAAACGATCATTCATCACGATCAAGTAGGCTTCATCCCAGGGATGCAGGAATGGTTCAGTATAAGGAAATCCATCAATGTAATCTACTATATAAACAATCTCAAAGAAAAAAACCACATGGTCTTCTCATTAGATGCTGAGAAAGCATTTGACAAAATTCAGCATCCTTTCATGCCAAAGGTCTTGGAAAGATCAGGAATTCAAGGCCCATATCTAAACATAGTAAAAGCAATTTACAGCAAACCTGTAGCCAGCATCAATCTAAATGGAGAGAAACTTGAAGCAATCCCACTAAAATCAGGGAATAGACAAGGCTGCCCTCTCTCTCCATATCTTTTCAATATAGTACTTGAAGTTCTAGCTAGAGCAATTAGACAACAAAAAGAGGTCAAAGGGATACAAATTGGAAAGGAAGAAGTCAAACTATCACTATTTGCAGACGATATGATAGTATACATAAGCGACCCAAAGAACTCCACCAGAGAACTCCTACAGCTGATAAACGACTTCAGCAAAGTGGCCGGATATAAAATCAACTCAAGCAAGTCAGAAGCCTTCCTATACTCAAAGGATAAGCAGGCTGAGAAAGAAGTAAGAGAAATAATACCCTTCACGATAGCCACAAACCATATTAAGTATCTTGGCGTGACTCTAACCAAACAAGTGAAAGATCTGTATGACAAGAACTTCAAGTCTCTGAAGAAAGAAATTGAAGAAGACCTCAGAAGATGGAAAAATCTGCCACGCTCATGGATTGGCAGGATTAATATAGTAAAAATGAGCATCTTACCAAAAGTAATACACAGATTCAATGCAATCCCCATCAAAATCCCAACTCAATTCTTCATAGAGTTAGAAAGAGCAATTCAAAAATTCATCTGGAATAACAGAAAACCCAGAATAGCTAAAACTATTCTCAAGAGTAAAAGAACCTCTGGGGGAATCAGTATCCCGGACCTCAAGCTGTACTACAGAGCAATAGTGTTAAAAACTGCATGGTATTGGTACAGTAACAGACATGTAGATCAATGGAACAAAATTGAAGACCCAGAAGTGAATCCACACTCCTATGGTCAGTTGATCTTTGACAAAGGAGCTAAAACCATCCAGTGGAAAAAAGATAGCCTTTTCAACAAATGGTGCTGGCTCAGCTGGAGGTCAACATGCAGAAGAATGCAAATTGACCCATCCTTATCTCCTTGCACTAAGCTCAATTCTAAGTGGATCAAAGATCTCCACATAAAACCAGACACACTGAAACTAATAGAAGGGAAACTAGGGAAGAACCTTGAACATATGGGCACAGAGGAGAATTTCCTGAACAGAACTCCAATAGCTTATGCTCTAAGATCAAGAATAGACAAATGGGACCTCATTAAATTACAAAGTTTTTGCAAGGCAAAAGACACTGTCAAAAAGACAAAGCGGCAACCAACTAACTGGGAAATGATCTTTACCAACCTTACATCCGACAGAGGGCTAATATCCAAGATATACAAAGAACTCAAGAAGTTAAACTCCAGAGAGGCAAGTAACTCTATTAAAAAATGGGGTACAGAGCTACACAAAGAGTTCTCACCTGAAGAATATCTAATGGCTGAGAAGCACCTAAAGAGATGTTCATCATCCTTAGTCATTAGGGAAATGCAAATCAAAACAACCCTGAGATTCCATCTCACACCAGTCAGGATGGCTAAGATCAAAAACACAGGAGACAGCAGTTGTTGGCGAGGATGTGGAGAAAGAGGAACACTCGGGGAGGGAGGAAACGGGAAAGGGGAAGTGATGTGGAATGTAAATTAAAAAATAAAAAAAAAAAGAGAAATAAAGGAGAACTTGGGTCAACAGGCAGAAATCCTGAAAGAGGAAGCACAAAAATATCTTAAAGAAATACAGGAAAACACAAACAAACAAGTGAAGGATCTCAGCAATCCATCCAGAATCTAAAAAAGGAAGTAGAAACAACTAAGGAATCACAAAGGGAGAGAACTTTGGAGATAGAAAACCTTGGGAAGAAATCAGGGGTCATAGATGCAAACCTCAACAATAGAATAAAAGAGATGGAAGAAAGGATCTCAGGTGATGAAGATACCATAGAAAGCATCTACTCAATAGTCAGAGAAAATGCAAAATGCAAAAACAGTGTAACCCAAAACATCCAGGTAATCCAGAACACAATTGGAAGACCAAACCTAAGGATTATAGGCATAGATTAGAGTGAAGTTTTGCAACTTAAAGGGCCAGTAAATATCTTCAACAAAGTTATGGAGGAAAACTTCCCTAACCTAAAGCAAGAGATGCCAATGAATGTACAAGAAGGCTACAGAACTCAAAAGAGAATGGACTAAAACAGAAATACCTCCAGTCACATAGTAATCAAAACACCAAATGTACTAAACAAAGAAAAAATATTAAAAGCAGTAAGAGAAAAAGGCCAAGTAACATATAAAGGAAGACCTATTTGAATCACATCAGACTTCTCACCAGAGACTATGACAGCCAGAAGATCCTGGGCAGATCTCAAGCAGACTCTAAGAGAACACAAATGCCAGCCAAGACTACTATACCCAGCAAAACTTGCAATTACCATAGATGGAGAGACCAAGATATTCCATGATAAAACCAAATTTATACAATGTCTTTCCACAAACCCAGCCCTGCAAAGGATTATAGGTGGAAATCACCAATATAAGAAGAGAAACTACACCCTGGAAAAAATGAGATAGTAACCTTCTTTCATCAAACCCAAAAGTAGATTATCACTCAAACATAAAGATAGCGTCAAAAATAGCAGGAAGCAATAATCAGTATTCCTGTATATCTCTTAACATCAATGGTCGCAATTACCCAATAAAAAGACATAGACTAACAGAATGGATACATAAACAGGACCCAGCATTTTGCTGCATGCAGTAAACGCACCTCAGTGTCAAAGACAAACACTACCTGAGATTAAAAGGCTGGAAAACAATCGTAAAAGCAAATGGTCCCAGGAAATGAGCCGGAGTAGTCATCCTAATATCAGAAAAAATTGACTTTCAACCTAAAGTCATAAAAAAAAAAAGACACAGAAGGAAACTACATACTGGTCAAAGGAAAAGTCCACTAAGAAGAACTCTCAATTCTGAACATCTATGCTCCAAATGTAAGGGAACCCTCATTTGTAAAAGAAACTTTACTAAAGCTCAAAGCACACATTGCACCTTGCACAATAATCGTGGGTGACTTCAACACCCCACCCTCTGAAATGGACCTATCAGGAAAGCAGAAACTAAACAAGGACACAGTGAAACTAATTGAAGTCTTGGACCAAAGGTATCTAATATATATATATAAACATTTCATCCTAAAGCATATACCTTCTTCTCAGCACCTCATGGTACTTTCTCCAAAATCGACCATATAATTGGTCACAAAACAGACCTCAATAGATATAAGAACATCAAACTAATGCCAAGCCTCCTATCAGATTTTTGTGGAATAAGGGTGGTCTTCAATAACAACAAAAACAACAGGAAGCCCACATACACATGGAAGTTGAACAATGTTCTACTGAATGGTATCTTGGTCAAGGAAGAAATAAAGAAATAAATCAAAGACTTTTTGAAAGTTAATGAAAATGAAGGCAAAACATACCCTAATTTATGGTACACAATGAAAGCAGTGCTAACAGGAAAATTCGTAGCCCTAAGCGCCTCCAAAAAGAAATGGGAGACAGCATACACTAGCAGCTAAATGGCACACCTGAAATCCCTGGAACAAAAGAAACAAATACACACAAGAGGAGTAGAAGGCAAGGAAATCATCAAAATCAGGACTGAAATCAATCAAGTAGAAATAAATAAAACCATACAAAGAATAAACAAAACTAGGAGTTGGATCTTACAGAAAATCAATGAGATAGATAAGCCCTTAGCCAGACTAGCCAGAGGGAAAAGACACAGTATCCAAATTAACATAATCACAAATGAAAAAGGAGATATAAAAACAGAACTGAGGAAGTTCAAAAAATCATCAGATCCTACTACAAAAGCCTGTATTCAACACAAGTAGAAAATATGGAGGAAATGGACAATTTCCTAGACAGATACCAAATTCCAACATTAAATCAGGATCAAATAGACCATCTAAACCTTCCTATAACCCCTGAAGATATATAAGTGGTCATTGGAAGTCTTCCAACCAATAAAGGCACAGGTCCAGATGGTTTTAGGGCAGAATTCTATCAGACCTTCAAAGAAGACCTAAAACGAATGCTCTTCAAACTATTCCACAAAATAGAAACAAAGGGAACACTACCCAACTCATTCTATGAAGCCAGAATTATGCTGATATCAAATTCAGACAAATATCCAACAAAGAAAGAGAATCTCAGACCAATTTCTCTTATTAAATCGATGCAAAAATATTCAATAAAATTCTTGCCAACCGAATCCAAAAACACATCAAAATGATCATTCACCACGATCAAGAAGGCTTCATCCCAGGGATACAGGGATGGTCCAATATAAGGAAGTCCATCAATGTAATCCACTACATAAATAATCTCAAAAAAAAAACAACACCACATGGTCATTTCATTAGGTGCTGAAAATCATTTGACAAAATTGAGCATCCTTTCATGCTAAAAGTCTTGGAAAGATCAGGAATTCGAGGCCCATATCTAAACATAGTAAAAGCAATTTACAGCAAACTGGTAGCCAGCATCAATCTAAATGGAGAGAAACTTGAAGCAATCCCACTAAAATCAGGGACTAGACAAGGCTGCCCTCTCTCTCCATATCTTCTCAGTATAGTACTTGAAGTTCTAGCTAGAGCAATTAGACAACAAAAGGAGATCAAAGGGATACAAATTGGAAAGGAAGAAGTCAAACTATCACTTTTTGCAGATGATATGATAGTATACCTAAGCGACCCAAAGAACTTCACCAGAGAACTCCTACAGCTGATAAACAACTTCAGCAATGTGGCCGGATATAAAATCAAATCAAGCAAATCAATAACCTTCCTATACTCAAAGGATAAGCAGGCTGAGAAAGAAATAAGGGAAATGTTACCCTTCACGATAGCTTAAAACAATATAAAGTGTCTTGGTGTGACTCTAACCAAACAAGTGAAAGATCTGTATGACAAGAACTTCAAGTCTCTGAAGAAAGAAATTGAAGAAGACCTCAGAAGATGGAAAAAATCTGCCATGCTCATGGATTGGGAGAATTAATATAGTAAAAATGACCATCTTGCCAAAAGCAATATACAGATTCAATGCAATCCCCATCAAAATCCCAACTCAATTCTTCATAGAGTTAGAAAGAGCAATTCAAAAATTCATCTGGAATAGCAGAAAACCCAGGATAGCTAAAGCTATTCTCAAGAGTAAAAGAACATCTGGTGGAATCAGTATCCAGGAGCTCAAGCAATACTACAGAGACATAGTGTTAAAAAAACTGCATGGTCTTGGTACAGTGACAGGCGTGTAGATCAATGGAACATAATTGAAGACCCAGAAACGAATCCACACTCTTATGGTCTCTTGATCTTTGACAAAGGAGCTAAAACTGTCCAGTGGAGAAGAGATAGCCTTTTCAAGAAATGGTGCTTGCTCAACTGGAAGTCAGCATGCAGAAGAATGCAAATAGATCCATTCTTATCTCTTTGTACTAAGCTCAGTTACAAGTGGATCAAGTACCTCCACATAAAACCAGATAAACTGAAACTAGAAGAAAAGAAACTAGGGAAGAGCCTTGAACATGTGGTCACAGGGGAAAATTTCCTGAACAGAGCACCCAATATCTTATGCTCTAAGATCAAGAATTGACAAATGGAACCTCATAAAATTGCAAAGTTTCTGTAAGGCAAAGTACACTGTCAAAAGGATAATGTGACAGCCAACAAACTGGGAAAAAAATCTTTACCAACCCTACATCTGACAGAGGGCTAATATACAATATATACATTGAACTCAAGAAGGTAGACTCCAGAGAGCCAAATAATCCTATTAAAATGGGGTACACAGACACACTGAAACTAACAGAAAGGAAACTAGGGAAGAACTTTGAACAAAGGGGCACAGGGGAGAATTTCCTGAACAGACCTCCAAAATCTTATGCTCTAAGATCAAGAATCGACAATTGGACATTATAATATTAAAAAGTTTCTGTAAGGCAATGGACACTGTCAAAAGGACGAAGCGGCAACCAAGAAAGTAGGAAATGATCTTTACCAACCCTACATTCAACAGAGGGCTAATATACAATATATACAAAGAACTCAAGTTAAACTCCAGAATGGCAAGTAACCGTATTAAAAATTGGGGTACAGAGCTAAACAAAGAGTTCTCACCTGAAGAATATCTAATGGCTGAGAAGCACCTAAAGAGATGTTCATCATCCTTAGTCATTAGGGAAATGCAAATCAAAATAACCCTGAGATTCCACCTCACACCAGTCAGAATGACTAAGTTCAAAAACACAGGAGACAGCAGTTGTTGGTCAGGATGTGGAGAAAGAGGAACACTCTTCCACTGCTGGTGGGATTACAAGCTGGTACAACCCCTCTGGAAAGCAGTCTGATGGTTCCTCAGAAAACTGGGCATGACACTCCTGGAGGATCCTCTTATACCACTCCTGTGCATATACCCAGAGGCTTCCCCGGCATGCAATAAGGACACATGCTCCACTATGTTCATAGCAGCCTTATTTATAATAGCCAATACCTTGAAAGAACCCAGATATCCCTCAACAGAGAAATGGATTCAGAAGATGTGGTGTATTTACACCATGGAATACTACTCTGCAATTAAAAACAATGAATTCACGAAATTCCTGGGCAAATGGTCAGAACTGGAAAATATCATCCTTAGTGAGGTAACCCAATCACCAAAGAACCCACATGGTATGTAGTCACTGATAAGGGGATATTAACCCAGAATCTCAGAATACCCAAGACACAATTCACATATCAATAGATTTCCAAGAAGACGAAAGGAGAGACCCCTGGTCCTGGAAAGACTAGATGCAGGGGAATATCAGGACAGAGAAGTAAGAAGGGGTTGAATGGGGAACAGGGGAAGGGAAGAGGGATTATGGGCTTTTGAGGAGTGAGGAACTGGGAAAGGGCAAATCATTGGGAATGTAAATAAAAACAAATATAGAAAACAAAAAAAATTGTAATATGTGAATTCTATGGCAGGGAAACCCATAAAGTCTTTACTGCAGAGCATTTTCTCTAGTATTTTTTAAAAACTCTCTTTGTGAGTCTAATGTGCCAGTTGAAATGGTACTCGTCTATATCTTTGCACTAACATGGCATCTGTGATTCCTGCTGCTAGCAAGGGAAGTATTGTGAAAAAAAGACAAAGTTTACAAGTGGGATAGATTGACTAGGAAAAAAAATCAACGAATGTCAACAAACTCTATTTCAGTTATATCAATGGGCTGACAAGGTGGTTCAGTGGATAAGAATATTTGTGCATGCTTGAGAACATGCATCCATCTCCCATAAGAAGAGAAAAATGTGGCTGCATATATCTATGACTCCATTGCAGGAGTGGGGGTGGGGGTCAGAGACAGGAGGATCCCTGGGGCTTGTAGTCCAGCCAACTGACCCCCTGAACTTTAGAGTCAGAGAAAGCTGTTTTATGGAATTAAGGCATAGAATGATAGAGTAAGGTACTTGATGATCTCATCTAGCCTGCACTTTCTTGCACATGACCATAAACACATGTACACACATATCCACTGGAGACACATACACACACACATACACACACACATACACACACACACACACACACACACACACACACACACACACACACACACACACACACATCTAGAGCCCATGAGGTCTAAATGTAGAGGATCAAATCAGCCAGAGTGGACTGCAATATTCTTTAGCAATGCTTGGTAGATAAAGGGCAGAAGAAACAATATTGTTGCACAGATCATGTGCATCATCAAAACAATCCAGAAAGTCTGTGTAAGAGACAACTCCCAGGCCTCCATTTCCAGTAAGGCTGTTTCAGTAGATATGGATCAATGGTCTTTACTTTTATGAAATATACGACCAGCTGGAGAGATGGCTCAGCGGGTAAGAACACTGACTGCTCTCCTAGAGGTCCTGAGTTCAAATCCCAGCACCCACATGGTGGCTCACAACCATCCATAATGAGATCTGATGCCCTCTTCTGGCATGTCTGAAGAAAGCTACAGTGTACTAACATATAATAAATAAATAAATCTTAAAAAAAAGAAATATACTGTGTACCCACACTGTGTGAGCAGAAGTCAGTTCAGTGTTGAGTGTGAGAATTATAAAAATTAAGGTTGGTCAGAGTGTCAGGGAAGAGGGCAGATTCTGTGATTACAGTGAACATATGTCTGAAATGCGAAGTCTGGAGATTTGGTTAGTTCACAAAGTAGATGAAGTCAGAAAAAGAGAGGGGGAATAGAATGGAAGGCAGGTGAATCATTAAGTAATAATGCACAAAGCAGGAATCTCTAAAAATATTCTGGGAAAAAAGTGGTTGTCCAGGTAGCGACCAGAGAGTGGAAATTCAAAGAAGCTTGTTTAAATTCTACTCCCTCCTGTGGACGTACAGCTGCCTACCATAGAAAAAGAAATATAAGAGTGTGCAAGGAAGGCCACTGCACTTCTTTTCAGGGATGGCTAGATTAGGAAGCACAGACTCATGACTTAACCCCCAGCTATGGATTTCCTTAAAGCTCTTGAGGCCACAGTCTAACATCAATATATTGGCAGGCATGAGTTTCTTCAAGGGCTTTCTAAGCTTCTGGTGTATAAATGGCTATTATTTCCTTCATATCATATTCATCATGACTGAACTTTGGTTCTACTCTAATCTCTTCCCATAAAGACAAAAATCATATTGGATTAAGATTCTACCATATGTCCTCTTTTAAATTTTTGTTTTCTTTTAATTAGCGTTGTAAGTGTACTTTGAGGTGCAGGAATTAGAATGTCAACATGTGTGTTTGGGAAGATTTGAGTTTGGACCAACCAGTGCTGTGGGCTTTTGTTCTTTCCAGTGTATTTTCTTTGGATGTTTAGGAATGAAGTTAAACCCACTGTTCAAGCCTGCGTGAGAGAGGTCAGAGCCTGTACTAAATGAGTTTCTCCAAGCAGTTCTGCTAAAGGGGTGGTTTCTTAACCTAATAGTTTAGCCCTCCCTAGTGTGGGCTGTTATCTGTGAGTAACATCTCTTGGCTCTTGAGAGCAATGGACTCTGAGGAAGTTGGTGTAGCTTTTGCCTTGAAAACATGAAGATCTAAGTTTGATCCATGAATCCTTACGAAAAATAACCAGATGTAGTAGTGTATGCTTTTAGTTCTTCATGTTGATCTGGGATCCTCGTCTCTGCTGTTGCTAGTTCTGAGGTTGTAGACTGTGTGTAGCCCAGACTGGCCTTTTCTCATGTATGCTGGGGATTCTAATTCTGGTCCTCATGCTTGCAAGACACATTACTCACCAAGCCATGTTCCAGCCTCAAGAGGTATCTGAGTCAATAATGGGCTAAAACATTGTGCCATATAAGAGTCCAAATAAATACCATTTATTTCTTATCAAAACTATCTAGAAACCATGTAAGAAAAAAGAATTTAGGGCTATGAGATATAGTTGTATATTTTACTGACTTAGTTCTTTGATATGTATGACCCTCCTGCTCATTTCCTGAATACTTAGAAGACAAAAACATTTTTATTATTGCCTTCCACGGTTTATTTTAGAAACCTCCTGGCTCCACAGTGAGGAGAAATGTGGTGCAGATCTAGAAGTGGTATGGCTTTATCTTAAGCTTAATGAAACAAGTGAAAGAAAACAAAATTTTCCTGAGGTACAATTTCCACGCAGAGAAGTGTACAATTGTATGATTTTTAGGAAATGTGCTAAGTTGATCATCCAGTGTCACAACACAATTTTGGCATAGTCCTTCCACCCTGTTACACCACTCCCTCCTTTTCACAGTTAATGATATCTGTATCCAGCCCTCAGCAATGGTTATTCTGCTTTAATAGACTTCTCCGGCCTTTTAAAAAATCTACTAGGAAATTAAAGAAAATTCTACTTCCGGGATATATCTTAGTAAAATAAAAGCTTACACACTAGCTTTGACTATTTTAATTCTTAAAATATTTTAAGTTGCTATTTTAATTCTAGTTATAATGACTTTAAAAATAAATTTGATCATCAGGTTAGTATATTATTTGGAAAAATGTCCAATATGTCTAATAATCTGCTTTATTTTCATAGAAGCCTCCTGTTGCTAAAGGTTAAGTCAGGCATTTACTTAACCCATTAGCTTGTCCTTGATTTATGTATAATTATTACTTTAGAGATCTCTGAGGTAGTCAAGGTGTCAAATGATATAATGGAAGCATGACAACGTCCACTTGTTAAAAGTGACTTATCACTTCCTATTTCTCTGGACTGACAGCCTTTTACTATTGCTAGCATTTACAAAGTGACAAATGAGCTGTCTCAGAATACTCACTTGATTACTTTGGAAAGGGAAGCCTATTATTTTCATTCCAATAATTTTTCACAAATGATTATCACATTTGAAGTTTTTTCTAAGAGTGTTCTTTTTATCTATTCCTTCATAATCTTTATTGAAAGCCAGAGATGTGTGATGGGTGTAAGGGCAAAGGGCATGTGTGTTCTTCAAGGACATGGGCTTATTCTTGCTCTATAATTGACACAGAAAAAAAGCAAATATGAGTCACAATTTAATTGTATGCTGTCAAAATGAGATTTAAAAGTTTAGTCAAAATATTTTTTTTAAGCTTCTTCAGTACCATTTATTAATGTTTCTAAGCATATTTATGACTGTGGCAGCCCTGAGGGTTCCCAGAACATAGACAGGACTATTTCACATAAGACAAAGTTGTGAAGATTTTACTGTGAGACTGAACACTATCACCATTTTGGTGACTAGTGGGTATTTCCTTTCTTTTTTTTTTTTTTAATTTAATTTTATTTTATTTTTTTAATTTACATTCCAAATCACTTCCCCTTTCCCGTTTCCTCCCTCCCCGAAAGTCCCATAAGCCCCCTTCCCTCCCTCTTTTCTCCGTTCAACCCCCTCTCATTACTCTGTCCTGGCGTTCCCCTACATCCAGTCTTTCCAGGACCAGGGGTCTCTCCTTCCATCTTTTTAGAAATCTATTGATATGCTGATTGTGTCTAGGGTATTCTGAGATTCTGGGTCAATATCCCCTTATCAGTGACTTCATACCATGTGTTCAATGTACATCTGAGAGATCAACACCATTCTTTACAGACGTTTTTGGTTATTTTTCTATTTTTCCACACAGATTAATTATAGTCATATACTTGTACATATATACATATTCATATATACATAATTATTACATATTTCTAATTATACCACCCACATCAGTATTGATAGCCATGGATAAAAGGAGAATAGTAATGGGTCAAAACCAATTTGGAAATGTTAGTTTTCTGTGTAAAGGGACAGATCTCTATGTGACATTTGTTTGTTTGGAACAAGAATAGTAAGCATGAACTGCTTCTTGGACACCTGACCAAAATTCCTACCCTTTACTAAATGTTCACTTCCAGTAAGGCATCCTGTAATTTGGGTATAGTACCAGACTTCAGGTTCTGTGCACATTAAATCAGTATCCTATAGGTCACTATGAGTGTATGAAATTTACTAGATCAATTGCTCTGCGTGGGAAAGCCTCATGGTTTATGGCTAATGGTTTTATCAAATGGCTAAAATAAAAAGAAATTTAAAAGCCTATAGTTGGTGGTCCTGAATGTGTTTGAATTCTGATGTTATTCCTGGTTCCTTAAGAGGGATTGCCCCAGATGAGCAGATCATTATGTTCTCTGGCAATGTTATATGACATTACCCATTCTAATTGGTAAATAAAAGGCTAGAGCCTGTGTTTGGACAGTGGAGAAGAAAGATGGGACTGGAGATTTGAGAGTAGGGGGCAGGTAGAGAGGAAGAGGAGAACAGGAGAGGGCAGAGAAGACAGAGGATGATGAGGAGAAGCTGTTATGGAAAAAAACTGAGTGGCTTGGAGAAACCTCAACTAGCAAGGTGTCTTATATCTGGAAAATAAGTTAGTATAGTGTTAGACTTGCCAAATCTAGGCATATAGCTTATAATAATAGTAATAATAATAATGATGATGATGATAAAAAACTGGATTGTGTATTTTGTATACTGGCTTAATAGGGTTAGAAATTCCAACAACAAAACTCATATGCAGTTTCAGATCAAGGATACTACAATGAAAAGACTGGAGATCTGGATATGTTCAGGGGAACTAAGAAGGCATTGCTAATACCTTTTGTTGAATAATAGAGACAAAACAAACAAACAAACAAACAAACAAAACAACAACAAAAAAACAAATTTCTCACCCAATGCATTGCCCTTGACTTTACTCCATCCTGGAAGATTCTTGCCATGATTACTGTGCATCCCACATCTGAGAACCAAAGGATTGATTGCACAGAGGATCCTATGAGAATGCTGGAAAAGGAGTGGCCTCCTTAGAACAGTAGCATTAGTTAGTGTCCATAAGGAAAATCCTGCAGGGGTGAGGCATTGGAGGGGCTCACATCTCACTTAGGGAACAGAAGCTGTTTGCCTGGTAGTCTTGTTGGAAGTTTACCACTCTAGGGTTTGAAGATCTTGGATCAAATACGACACGGACTGAAGTGCAGACAGGGCATCTGTGCTCCATTTTACTTTTAGCTAAGATATAAAGTTTGAAGCAATTCCTCCCATGAGTATATCTGAGTACTTTCTCTTCAGGATTGGAGCTTGAGCTTCAGGATCAGAATCTTCTACTAGTTCTGGACCAAGAATAGCTCAATGATATGGAGGCATTTCCCCAGTGCATGGGGAATGCTCTCAATCACATTTAAGCTGGAGAGTTGTGCTTGGGAAGGGAGATTGTTTCTTTAGTATTAGAGACAAGTATATTCCACAGTCCAGTCCGTGCCAGAAAACAGTCATATTGCTACTAAATTCTGTTGAGATTTGTCTATTGCTGCACTTTTCTCATCAGCTCAGACAATCGTTACCCAGTGTATGAGTCATAGCTCCATGGGCACTCCACTAACTCCCAAACCATTCTTCAAGAATAGCAGGGCCATTGTAATATAAAAATCTGGTTATGTTATTATGTAAAGTCTTATGTGATGCTCCAGTGCTGGCAAGTCAAGAAACCCCACAACTTGTTGTGTCCTGGAAGACATTTTACAAATCTGAAGCCCCATTCTACTCCATTAGCCTCCACTGGCTAACACTCAAATGGTGTTTCTCTTTGCCCTGGTCTGTTTTAACTTTTTTCATGTATTTGTTTATTTATTTATTTATTTATTTGTGTGTGTGTGTGTGTGTGTGTGTGTGTGTGTGTGTGCGTGCGCGCCATGTGTATGTCTCACTTACATATGCTGGTCAGTGGACAACTTGCCAGGTTCATTTACTCCAGCAAGTGGGATTCAGGGAGCAAACCCAGGTCAGACTTGGAATCAAGCATCTACACAATCCATGAAGCCATCATTGGGTCCCTAGCCATGACCTCAATCTGCATAGCGGTCTGGAACACAGGCGCATCTCTGTGATGTGTTTTTTTCATTATATTTTTCTCATTTACACCTGGCTGTCTTTAAAATTTCAGTGATGTTGTTTTGGGAGGCAGGCTGTTCATTTCACTTAAAATTCTTAACAATCTGGTTTTTTTTTTCCTGTATATAATGGCTTGTTTTTGTCTCTTATTTATTTCCCTGCCAGATTTAGATCCTCCTGGGATCAGGTAGCAGGTTTTGGTACTGGAGAGATGCATACTGTCTGCTGACTGCATAAATGAATATTCCTATCTATAATGTGTTATGTATAACTATCCTTCAAAGTGTACTGAGCACTGCATGTTGACTAAACACCTTTCTTGGAGCACAGCAGTGATATTTTCTGTCTCGTTTCTGGGAATTCAGAGCTACTTTTATCTGTTCCTTCTATCACTCTTTTACTCTTGTTCTTTTTCCTCTTTCTTTGATACAGAAGATCTATGTATTCTCTATAACACAGGATGACCTGGAGCTGAATGAATATCACAGGCTGGCCTCAGACTCATGAGTGCTGGGACTGCAGGTATGATTCCCCCATCTGGCAGGTGTGAGTTCCTTGTCTGGCTTCTTGTTCTTTTGTCACTTACTGGTTCTGTTTCTTGGCAGCTTGCATGTTCTTTCTTTGTGACTAGTTTTCATTGATTCTATTAAAATATTAATCAATTCTGATTAAGTTTAACAGAGATAATAAATTTGAATCATCCAATTTTGCTACTTTCTTTGGACACACCTAAGAAATAAACATACATACTTTACTCTCTCTTGGTCAAATTTTCCTCATACATGAAGTGGCAACTAAATTTCCCTTCTGATTTTTTGCATGACTTACTTGTTTGTTTTAAAATATGTTTTTAATTTAAAAAAGAGTTACTTCACCTTCACCCTTCCTTGTCCCCTTCCAGCCTCTCCCAAGCATCTCAGCAGCCCTCCCCCGCTCCTTCACTCTTAAGGTGATAAAATTTCTCTCTCAATTATTATTGCTGCATATGTATGACCTCCTTCCCCCTAAACAAAATTAAGTCTGTTTATATAATTTGTGTATATATAGTTTCATGGCTGACTATTCTGTGTTGGACAATCAATAACTGGGCTCATCTCTGGGCAGCCATGGAAGATGCTAACTCTCCTTCTTCCAGCACTCATTAGTTGCCCATAATTCTATGCCTAGGGGTGATCACCTAAAAAATTTCATGCTTGCACAACAATATGTTCATGGATATCATCATTGTTTTGGCCTTGTTTATGCAGACATTTCAAGGAGAGACTGTTCCACAACAGAGTTTCTGATTCTTACAATCTCTCTGGCCCCATCTTCTGACACGTCACCAGGGCCATAGATGAAGATATGTAGACATATCTGTTGAGACTGAACTTTCCATGTCCATTGATTTCTATTTACATTGTGTCCAGTTGTAGTTTTCCATGGGAATCTCAATTTACTATAAAGAGGGGCTTCTTGATGAGAGATGGTAGTCTCACTTATTCAAGAAAGGCAGCTCCTGGACATCCTTTGATTTTCATGATTACTAAGAATTTATAGAAGAAGTATGTCAAGGATCCTTCTGGTTTCCATCTATGCCTGGAGCTGACCATGTGCCACAGCTATCCATACCCAAATTTGTCCCTGAGAGAACTGGTCTTCTGAGAGTGCTGGAACACAGGCTTACAGGAGGGACAAGCCACAATCAGAGACAAGAAGATCAACTAACAGCATAAATGATGAAAGGCAAGGGCAAGAATGCAAGCAACAGAAACCAAGGTTACTTGGCATCATCAGACCCAGTCCTCCCACCACAGCAAGCCCTAGATACCCCAACACACCAGAAAAGCAAGACTCTGATTTAAAATCACATCTCATGATGATAATAGAAGACTTTAAGAAGGATATAAATAACTCCCTTAAAGAAATACAGAAGAATACAGGTAAACAGGTAGAAGCCCTTGAAGAGGAAACACAAAAAACTCTTAAAGAATTACAGGGAAACAACCAAATAGGTGAAGAAATTGAACTAAACCATACAGTATCTAAACATGGAAATGGAAACAATAAAGAAATCACAAAGGGAGAGAACCTTGGAGCTAGAAAACATAAGAAAGAGATCAGGAGTCATAGATGCAAGCATCACCAACAGAATACAAGAGATAGAAGAGAGAATCTCAGGTGCAGAAGATACCATAGAAAACATTGACACAACAGTCAAAGAAAATGCAAAATGCAAAAAGCTCAAAATCCAAAACATCCAGGAAATCAAGGACATAATTAGACCAAACCTAAGGATAATAGATATAGAAGAAAATGAAGACTCTCAACTTAAAGGGCCAGTAAATATCTTCAACAAAATTATAGAAGAAAACTTCCCTAACCTAAAGGGATGCCCATAAACATACAAGAAGCTTACAGAACTCCAAATAGATTGGACCAGAAATTCCTCCCATCACAGAATAGGCAAAACTCTAAATGCACAAAACAAAGAATATTAAAAGCAGCAAGGGAAAAAGGTCAAGAAACATATAAAGACAGACTAAAAGAATTATACCAGACTTCTCAAGAGAGACTATGAAAGCTAGAAGATCCTGGGCAGATGTCATACAGGCCCTAAGAGAATACAAATGACAACCCAGGCTACTAAACCCAGCAAAATCTTAATTACCATAGATGGAGAAACCAAGATATTCCATGACAAAAACAAACTTACACTATATCTTTCCACAAATCCAGCCCTACAATGGATAATAGATGGAGAACTCCAACCCAAAGAGGGAAACCACACCCTAGAAAAAGCAAGAAAGTAATCTTCTTTTAACAAAACCAAAAGAAGTTAGCCACACAAGCATAATTACACCTCTAAGAACAAAAATAACAGGAAGGAACATCCACTTTTCCTCAATATCTCTCTCTTTTTTTAAATTTTATTTTATTTTCTAAGTTTTTTTTATTTACATTCAAAATCATTTCCCCTTTCCCGTTTCCTCCCTCCCCGAAAGTCCCATAAGTCCCCTTCCCTCCCTCTTTTCACCATTCAACCTCCTCTCGCTTCTCTGCCTTGGCATTCCCCTACATCCAGTCTTTCCAGGACCAGGGGTCTCTCCTTCCATCTTCTTGGAAATCTGTTGATATGCGAATTGTGTCTAGGGTTTTCCGAGATTCTGGGTTAATATCCCCAATATCTCTTAACATCAATGGACTCAATTCCTCAATAAGAAGACATAGAGTAACAGATTGGGTAAGTAAACAGGACCCAGCATTATACTGCATACAGCAAACACACCTCAGTGACAAAGACAGACAAAAGGCTGGAAAACATAATCCCAAAAAATAAGCTGGATTAGCCATTCTAATATTGAATAAAATTGACTTTCAACCAAAAGTTATCAAAAAAGATATGGAAGGACATTTCATACTCATCAAGGAAAAATCTTCCAAGATGAACTCTCATTTCTGAACATCTATGCTACAAATGCAAGGGCAACCATATTCATAAAAGAAACTTTATTACTTATATCCTTAGTCATCAAGGAAATGCAAATCAAAATGACCCTGAGATTCCACCTCACACCAGTCTGAATGGCTAAGATAAAAAACTCCGATGACAGCAGATGCTGATGAGGATGTGGAGAGAGAGGAGCACTCCTCCATTGTTGGTGGGATTGCAAGCTGCTATAACCATTCTGGAAATCAGTCTGGCATTTCCTCAGAATATTGGACATAGTATTACCTGAGGCCCCAGCTACACCATTCCTGGGCATATACCTAGAAGATGCTTCAACATGTAATAAGGGTACATGCTCCTCTATATTCATAGCAGCTATATTTATAATAACCAGAAGTTGGAAATCAACCCAGATGTCCCATAATAGAGGAATGGATACAGAGAATGTGGTACACAATGGAGTACTACTCAGCTATTAAAATCAATGACTTCACGAAATTTGCATGCAAATGGGTGCATCTAGAAAATATCATTCTGAGTGTGGTGGTTTGTATATGTTTGTAAGAAACATCCCTCCATGGCCTCTGCATCAGCTTCTGCTTCCTGACCTGATTGAGTTCCAGTCCTGACTTCCTTTAGTGATGAACAGCAGCATGGAAGTGTAAGCTCAATAAACCCTTTCCTCCCCAACTTGCTTCTTGGTCATAATGTTTGTACAGGAATAGAAACACTGACTAAGAGAAATTGGTACCAGCATAGTGGGGTATTGCTGTGATAGGCCTGACCATGCTTTTGTTTGGAAGAATGTGGATTTGGGTACTTTGGATTTGGAAAGCCATGGAATGATTTAAGTGGGGCCTAATGGGCCAGCCTAGTAGGAATATGGAAGACAGTGGTGCTGAGGTTATTTGAACTGTGTAGGCCTGATGGTCCAAGAGGTTTCAGTGGAGAAGAACTTTCATATGTAGCTGAGAGACTGTTTTTGTGATATTTTGGTGAAGAACATGGCTGCATTTTGCCATTGTTTGAAGAGACTGCCTAAGGCTAAGGTAAAGAGATGTTTTTTTTTTTTAATTTTATTTTATTTTATTTTTTTAATTTACATTCGAAATCACTTCCCCTTTCTCGTTTCCTCCCTCCCCGAAAGTCCCATAAGCCCCCTTCCCTCCCTCTTTTCTCCGTTCAACCCCCTCTCATTACTCTGTCCTGGCGTTCCCCTACATCCAGTCTTTCCAGGACCAGGGGTCTCTCCTTCCATCTTTTTAGAAATCTATTGATATGCTGATTGTGTCTAGGGTATTCTGAGATTCTGGGTCAATATCCCCTTATCAGTGACTTCATACCATGTGTGATCTTTTGTGATTGGGTTACCTCACTAAGGATGATATTTTCAAGTTCTGACCATTTGCCTAGGAATTTCGTGAATTCATTGTTTTTAATTGCAGAGTAGTATTCCATTGTGTAAATATACCACATCTTCTGAATCCATTCCTCCGTTGAGGGACATCTGGGTTCTTTCCAGCTTCTGGCTATTATAAATAAGGCTGCTATGAATATAGTGGAGCATGTGTCCTTATTGCATGCAGGTAAAGTCTCTGGGTATATGCCCAGGAGTGGTATAGCCGGATCCTCCGGAAGTGTCATACCCAGTTTTCTGAGGAGCCGCCAGACTGCTTTCCAGAGTGGTTGTACCAGCCTGCAATTCCACCAGCAGTGGAGGAGTGTTCCTCTTTCTCCACATCCTCGCCAACAACTGCTGTCTCCTGTGTTTTTGATCTTAGCCATCCTGACTGGTATGAGATGGAATCTCAGGGTTGTTTTGATTTGCATTTCCCTAATGACTAAGGATGATGAACATCTCTTTAGGTGCTTCTCAGCCATTAGATATTCTTCAGGTGAGAACTCTTTGTGTAGCTCTGTACCCCATTTTTTAATAGGGTTACTTGCCTCTCTGGAGTTTAACTTCTTGAGTTCTTTGTATATCTTGGATATTAGCCCTCTGTCGGATGTAAGGTTGGTAAAGATCATTTCCCAGTTAGTTGGTTGCCGCTTTGTCTTTTTGACGGTGTCTTTTGCCTTGCAAAAACTTTGTAATTTAATGAGGTCCCATTTGTCTATTCTTGATCTTAGAGTATAAGCTATTGGAGTTCTGTTCAGGAAATTCTCCCCTGTGCCCATATGTTCAAGGTTCTTCCCTAGTTTCCCTTCTATTAGTTTCAGTGTGTCTGGTTTTATGTGGAGATCTTTGATCCACTTAGAATTGAGCTTAGTGCAAGGAGATAAGGATGGGTCAATTTGCATTCTTCTGCATGTTGACCTCCAGCTGAGCCAGCACCATTTGTTGAAAAGGCTATCTTTTTTCCACTGGATGGTTTTAGCTCCTTTGTCAAAGATCAAGTGACCATAGGAGTGTGGATTCATTTCTGGGTCTTCAATTCTGTTCCATTGATCTACATGTCTGTTACTGTACCAATACCATGCAGTTTTTAACACTATTGCTCTGTAGTACAGCTTGAGGTCCGGGATACTGATTCCCCCAGAGGTTCTTTTACTCTTGAGAATAGTTTTAGCTATTCTGGGTTTTCTGTTATTCCAGATGAATTTTTGAATTGCTCTTTCTAACTCTATGAAGAATTGAGTTGGGATTTTGATGGGGATTGCATTGAATCTGTGTATTACTTTTGGTAAGATGCTCATTTTTACTATATTAATCCTGCCAATCCATGAGCATGGCAGATTTTTCCATCTTCTGAGGTCTTCTTCAATTTCTTTCTTCAGAGACTTGAAGTTCTTGTCATACAGATCTTTCACTTGTTTGGTTAGCGTCACGCCAAGATACTTAATATGGTTTGTGGCTATCGTAAAGGGTATTATTTCTCTTACTTCTTTCTCAGCCTGCTTATCCTTTGAGTATAGGAAGGCTTCTGACTTGCTTGAGTTGATTTTATATCCGGCCACTTTGCTGAAGTCGTTTATCAGCTGTAGGAGTTCTCTGGTGGAGTTCTTTGGGTCGCTTATGTATACTATCATATCGTCTGCAAATAGTGATAGTTTGACTTCTTCCTTTCCAATTTGTATCCCTTTGACCTCTTTTTGTTGTCTAATTGCTCTAGCTAGAACTTCAAGTACTATATTGAAAAGATATGGAGAGAGAGGGCAGCCTTGTCTAGTCCCTGATTTTAGTGGGATTGCTTCAAGTTTCTCTCCGTTTAGATTGATGCTGGCTACTGGTTTGCTGTAAATTGCTTTTACTATGTTTAGATATGGGCCTTGAATTCCTGATCTTTCCAAGACCTTTAGCATGAAAGGATGCTGAATTTTGTCAAATGCTTTCTCAGCATCTAATGAGATGACCATGTGGTTTTTTTCTTTGAGATTGTTTATGTAGTGGATTACATTGATGGATTTCCTTATATTGAACCATCCCTGCATCCCTGGGATGAAGCCTACTTGATCATGGTGAATGATCGTTTTGATGTGTTCTTGAATTCGGTTGGCAAGAATTTTATTGAGTATTTTTGCATCGATATTCATAAGAGAGATTGGCCTGAGATTCTCTTTCTTTGTCAGATCTTTGTGTGCTTTTGGTATTAGTGTAATTGTGGCTTCATAGAACGAGTTGGGTAGTGTTCCTTCTGTTTCTATTTTGTGGAACAGTTTGAAGAGTATTGGTGTTAGGTCTTCTTTGAAGGTCTGATAGAATTCTGCACTAAAACCATCTGGACCTGTGCTTTTTTTGGTTGGAAGACTTCCAATGACAACTTCTATTTCTTCAGGGGTTATAGGACGGTTTAGATGGTCTATTTGATCCTGATTTAATTTTGGTACTTGGTATCTGTCAAGGAAATTGTCCATTTCCTCAAGATTTTCTAGTTGTGTTGAATACAGGTTTTTGTAGTAGGATCTGATGATTTTTTGAATTTCCTCAGTTTCTGTTGTTATCTCTCCCTTTTCGTTTCTGATTTTATTAATTTGGATACTATCTCTGTGCCCTCTGGTTAGTCTGGCTAAGGGCTTATCTATCTTGTTGATTTTCTCAAAGAACCAACTCCTCGTTTTGTTGATTCTTTGTATGGTTTTATTTGTTTCTACTTGATTGATTTCAGCCCTGAGTTTGATGATTTCCTGCCTTCTACTCCTCTTTGGTGTATTTGCTTCTTTTTGTTCCAGGGCTTTCAGGTGTGCCATTAAGCTGTTAGTGTATGCTGTCTCCCGTTTCTTTTTGGCGGCACTCAGGGCTATGAATTTTCCTCTTAGCACTGCTTTCATTGTGTCCCATAAGTTAGGGTATGTTGTGCCTTCATTTTCATTAACTTTCAAAAAGTCTTTGATTTCTTTCTTTATTTCCACCTTGACCAAGTTACCATTGAGTAGAGCATTGTTCAGCCTCCATGTGTACGTGGGTTTTCTTTTGTTTTTGTTGCCATTGAAGACCACCCTTATTCCATAGTGATCTGATAGGAGGCATGGGATTATTTCTATCTTCTTGTATCTGTTGAGGCCTGATTTGTGACCAATTATATGGTCAATTTTGGAGAAGGTACCGTGAGGAGCTGAGAAGAAGGTGTATTCTTTAGCTCTAGGATGAAATGTTCTATATATATATCAGTTAGTTCCATTTGGTCCAAGGCTTCAATTAGATTCACTGTGTCCCTGTTTAGTTTCTGCTTTCCTGAACGATCCATTTCAGAGAGCGGGGTGTTGAAGTCACCCACTATTATTGTGTGCGGTGCGATGTGTGCTTTGAGTTTTAGTAAAGTTTCTTTTACGAATGAGGGTGCCCTTGCATTTGGAGCATAGATATTCAGGATTGAGAGTTCTTGATGGTGGATTTTTCCCTTGATCAGTATGTAGTGTCCTTCTGTGTCTTTTTTGATGACTTTAGGTTGAAAATCAATTTTATCCGATATTAGGATGGCTACTCCACCTAGTTTCTTGGGGCCATTTGCTTGTAAAATTGTTTTCCAGCCTTTTACTCTGAGGTAGTGTTTGTCTTTGACACTGAGGTGCGTTTCCTGCATGCAGCAAAATGCTGGGTCCTGTTTACGTATCCAGTCTGCTAGTCTATGTCTTTTAATTGGGGAATTGAGACCATTGATATTAAGAGAGATTAAGGCATAGTGATTATTGCCATCTGCCATTCTCGACGCTATCTTTATGTTTGAGTGGTTATCTACTTTTGGGTTTGATTCAAGAAGGTTATTATCTCATTTTTTCCAGGGTGTTGTTTCTCTCCCTGTATTGGAGGTTTCCACCTATTATCCGTTGCAGGGCTGGATTTGTGGAAAGATATTGTGAAAATTTGGTTTTATCATGGAATATCTTGGTCTCTCCATCTATGGTGATTGAGAGTTTTGCTGGGTATAGTAGTCTAGGCTGGCATTTGTGCTGTCTTAGTGTCTGCATGAGATCTGCCCAGGATCTTCTGGCTTTCATAGTCTCTGGTGAGAAGTCTGATGTGATTCGGATAGGTCTTCCTTTGTATGTTACTTGGCCCTTTTCTCTTACTGCATTTAGTATTCTTTCTTTGTTTAGAACATTCGGTGTTTTGATTATTATGTGACGGGAGGTATTTCTGTTCTGGTCCAGTCTGTTTGGAGTTCTGTAGGCTTCTTGTACATTCATCGGCATCTCTCTCTTTAAGTTAGGGAAGTTTTCCTCCATAATTTTGTTGAAGATGTTTACTGGCCCTTTAAGTTGCAAATCTTCACTCTCATCTATACCTATAATCCTTAGGTTTGGTCTTCTCATTGTGTCCTGGATTTCCTGGATGTTTTGGGTTACGCGTTTTTTGCATTTTGCATTTTCTTTGACTGTTGAGTCGATGCTTTCTATGGAATCTTCAGCACCTGAGATTCTTTCTTCCATCTCTTGTATTCTATTGTTTATGTTTGCATCTATGACTCCTGATTTCTTCCCAAGGTTTTCTATCTCCAAAGTTGTCTCCCTTTGTGATTTCTTAGTTGTTTCTACTTCCTTTTTTAGTTCCTGGATGGATTTGCTGAGATCCTTCACTTGTTTGTTTGTATTTTCCTGTATTTCTTTAAGGTATTTTTGCATTACCTCTTTCAGGATTTCTTCCTGATGACCCACGTTCTCCTGCATTTCTCTGAGCGATTTTTGTGTTTCCTCCTCATGGGATTCCATCTGTTGATCCATCGTCTCCTGCATTTCTTTAAGCAGTTCTCGTGTTTCCTTTGTAAGGGCATCTAACCGTTGATTCATTTCTTTAAGCAATTTTTGTGTTGCCTCCTTATGGGCATCTGTCTGTTGACCCATATTCTTCTGCATTTCTTTATGCAAATTTCGTGATTCCTTTGTGAGTGCATCTACCCGTTGATTCATCTCGTTAAGCGATTTTTGTGTTGTCTCCTTGTGCGCCTCCATCTTTTGATCCATGTTCTCCCGCATTTCTCTAAGCGATTTTTGTGTTTCCTTTGTAAGGGCTTCTAACCGTTGATTCATGGTCTCCTGTAACTCTTTATGAGATTTATTTGTGTCCTTCTTGTGATCCTCTAATAGCATCATGAGAAGTGATTTTAAATCCAGATCTTGTCTTTCGGGTGTGGTGGGGTATCCAGGACTTGCTGCTGTTGGAGAGTTGGGTTCGGATGGTCCCACATTACTTTGATTTCTGTTAGTAACATTCCTACGTTTGCCTTTTGCCATCTGGATACCTCTGGTGTTAGTTGGTCCTGCTGCCACTGGCTGTTGGTTGGACCTCCTGTGAGCCTGCAAAGCTATTTCTGCCCCCCCTGGATTACCAGGATTCCCCTGGCACCGATTTCTGGGGCCTGCCTGCTCCTGAGTGACTTTGGAGCCCTAATGTGCTTTGCCCCAAGTGATCTTATATTGGGGAGGCCTTGCACATCTAAAGGCTCAGCCTAGTGGATTCCTGGAGCAGAGGTCGCCAAAGGGAGGCTGGCAGGCTCCTGCCCTGTGCAGGGGTGTGTGATCTCTCCTGGGGGGGGGAGGGGGCGTCCCTCTGCCAGGCAGAAGTCCCACAGCAGATCTGGCGCGCTGGTCACTGCAGATCAGCCCAGCACCTGGGAGCAGGTTACACACAAGCTGCCTGAACCCGAAGCGATATTATGCCTGTCTGTCTCTGAGCCTGGCGGTCCCAACTACCTGGTCACTGGAACAAAGATGGCCGAGGGCACTCTCCGTGGCGCCGCTCACCCTGTGGTCACGATGGCCCGCCGATCTGGCACCCAGACGACCACAGCGCCAACCCGCCCTCGGGCACAGACGGAAGCCCCAACAGGCCGTGTCCCAAGTGATGTTATATTGGGGGGAGAGCCTGGGTACCGGTCTCTCCAGCGCAGTCCGCGGGAACAGAGGTCGAGGAAGGGAAGCTGGCAGGCTCCCTCCCTGCGCGGGCAAGAGATGTATTTTAATTGCATTGACAAAGGAAGTCTCAAAAAAGCCCAACAGAGACTTTGTTCTCTGGTTAAGTCTGATGAAGAGCATTTTGAACAGACATAGCAAGCTGAGAAAGGAAACAAACAAAATATATAGTTTGAGTATTAAAGGGACACCAGGAAGTGAAATGGAGCTGAATTCAAGGACCTTAAATTGAATTAAGGAAGTAGATTAAGATTAAGATTCCTCTCAGCTAAATTTAGGTCCAGGCATGGTATCACAAGTCTTTAATCCCAGGAGATGAAGATAAGCAGATCTCTGAGTTCAAAGCCGGCCTAGAACAGAGCAAATTCTAGGTGAAGAAAAACTTAAATCCATACTTGGTGGACCGCACCTTTAATCTCAGTGCTTAGGAGACAGGTATGCAGATCTCTGAATTCAAAGTCAGTCTGTGGAGAAAGATCTAGGACAGCCAAGCTTAGGCAGTGAAGGAGTTGGAGTAAAGGAAGCTAGTGATAATGTAATAGAACAAGGGGGCCAATGTTCCAGCTCCCACAAACAGCAGAACTCAGCAGCTTCAGCCATGTGTCTCTGCCTTTATAGTCTAGAGGAGCAAGAGACTACTGGAACAATTTATGCTGGTTAGCTGGAGCTAAGAAATTAGTGGTGATTAGAAGGTGATATCTTCTGGGAAGTGTTTCCCTGAGCACAGAGAAGCTGTGTTCCAGAGATAGTCGAGGTTGTACCTCATGCTGCAGCTGTACTTGGTAATGTGTAAGAATCATCCCGGTGGTACTGGTTTTGAAGGCATGAAGTCATCATGAAGAATAGCTGAGGTTTGGCACTGTGAGAGGCAATGGAAGGCCAATGGAGAAAGTGTAGCCTTGGTTGTAGTTGATAGTCAAGTACTAAAGGGCTCATGCAAAGGAGTTGAGGCTTGGTACCGTGAAGAGAGCCTATGAGAGGCTTTGGTGAAGTGTAGTTGCAGTAGAAGACCCTAGCATATTGGAGATACCAGTACAAGGGATGACCACCAAGAACAGTACTGGCAGCAGAATGAATCAATTTGAACTTAAAGTGCTACAGAAGGCAGAGCTGGAGAAGTGACACCAGCCCTTTGGAGATGCACAGACGATCATGTGTGGAACTCAGACAATGGAACAAGAAGCTGTGAAGTTGAAGTTGGTTTGGGGACCCCAAGATGTTAAAGATGCCAGAGACACAGGATGCCTGCCAGGAAAGCTGCTAACAGGGAGTGGAACCAGCCCAGGAGAAAGAACATTGTTGCAGTCAACAAAGATGATAAGGGAGTTGAAGATCTGAAGATTGCTTTGCCATCAGACATGGAGATGCAGAGTTTGGAGACTGCCCAGCTGGTTTTCTGTCTTGCTTTTGGGATTGCAGTTAAGTGATTGGATGAATCTCAGAAGAGACTTTGAGCTTTGAACTTTTAACACTGTTGAGACTGCTATAGACTGAGACTTTTGAAGTTGGACTAATGTATTTTGCATTATGCTATGTTTAGGTATGGCCCCCATAAACTCATGTTTGAACAAGCCTACGGGGGCCAGGGAGTGGAATGTGGTGGTTTGTATATGTTCATCCTAGGGAGTGGCACTATTAGAAGATGTGGCCTTGTTGGAGGAAGTGAGTCACTGTGGGATTGGGCCTAGAGATCTTCCTCTTAGATGCCTGAGGATGCCCAGTCTGTTCCTGGCTTCCTTTGGATAAAGATGTAGAACCCTCAACTCTACCTGCACCATGCCTGTCTGGATGCTGCCATGTTTCTGCCTTGATGACAATGGACTGAACCTCCAAACCTATAAGCCAGCCTCAATTAAATGTTGTCTTTTATAAAACTTGCATTGGTCATGGTGTCTGTTCACAGCAGTAAAACCCTAAATAATACACTGAGTGAGGTAACTCAGGCACAAAAGAACACACATGGTATGTACTCACTGATAGGCTGATATTAGGCAAAGAGCATGGAATACCCACCATACAACTCATGGATCACATGAAGCTCAATAGGAAGGAAGATGAAAGAAAGAGTGGATGCTTCAGTTCTACTTAGAAGGAGGAACAATATAATCAAGGGAAGTAGAGGGTTGGAGTGACTTGGAAGGAAGAGAGGAAGGAGAGGGGAAAAGAGGTGCCAAATCAGGTATGGGAGGAGATGGAGGATATGTAAAGAAAGCCAGGAAATTGAACAGAGTTGTATAGCAATGGGGAATGGGGAACTGGGCTGGGGGTAACAATCATAAAGTCCCAGATGCCAGGAAAGCAAAAGCCTCTCAGGACCACACAGGGATGACATTAGCTGAAATATCCCACAAAGGGGAGGGAGAATATGTCAAGACTATATCCAGAGGTCAGGCAATGGTTTCCCAGTTGAGGGATGGGGCTACCCATCCATCTCCGAAGTTTTAACCCAGAATTGCTCCTGTCTAAAGGAAGCACAATGACAAAGAGTGGAGCAGAGACTTAAGGAAAGGCCATCCAGAGACTTCTTTATCTGGGGATCCATCCCACATGCAGACACCAAACACAGACACTATTACTGATGCTAGGAAGTGCTTGCTGACAGGAGCCTGATACAGCTGTTTCCTGAGAGGCTCTGCCAGATCCTGACCAATACAGATGTAGATGCTTGCAGCCAGTCATTGAACTGATCACAGGGACCCCAATGGAGGAGTTAGGCAAGGGATTGAAGGAGCTGAAGGGGCCTTATCTGGCTTCAATGGGAGGTGAGGCCCTTGGTTCTGTGAAAACTTGATGCTCCAGTGTAAAGGAATGCTAGCGGTGAGGTAGGAATGGGTGAGTTTTGGAGCATTCTCATAGAAGCAGGGTAAGTGGGGATGGTGTAGTGTGTTTGCAGAGGGGAAACTGAGAAATGGGATAATATTTGAAATGTAAATAAATAAAATATCCAATTAAAAAAAACAGTATGTGGAAAAATGGAGTAATCTTGGCTGGTTATTTTTCTCAACAACCCTTCTTAATTCCTCCTCCTTTGCTAACCACTAAGCAGGCTTCAATTTTTATGTTTTGGTTTCTGCTACCTGTAGATCAATATTTGTCCATTGATACAAGGAGATAGAGACTGATACTTTGGCTTAGCAATGGGAATTACAGACTGTAAGAATGAAGGTTAGGCTAGGATTGTAAATCAAAGTAGCTAGTTTTAGAAGGGCAGAGGTTTTTAGGTTTTTTTTTCGGGTAGTGAGTTATGTCCTTAAAAGACTGAATAATGCTCTAAAGGGTCTGAGAGCTCATCTACCAGGCTTTTAGAAGCAGCACAATTGTTGCCACCTCTGTGGCATGAGCACAAGGATAAAGTGCTTTAGGTTCTCACCTCCCCATCCTTCGTCCTCCGTGACCTTGGCCTGCAGTTCAGATATTAGTCTTTATAAAGTTCCTGCCAAATAAAAATGGTTACATTATTGAACACTGGTTATTTCTGAATTGCCATACCAGTTTATCTTAATAGTAGGAAGGTGAGCAAACATTAAGCAATGAAATATCTTGTAGGCCCATGGTGGATGGTTATAAATTAGAGAGCAGAATTCTTTTGGGTGGAAATTGGGGAAGTTTGCACAATCTGGGGAAGACTGGGAAGGTGGAGATTAGAGGTTGAAGGGGTTCTGAGTGTTGGAGGAAAAAAAAACAGGAAAAGAGAAATAACAGGTTAGGTATCCGATGACACTTACAAGTTCTGTTATCTGTAATACATTTTCTAATAGGCCTTAGCCTCCTAAAGCTGTTGTAACAAATGACGACAAGCTGGTGAAAGAGCATAGATTCATTCTCACAATTTTCAAAGTCAGGAGTCCAGCATCTAGGTTTGACAGGGCTGTGCTCCTTCTGAAGGCTGAAAGCAAGGGTCTTTTCTGGGTTGTTCTCAGTTTCTTGTACCACCTTAGTAGAATCATTGTTACAATAGTTCCTTGTTTTCAGGGAAATTTGCATTTAAATTTTTAAGAATTTCATTCCATTAGAACCAGCTCTGATCTATCATGGCTTCCCAGATGGGGTTAATATCAGATGGGAAACAACCCAAGTGAAGAAGAGTTTACTTCAGCTGACAGTTTGATGTCATACTGTCTAGCATGACATGGAAAGTGAAACTGCAGGAGCATTAGGCAAGTTGTCACAGTGGGTGAAGCAGCGAATGTACAGGAAGTGGACCTGGGCTGCAAGACCTCAAGCAGAACCCTCTTTGATCTATTTCCTTCAAAAAATTTCCACCTTTTAAATGTTCTGTAGCCTTCTGAAACTGCATCCTTCTGAGGTCTAAGGGCCCAGATACCCAAGGATGTGGAGGGCGTTTCACATTCGGATCCCAATAACCTCATTTTAAAATAAAGGGGAAATGATTTTGAATGTAAATAAAAAAATACTTGGAAAAAAATAAAATAATTTGTAAATATCTTATGTAGGAATGGGGTCACATCACAGGTCCTAGGTGACACTATTTAACCCAATACTTAGTTTCCTCATCAAAGAAATAAAAGATCTGTTTTACACACACACACACACACACACACACACACATTACACACGCATCACACACACACACACACACAAACACACAGTTTTTTTCTATTCAGCCTTATTATCTGTGAAATGGAGTTTACCAATGATCAATTCTACGGGTGGGTGTGAGAAGGTGTTTATGAACTTTTAACTTCTCATTTTTCTTTCTATCTTTTTTTTCAATGTCCTGCATCCCTTTGGAGGGGTAATGATTTCTTCAACCAGTTGTGTTTAGAGGCTGGATCATCATGAGCCCACTCTTCCTTGGTCAGTGGACATTCAAGTGAATTAATAAATAAAGATTAGATGGATCATTCAAAACAGCAATAAAAACAACAACCAGAACTTCTGAATGTGGAGTGACCAGCTGATGATTAGGTGATGATATACCTGGGTGCCACAAGAATTGACATGTTCTGGATTGCAGGGCATTGTGACAGAGATGATATATCAAGTTTTGTGGTTCTATTGTAATCTAGGGAGCTTAGCATTCCTATGTAACATGCCCCAGAGGTCTTAAAACGATTTGCCATGCCAAAGAGAGGGACAGAGGTAAGGTACAGAGTCATGGCAACATTGGAGTCAGGACAACTGACAAAAGGTGAGGTAAGGTTACTTGGCAGTATCACTGGAGAGGCGGTAAGTGACAATTTTGAGTCAATTCCAGGGAGTATGCATAACCAACAATCTTTAAAGTGACCAGGCCTGGTGACATTAGGGAACTGGTATGTTGAGGTCAAGGTTTGAAGCAGGAGGCAAAATGACAAGTTAGTGCCATTTATGGAGGGTGCTGTCAAAGGGGTAAGACCTCAGAGGAGTGTTTGATTATCTCCCCTACTTTTCCAATATCTAGGGATTGGGTGATTGAGATATATTTTCTCTGAATAGGGGTGGTACTTACTGGAGAACTGACCTGATTTTTATGGTAGAGCTCACCAACAACTCCCGTCTTCCACCTGGAATCCCATGAATCTTGTATGTAGAAGAAAAGTGTCTTGCAGTATTGATAGAAGAAATGATTTATCTGTGATCCTAGTATATGTATCTGACAAGACCATTATGGGCAGCCCACACATTCATCTGACCATTTTCTACAATAATCTTATGTCTGTTCAAAGAGAAAGCAAGTACAGAGATCATAATACTTAGATGGGATAACAGATACAGGGATGATAGAATTTTGGATGGGTTCCTGGCATCTGGCTATGGAGCAGTTTCCTGACCCTATTTGGAAAGACTCTTTGTTATATGTGGGGGTTTCTTCAACCTCAAATCTCCAGATGTAAGGACTTCCCTGGATGGAAATGAAGAACAGCAGGGGGAGGACAAGAAAACCATGTCTAATCCAGTGAGGTCCAGCTCGGCTGCTGGAGTGGAGTCTCATTTTCTGGGATTGGGGATAAAGAGGATGGTCTCGGTGTCTTCCGGAGCTTAACAGAGCATGGTCCTATTAGGATCTATTTTTTTTGAAGAAGAGTTATTTTTAGGTGGAGGGAAGAAAAGATTTAAGATGAGATAGGTGGATCCAATGAGAGAGTCCTTCAAGTATAGCAGCTGTAGGAGTCACTGGAATCACCTTAAAAGGGCCCTGCCATTTGGGAGAGAAGGGTGAGTGCAGATGATCTAGAGGTGATAGGAAGACTTTGTCTCCAATGTTGACAGGCAGTGGACAGGAGACAGTCTGTGGCCACTGTAGATAGTGGTCAGCAAAGTTCCATAGGAGGAAATGGAGGTGGCAAAGTAATGGGGTGAGTAGGTGGTCAGGGAGGGGAGAGCACTTAGGTGAAAGACCAGGAGTTAAGAATGGACGTCAATGGCTCCAGCATCAGGGCAGTTGGGACTGCCAGGCTCAGAAACAGACAGGCATAATATCGCTTGGGTCTCAGGCAGCTTGTGTGTACCCTTCTCCAAGAGCTGGGCAGATCTGCAGTAACCAGCTCGCCAGCTCTGCTGTGGGACTTATGCCTTGCAGAGGGACCCCCCCCCCCGCACTGGGCGGGAGCCTACCAGCTTACCTTTGGCGACCTCTGTTCCTGGATGGATTGCACTGAGGAGACAGGTACCCAGGTTCCTCCCAATATAACATCGCTTGGGACACGGCCTGTTGGGGCTTCCATCTGCGCCCAAGAGCGGGACAGCGCTGCGGTTGTCTGGGCGCCAGCTCTGCTGTGGGCCATTTCCACTGCAGAGTGACCTGCTCCACCGAGAGAGTGCAGAGTGCACTCCACCATCTTTGCTCCAGCATCAGGGCAGTTGGGACCTCCAGGCTCAGAGACAGACAGGCATAATATCGCTTGGGTCTCAGGCAGCTTGTGTGTACCCTGATCCCAAGAGCTAGGCAGGTCTGCAGTAATCGACGCGCCAGCTCTGCTGTGGGACTTCTGCCCTGCAGAGGGGCCCCCCTTCCCCCCTTCTCTGGGAGAGATCTCACACACACACACACACACACACACACACACACACCCCGCACAGGGCAGGAGCCTACCAGCTTCCCTTTGGCGACCTCTGCTTGGGGAATCCATTACACTGAGCCTTTGGATGTGCAGGGATTCTCCAAGATAACATCACTTGGGGCAAGGCACATCAGGGCTCCAAAGTCACTCAGGAGCAGGGCAGGCCCCAGAAATCGATGCCAGGGGAATCCCGGTAATACACGGGGGGTCAGAAATAGCTTTGCAGGCTCACAGGAGGTCCAACCAACAGCCAGTGACAGCAGGACCAACTAACACCAGAGGTAACCAAATGGCAAAAGGAAAATGTAGGAACGTTACTAACAGAAATCAAAGCAATATGGCACCATCCGAACCCAACTCTCCAACAGCAGAAAGTCCTGGATACCCCACCACACCCGAAAGACAAGATCTGGATTTAGAATCACTTATCATGATGCTATTAGAGGATTTCAAGAAGGACACAAATAAATCTAATAAAGAATTACAGGAGATCATGAATCAATGGTTAGAAACCCTTACAAAGGAAACACAAAAATCGCTTAGAGAAATGCAGGAGAACATGGATCAACAGATTGAGGCCCACAAGGAGGCAACACAAAAATCGCTTAAAGAAATGAATCAACGGGTAGATGCACTTTCAAAGAAATCACAAAAATTGCATAAAGAAATGCAGAAGAATATGGGTCAACAGATGGATGCCCATAGGGAGGCAACACAAAAATTGCTTAAAGAAATGAATCAACGGATAGACGCCCTTACAAAGGAAACACTAGAATTGCTTAAAACAATGCAGGAGACGATGGATCAACAGATGGAAGCCCATGAGGAGGAAATACGAAAATCGCTTAGAGAAATACAGGAGAACTTGGGTCAACAGGCAGAAATCCTGAAAAAGGAAACACAAAAATACCTTAAAGGAAAATACAAACAAACAAGTGAAGGATCTCAGCAAATCCATCCAGGAACTAAAAAAGGAAGTAGAAACAACTAAGAAATCATAAAGGGAGACAACTTTGGAGATAGAAAACCTTGGGAAGAAATCAGGAGTCATAGATGCAAACATCAACAATAGAATACAAGAGATGGAAGAAAGAATCACAGGTGCTGAAGATTCCATAGAAAGCATCGACTCAACAGTCAAAGAAAATGCAAAATGCAAAAAACGTGTAACCCGAAACATCCACGAAATCCAGGACACAATGAGAAGACCAAACCTAAGGATTATAGGTATAGATTAGAGTGAAGATTTGCAACTTAAAGGGCCAGTAAACATCTTCAACAAAATTATGGAGGAAAACTTCCCTAACCTAAAGAGAGAGATGCCAATGAACATACAAGAAGCCTACAGAACTCCAAACAGACTGGAGAAGAACAGAAATACCTCCCGTCACATAGTAATCAAAACACCAGATGTACTAAACAAAGAAAGAATATTAAAAGCAGTAAGAGAAAAGGGCCAAGTAACATACAAAGGAAGACCTATCCGAATCACATCAGACTTCTCACCAGAGACTATGAAAGCCAGAAGATCCTGGGCAGATCTCATGCAGACACTAAGAGAACACAAATGCCAGCCTAGACTACTATACCCAGCAAAACTCTCAATCACCATAGATGAAGAGACCAAGATATTCCATGATAAAACCAAATTTACACAATATGTTTCCACAAACCCAGCCCTGCAAAGGATAATAGGTGGAAACCGCCAATACAAGGAGAGGAACAACACCCTGAAAAAAACGAGATAGTAACCTTCTTGCATCAAACCCAAAAGTAGATAACCACTCAAACATAAAGATAGCTTCAATAATAGCAGGAAGCAATAATCAGTATTCCTGTATATCTCTTAACATCAATGGTCGCAATTACCCAATAAAAAGACATAGACTAACAGACTGGACATGTAAACAGGACCCAGCATTTTGCTGCGTGCAGGAAACGCACCTCAGTGTCAAAAACAAACACTACCTCAGAGTAAAAGCCTGGAAAACAATTTTACAAGCAAATGGTCCCAGGAAACAAGCCGGAGTAGCCATCCTAATATCAGATAAAATTGACTTTCAACCTAAAGCCATCAAAAAAGACAACGAAGGTCACTACATACTGGTCAAAGGAAAAATCCACCAAGAAGAACTCTCAATTCTGAATATCTATGCTCCCAACACAAGGGCACCATCACTTGTAAAAGAAACTTTACTAAAGCTCAAAGCACACATCTCACCTCACACAACAATAGTGGGTGACTTCAACACCCTGCTCTCTGAAATGGATCCTTCAGGAAAGCAGAAACTGAACAGGGACACAGTGAATCTAATTGAAGCCTTGGACCAAATGGAACTAACAGATATACATAGAATCCTAGAGCAAAAGAATACACCTTCCTCTCAGCACCTCATTTTACCTTCTCCAAAATCGACCATATAATTGGTCACAAATCAGACCTCAGCAGATATAAGAAGATAGAACTAATCCCATGCCTCCTATCAGATCACTATGGAATAAGGGTGGCCTTCAATGGCAACAAAAACAGCAGAAAATCCACATACACATGGAGGCTGAACAATGCTCTACTCAATGATAACTTGGTCAAGGAGGAAATAAAGAAAGAAATCAAAGAATTTTAAAATTTAATGAAAATGAAGGCACACCATACCCTAATTTATGGGACACAATGAAAGCAGTGCTAAGAGGAAAATTCATAGGCCTTAGTGCCACCAAAAAGAAATGGGAGACAGCATACACTTTCATCTTAATGGCACACCTGAAAGCCCTGGAACAAAAAGAAGATAATACACCCAAAGGGGAGTAGAAGGCAGGAAATCATCAAACTCAGGGCTGAAATCAATCAAGTAGAAACAAATAAAACCATACAAAGAATCAACAAAACTAGGAGTTGGTTCTTTGAGAAAATCAACAAGATAGATAAGCCCTTACCAGACTAGCCAGAGGGCACAGAGATAGTATCCAATTTAATAAAATCAGAAACAAAAAGGGAGAGATAACAACAGAAACTGAGGAAATTCAAAAAATCATCAGATCCTACTACAAAAGCCTGTATTCAACACAACCAGAAAATCTTGAGGAAATGGACACTTTCCTTGACAGATACCAAATACCAAAATTAAATCAGGATCAAATAGACCATCTAAACTGTCCTATAACCCCTGAAGAAATAGAAGTCTTTATTGGAAGTCTTCCAACCAAAAAAAGCACAGGTCCAGATGGTTTTAGTGCAGAATTCTATCAGACCTTCAAAGAAGACCTAACACCAAAACTCTTCAAAGGATTCCACAAAAGGGAAATAGAAGGATCACTACCCAAGTCGTTCTATGAAGCCACAAATATGCTAATACCAAAAGCACACAAATATCCGACAAAGAAAGAGAATCTCAGGCCAATCTCTCTTATGAATATCGAAGCAAAAATACTCAATAAAATTCTTGCCAACCGAATCCAAGAACACAACAAAACGGTCATTCACCACGATCAAGTACGCTTCATCCCAGAGATGCAGGGATGGTTCAATATAAGGAAATCCATCAATGTAATCCACTATATAAACAATCTCAAAGAAAAAAACCACATGGTCATCTCATTAGATGCTGAGAAAGTATTTGACAAAATTCAACATCCTTTCATGCTAAAGGTCTTGGAAAGATCAGGAATTTGAGGCCCATATCTAAACATAGTAAAAGCAATTTACAGCAAACCAGTAGCCAATGTCAATCTAAATGGAGAGAAACTTGAAGCAATCCCACTAAAATCAGGGTCTAGACAAGGCTGTCCTCTCTCTCCATATCTTTTCATTATAATACCTGAAGTTCTAGCTAGAGCAATTAGACAACATAAGGATGTCAAAGGGATACAAATTGGAAAGGAAGAAGTCAAACTATCACTATTTGCAGACAATATGATAGTATACTTAAGTGACCCAAAGAATTCCACCAGCGAACTCCTAAAGCTGATAAACAACTTCAGCAAAGTGGCCGGATATAAAATCAACTCAAGTAAGGCAGTAGCCTTCCTATACTCAAAGGATAAGCAGGCTGAGAAAGAAGTAAGAGAAATGATACCCTTCACGATAGCCACAAACCATATAAAGTATCTTGGCGTGACTCTAACCAAACAAGTGAAAGATCTGTATGACAAGAACTTCAAGTCTCTGAAGAAAGAAATTGAAGAAGACCTCAGAAGATGGAAAAATCTGCCATTCTCATGGATTGGCAGGATTAATATAGTAAAAATGAGCATCTTACCAAAAGTAATATACCGAGTCAATGCAATCCCCATCAAAATCCCAAATCAATTCTTCATAGTGTTAGAAAGAGCAATTCAAAAATTCATCTGGAATAACAGAAAACAGGTTAGCTAAAACTATTCTGAAGAGTAAAAGAACCTCTGGGGGAATCAGTATCCCAGACCTCAAGCTGTACTACAGAGCAATAATGTTAAAAACTGCATGGTATTGGTACAGTGACAGGCATGTAGATCAATGGAACAGAATTGAAGACCCAGAAATGAATCCACACTCCTATGGTCACTTGATCTTTGACAAAGGAGCTAAAACCATCCAGTGGAAAAAAGATAGCCTTTTCAACAAATGGTGCTGGCTCAACTGGAGGTCAACATGCAGAATAATGCAAATTGACCCATTCTTATCTCCTTGCATTAGGCTCAATTCCAAGTGGATCAAGGATCTCCACATAAAACCAGACACACTGAAACTAATAGAAAGGAAACTAGGGAAGAACCTTGAACATATGGGAACAGGGGAGAATTTCCTGAATAGAACTGCAATAGCTTATGCTCTAAGATCAAGAATTGACAAATGGGACCTCATTAAATTACAAAGTTTTTGCAAGGCAAAAGACACTGTCAAAAAGACAAAGCGGCAATCAACTAACTGGGAAATGATCTTTACCAACCCTACATCTGACAGAGGGCTAATATCCAATATATACAAAGAACTCAAGAAGTTAAACTCCAGAGAGGCAAGTTACCCTATTAAAAAATGGGGTACAGAGCTAAACAAAGAGTTCTCACCTGAAGAATATCTAATGGCTGAGAAACACCTAAAAAGATGTTCATCATCCTTAGTCATTAGGGAAATGCAAATCAAAACAACCCTGAGATTCCACCTCACACCTATCAGAATGGCTAAGATCAAAAAACACAGGAGACAGCAGTTGTTGGCGAGGATGTGGAGAAAGAGGAACACTCCTCTACTGCTGGTGGGATTGCAAGCTGGTACAACCACTCTGGAAAGCAGTCTGGTGAGTCCTCAGAAAACTGGGCATGACACTCCCAGAGGATCCTGCTATACCACTCCTGGGCATATACCTAGAGGCTTTCCCTGCATGCAATAAGGACACATGCTCCACTATGTTCATAGCAGCCTTATTTATAATAGCCAGAAGCTGGAAAGATCCCAGATGTCCCTCAATGGAGGAATGGATTCAGATGATGTAGTATATTTACACAATGGAATACTACTCTGCAATTAAAAACAATGAATTCATGAAATTCCTAGGCAAATGGTCATAACTTGAAAATATCATCCTTAGTGAGGTAACCCAATCAGAAAAGAACACACATGGTATGTAGTCACTGATAAGGGGATATTAACCCAGAACCTGGGAATACCCTAGACACAATTTGCATATCAATAGATTTCCAAGAAGATGGAAGGAGAAACCCCTGGTCCTGGAAAGACTGGATGTAGGGGAATCCCAAGACAGAGAAGTGAGAGGGGGTTGAATGGGGAAAAGAGGGAGTGAAGGGGGCTTATGGGACTTTCGTGGAGGTAGGAAACGGGAAAGGGGAAATGATTTTGAATGTAAATAAAAAAAAAACTTAGAAAATAAAAAAAAATTAAAAGAATGGACGTCCATACATGAGTTCAAAGAGTGAGATGAGAAGATGTCTCTTGGGGAGAGCTCGTAGCCTGAAAAGAGCCAGAGGTAGAAGTTTTACCCAGTCTAGGTGAAGGTCCTGTGACAGCTTAGCAAGAGTGGTTTTTAAAGAGAGATTAGTTCTTTCTACCTTACCTGAAGATTGAGGGTGGTAGGGAATGTAAAAATGCCAGAGGATTTCTAGGGCCTTAGATAGAATTTGAGAAATCTGGGAAGTAAATTCAGGACCATTTTCTGACTGAAGTGCAGCTGGGACACCAAATCGGGGGGAAGGGGGGTGTGATCTCTCCAAGGAGGAGATCAGAAACTGTCTGAGCTATTTGTTAGTTTTTGGAAATGCTTCCACCCACCCTGAGAAGGTGTCCACCAAGACTAGGAGGTACTTGACACATTTGACAGTGGGCATGTGGGTAAAGTCAAGTTGCCAGTCAGTTCCAGGAAGGGAACCTCTAGCCTGATGTGTAGGGAAAGGGGTGCTGCAATATCTTGAGTTGGAGTCTGACATCTGACAGTTTTTTACAAGAAGTGTAAGATTTTAAGAAACGTAAGTACTCAGGAGTAGGCTGTAGGTGGGTCTTAACAAAAGAAGACAGTGCTCGGCTGTTAGGATGAAAGAGTTCGTGAAGATAGGACAGAGTTTGGCGAGTGTCAGGGGTGAAGGTAGAGATGTGGGTTGCAGTGTAAGGATGTTCTGGGGAAGGTGAGATGAGTTTAGGCCCCTAAGGGTTGCATCTCTAGCTGCCTCATTGTTTCCCTTGGAGACAATTGTCATCTGTCTTGTGGGATCTGCAGTGAATAATCCCAATAGCTGTGGGGAGATGGGAGGCCTTTAGCATGGCCAGCATATGGTTTGCAGTAGTTACTGATTCTTCTTTTGTAATAAGTAACCTGTGCTCCTTCCAGCGTGGACCAGGAGGATGTGGAAAACATATTTGGAATCTGTGTAGATGTTGAGGGATTGTCCCTGTGCCAGTTGAAAAGCACGGATGAGGGCTATTAGCTCAGCCTGTTGATTAGTGGTGTGTGCAGGAAGGGCCTGTGCCTCTAACACCTTGGTGTCTGACACCATGGCATAGCCAGCTTTTCTAGCCCCTTCATGTAAAAAGGAGCTACCATCTGTGTACCAGGTATAAATGGCTTGAGGCAATGTGCCCTCCTGTATGTGTGGAGGATGAGGTAATAGTTGCTCTAAAGTCTCAGTACAGGAATGAGACAGGGAGTGGTTAGTATTAGGTCATGGAAGAAGATTGGAAATATTAAGAGGGGGGCATGATTGGAAGGTGAGCATGGAATCTTCTATTAGCGCTACCTGAAGAAAAGGAACTCTGGAGGGAGGTAGAGTCTGCAAGCCTTTGCAAGTTAGGAGCTGTGACAGGTTATGAAAAGAGAGCACAGTTATGGGCAACCCTAAGGTTAGTTTCTTTGACTCTCGAATAAGGAGTTCAGTGACTGCTAAGGTATAAATACAAGGTGCCCATCCCTGGATGGTTAAATCTAGTCTTTTTGACAAATATCCTACAGGTGCAAAAGAAGGCCCCAGTTGGTGACCTAAGACTCCAAGGGCAAATCCCTCCTTTTCAGTTGCATAGATGGAAAAAGGACGAGTCAGTTTAGGGAGATGTAAGGCTGGGGCCTTAAGGAGAGCCTGTTGGAGCCTCTGAAAGGGCTTGGTAACAGGTTTGAGAAGCGATTTGTGGGTGGGGTCTAACACTGCTTCATATAAGGGTCGAGAAAGGAGGGAAAAGGAAGGAATCTGGGAACGTATCCTAGGAATGATAAAATCTTTTCCTTTGTAGAAGGAACAGTTAAAGACTGAATCAGACTTTTTCAGTCTAAGGTAATAGCCTTGTGGGTTGGGGTAATTGTTAATCCCAAATAGGTAACCTGAGAAGTGGACAGTTGGACTTTAGAAGGTGAGACCCTGTAGCCTCAACTGGAAAGGAAATTCAGAAGAGCAGAGGTGTCTGCTTGGCTAATCTCTAGAGACTGGCTACAGAGAAGGACATCATCTACATAAAGAAGAATTTTGATCTAGGGAGAGATAAAGAGAGTAAGTCAGAAGCCAGGGCCTGGCCAAATAGGTGTGGGCTGTCCTGGAATCCCTGAGGCAGAACAGTCCAGGTAAGTTGGGTAGAAAAGTGGATGTAAGGATCTGTTCAGGTAAAGGTGAATATGTTCTGTGACCGGGCATCAAGAGGGATAGAGAAAAATGTGTCCTTGAGATCTAGGACTGAGAAATGAGAAGTTCCTGAGAGTATAGTAGAAAGAAGTATGTAGAGGTTAGCTACAACAGGATGGAGGGGGATAACTGCAGAATTAATGCGCCCAAGATCTTGAACCAGGCGATAGGTACCATTAGGTTTCTTAACTGCTAGTATAGGGGTGTTGAAATTATAGGCTTAAGTCCCCTGAGGCTCTGGAGATAGAGAGAGGGTATTGAGCTTGGGTGATGTACCTGGTAAGGTCTAGTAACTGGATGACAGCAGGAGAATGATGTTTAGCAGCAGAGGGGTTCTGGACGTCCCAAACTCTGGGGACCACCTGAGAAGCTGGTAGAGGAAACAACATGTTAGTGTCTGTAGGTTGACTGGCTAGAAGAAGGAGCAGAGGAACTGCTGGAGAGCTTGGGTTCAGGCGAGTGGGGGGAGCAAAGGAAATAGAGGCTCCCAATTTAGCTAAAAGACCCCTTCCTAATAAGGGAACAGAACAAGTTGGTGCTACCAAAAAGGAATGGGTGAGGGGTACACCCCTAAAAGTGCAGCTAAGTGGTGGGGTCTGATGAGGAAGGTAAGGTTGTCCTCCTACCCAGACAATTGGAAAATGTGAAGGTGAAGTGGGTCCTCAAAACTCCATCAAGACTGAGTAAGTGGCCCCTTACTAAGGAGGAGATGGGCCGCCCACATACAATGATAGCTACCTGGGGCTCCCTGTTGGTGACGGGGTGGTTGGGTTGAGGGAGCTTCAGCCCCTTCAGTCATCTATAGCTAAGCCTAGGAGGTCAGTTGGAGGAGTACCTGGATGGGATGTCCCTCTGGTCTGCGTGACAAGAGGGCAATTGGCAGCCCAATGTCCCTTATGATGGCACTTAGTGCACTGTCCTCTTGGCTTGTGGGAATTGGTGCAAGCTCTCACCCAGTGACCTTGTTGACCACATCGATAGCAGGGAACTGGTGGTTCCTGAGTCTTAGGAGGCCAGGGGCCCGGGGTAGTGGCTGGAGCTGGTCGGACAGCCTTTGTCAGCGTGTGGTACTTTTGTTTTTGGGCTTTTTTTTTTTATCCCTCTCATGGTACACCTTGAAGGCCAGCGCCAAGACTTCTGCCAGTGGAGTTAAGGGGCCCCTCTCCAAGTGCCTAAGTTTAGCTTTAATGTTGGGGTAGTTCTGGGAAAAAAAGTAGGTCATCAGAAGTTGCTTACCTTCCAGATTTTCGGCATCCAAATTAGTGTATTGTAATAAAGCCTCTGTGAGGCATTCTAAAAACTGAGATGGATTCTCCTGAATGTCCTGGACAACCTCTTGGAGATTTTCAAAATTTACTGGCTTTAAGGCTGCTTTTCTAAGACCAGCCAGAAGTCATGTAACAAACTTGTCTGTGGCTAAAATATCATCTGTGGAATTGTAATTCCATTGAGGGTCCTGATCAGGTACTGTCTCAGATCCAATTGGATATGTTCTGTTTGCTTGGTGAATTTCATCTGCATGCATTCTTACCTCTTCCAAAACTCGCCTGCATTCATCAGGAAGTAAATTGTTAGTAAGAATCATGTGAACATCATGGAAAGTCAAGCTATAAGATTGAGTGATGTACTGAAACTCAGTAAAATTGGAAGAGTTAGAAGTATAGGAACCCAGTCTATTTTCTGAGAAAGTTCACTCAAAGAGAAAGGGACATGTACTCTGATCAGACCATTAACTCCAGTCACTTCCCTTAGAGGAAGGACTGGTGCTGGGTCAGGTGTTTTTGGAGAAGGAGAAGGACTTGGGGGTCTGACTGTAGCCTTGGAACAATTAATAGGAGAGGTAAAGGTTGGCACCAGTTCAGGGCATTTGGAGTGAACTGTAGCTGGGAGAGAGAGAGAGGGAGAGAGAGAGAGAGAGAGAGAGAGAGAGAGAGAGAGAGAGAGAGAGAGAGAGAGAGAGAATGGAGAGGTCGAGTTAGAAGGCTCCAGGACCTGATGAGAAAGAGAAACTGAAGTAGTAGTTTGGTTTTTCGCAGGCATGACAGGGGGTCTGTGAATCCTCGGGATAAACCGTAGTGTCATCTAATGGAAGATGGGTAGCTTTCATGGCTAAGAGAAGCTGGGTAGGGGGACACACAGAGCAGAGGAAGGGTTTGGAGCAGAGATAGATGAAAGCTTGAACATATAAAACCTCTTCACATTTACCGGATTGCTAACAATATGTATTAAGATCCCTTTAATTGATCGGGTTTAGAGTGCCATTTGGTGGTCATTTGGAATTATTGTCTAATGTATATTGAATCCAGACCTTATTGCAGAGGTTTATCAGTTTTGAGTGCCTCAAATTGGGTGTTTGTTTAGCGCCCATCAGGTCAGAGGGGGAGCTGCTAAATAATCTGAACCAGCTTCCTGGAGGATTATTGGCAGCGCAGTTACTAACGGCCAAGCTAGAAATTCAGGTCATCGGGAGAACCCTAGTGGCCTCGGAAGAAGTTCCCGAAATGTCAAAGAAGCACCCATCCTGGTCCAGGGTTTTCGGCAGCTGCGAAAGCTAAGGGGGCTTGGGTTGCTTCCTAGTGAGGGGCTATCCAAGGGCCTAGATGTCCTAACAGGAATGTCAGCCAGGAGTCCAGTTGTATGGACTGGGCATGGGAAGCCAACCCTTAGCTCAAAAAAGACTGGTTAGGCCTCATCTGAGTCTAAGGTTCCCTCCAGCCAACAGGAGAAACACCGGTGTGTTTGCCGGAACTTGCAATCCGGTAGCTGGGAGTGTGGAATGGTTTGGTTGGTTGGCCAGGAGGCAATTCCATGTGATAAGCCATAGTGCCCAGCTCATGCGATAGAAGCCTGTGAGTCTCGAAGCAGTGGCAGCAGCAGCAGCAGCAATGGTCTGCTCAGTGGTGGAAATCTGCATGTTGCACATGGTAGTGGCTGCAGGTGGTGGCATCGGTGGTGTCAGTGGCCGCCTGGGTCCCCAGCACCTGCAGGCAGCAATTCTGGGTTTTGGCACCAATGTTATGACTGGCGGTGAAAGGCCACCACGCTTCGACTCAGGAAAGGTGACAGCTTGAAACACTCACAAGAAACAGTCTTGATGCAACAGCAAGAGGACTTTAATACCAAGCGTGCTGGGGTGCACAGTCGTACGCCATGCAGGGGTAGAGGACTGTGGATCCTGAGTGCAGAATTGGGGCAGCTTTTATAAGGTTACAACAAAGCCCGAGCCTTGCAAGCCAATCATTTCTTAGCGTCCAGAGCCTGTTCGGTGAGGGCCAATCGATTTGTACCATTCTATAGTTTCTAGGCCAATCATTTTAAAACGTCTAAGCCCGCGCTTCGTGAACCAACCAGTTTCCTGTAGTCTCAGAGGTTCTCATTTGAGTGGGGGTAACAAATTACAGTTTAGATAGGACCGGAGGTTTCAGCGTGTTATCTTCCCTCTATGGCGCCAGCAATTTACAGATAAGTGGTTTCATCGTGTTATCTTCCCTTTATGGCGCCAGTAATTTACAGAAACCAGATAAGCGGTTAGTCAGCTCATATCCTGTTATCTTTCTAGGTCAGAATCACGTATTCAAAGGTCTGTCTTACGCCCTTTCACCTAGTAATATACAGAAAGCAGTCTCTGGAATAGCAAGAAGTGTGACCTTTTACCTACTTCACTAGCAGAGAGCAGGGTCTGGAATTTGAGGTATTTATGGCTACTTAGGAGTGAAAAGGTATTTCTAAACTTCTGACTTATTGGGGCCATTGGAGGGCTAGGCTGCATTTTCTGTCCCTTCAGCAGCACGGGGGCGGTGGAGGCACTAGAGACCACACTAGGCCAAACCCTTCCACATGAGGTTTATTAGTGGGGGGGATGGACAAGGATAGTAGCAGAAAATGGGGAAAAGAGAAAGAGAGAGAGGGAGGTGCTACTCAAATATATATGGATGGTGACATAGTCACAGGTAAAGGTGGGCCCAGTGAACTCTGGGTATATGGTGGCTGTTGCCTTGGCAACAGGTCTATAGGTCGTGCTGTTACCTATGTGATGTCACAGGCTTCGGAGGTCCCAGTACTAACAGTCTGCCCACCAGGATCCTTGAGGTTTGGAGAGAAAGAAATATAGACAGAGACAGGTGGACATTATAGCACATTCTGATGTACACTTATGTATCACATAAAATGCTCAAAAAGTGCCTGAGCACATAGCTGGGACCCGAGTTGTATAAACACTCACTTCTCTCAGTAGCAGTGCTCTAACCACACTATCTGTAGTTTCTGATTCCTCTTGGTCAAGATAAAAGCTTCTGCTTCATTTCAGATCATATTTGTTTCTACAAACACTAAGCTTCTAACATCCTTTCAATGAACATCTTTTTTGTTAGGTTTCATGCTGGCTGATTTCCACAGACTGTTGAGGAATTACATAAGATCATGTACATAAATTAGGTAAGTGTTCAGTTTACAGTAAATGTAGCAATGTTGAGGATGTAGTGGTACAGTGCTTCCCTAGTGTGCATGGTGCCTTTGGTGTGGTCTTCAGCACTGCAAAAGATGAAATGGTAGTTGCAAGGGACACAACTGGTGTATGCTGAGAGTTGGAATGACAGCAGTAAATTTCTGTAAATAAGTCAATAAGCAGAAGTAATGAATTTGGCAAGTGTTTTTTTTTTTTCTTTTTTTGTGAGAAAGTTCCATGAAAACTTGATATGCTTATGAAGGAGGGCAGGCTTTCATTTGTAGAGTTGAAAGTTTGGGAATCTTTGACAGATCAATCTGAAGAACAAACAGAATTGAGGGCTGAAATGGAACAGATTCCAGATGCTGTTTATTGTTGACAGTGATGCCCCCAGAAGACTGGAGCTTAAATTTGCAGTTCTATTTAGAAGCAAATGCTACTTCTTTTGTATTGCCCAGAGAACAAATTCTACAAAAACAACCTTTGAAGAAAATGGCCTTTGTTCCTGGCACAAAAGACTATGAAAGAAAAACTAATAAAGAATGGAGGGGCCTTTTGTTTGACATGCATCCGTGTAGACTCATTATTTCGAGGTGCAAAGGTATACACCTGAAACCGGATGGGAAAGGCAATATCATGCTGATGGATGCAGTATCCTAAATATGCACATGCATATTCATAGCTTGCCAATTTCTCTTTTGAAGTTGGGTAAATTATGCATTTGAAAACTAACAACTGAAAGTCTGATGGAAACCTTCAGCCTGAGATAAAGAAGGAAGGAAAGCGGATTACTGCAATGACTTCTTTCCTGTCAAGTTTCTCTGATTTTGCTTCTAATCACCAATCCTGTCCTGGTCCTTTTAACTAACTCAATAGCCCAATATCCCTCAGGCATCAGGGAACCTGCGATCCCCCAAGCTGCACTGGGCTTAATTGCCAAGCATGGACTTGGTGTTTGAAGATAAGCTCCTATTTTGAAATAAGGGCTGAAACTATTGTCAACTTCTAACACTTTTCACTGGGAGATCAACTTGTCATCGTTGCTCACTCTGCTAGGACCCAAGGAGTTTATATTTTTGTCACATACTGTCCTGTATGTTGGATAATTATGAATAATTACTCTAAGCTCTCAAGCTAGTACAGAAGACAGGCTATAAGGAGGGAAGAAAAATAGTATTGTTTCCAAGTTGCAGTACATGCTCTGAAGAAAACAAACAAGGTGAGGGTTGTGGAGACAGCTCATTTGACGAAGTATAGGCTGTTCCAGGATGAAGACTTGAGTCCAATCAGAGTACTCACATAAAAAGCTGAGTGTAGTTCCATATGTTTATAACTCCTGTACTAGGAAGTCAGAGACTTGCTCATCACTGGACCTTCCTGGCAAGCCGACCTACCTGGTGAGCTTTAGGACATTGAAAGACAATGCCAAAAATGCAAGTTAGATAGAGCACCTGACTGTAACCTTCATGCTCCACATACACATATAGATAGGGTACCCTAATGTACAGGTGCACAGAGGAACATACACACAGACAGGGGAAAATGAATGAAGGGGAGAAGGAGGAAGAGAGGTCAAAGAGGAGGTTCTGTGAGGTTCAGTCAAGTACACTCAGTACTAGAAGGACTAGTCCTCCTTTATATGGTATGGAACAGAGATACAAGTGGTAACTGGTGTTAAGTCTCAGAAAGAACATTCTTGGGAGTCCTCACAGGTGCCTGACTCTGCATTGGGGTCCAAGTCTTTGCAGGTTTGGTGCATGTTTTGGGGAGGAGTTGTTTTTGTTGATGATGACTTTTGCATTACCTTTTTGGTTTTCCTTTTTTGAGAGTTATTCAGTTCCCCTATTTTGCTTAATGGATAGATAACATGAGACCTGTAAAGTCTGAATGTTCTTTGTGATGTCCTTCTCTAATTGAAGACCTTTTGTGTTTTTCTGAGTTGTACAATTCTCTTGTACCTCTCCATATCTCTTAAGGCTCTGATGAAAATGGAATGGAGATGGATTAGTTAAGGCAAAGGTACTTGAAATCTAACACATAAGACTGCACTCAAGTTCTGGGGATAATAGCTAAAGCTTCAGTAAAGGAGAAGAGCCCATGAGCAAATAGACAGATGGCTGGGTGGAGATGGACCATAAACAATAGCAAAGGGTGCTCTGGGGAAGGTTGTCCTACACTGGGAATTTGATTTGTTCCCTCATGCGGTGGATAAATCTGTAATTTGAGAAGGATCTAGTAGTGTGAATCTGTCCATAAATACTGACCTTGCTTAGCTAGCTCACTTGGCACTGATTCTATACTCTCCAAGCAGTTGTGTACCCATGATTTGGCTTCCCAAATAGATCTGCCTATGCTGAGAACGTATTTTGTCATGCTGACAGATACATTTCAGATGCACAAACTGGTTCAATTTTTCACTGGAAAAGAACAAGTCGGGTCTCTGTACTTTAGCCAGTGGTGAGTTTAGTTTCCTAGAGTTATTTTCCCTGCTTCTGATCTATTCCGTGACAAGAATGGAATAAATGGTCTGTACTTTTAGAAGTGAGGATTAGATCAGGAGCTGTGGAAACCATTCAAAGTATTCCTGTTCTCCTAAGGGACCACTTAGCTGAAATTATGACTTATTCACAAAATGACAGAGTAGACTCTGATACTTCAGATAGTTGAGGGTAAGGTAGACTTTTATTTTGATTTTATAAAGGTACCTTTTGGGAAGGGATTCCAACCTCACAGGAGATTCTGAGTAGTAAACTTACTACTACACTGCAGGTATTCACTATGGATGATGGGGAATGAACAAGGGCAATAGTGGGCTTCAGCACAGACTTGCTTAGAAGGGAGCATCAAAACAAGACTGCAGAGGATGGCCAAGGAGGCATCTGCTTTTCTGAGACTTTTCTAATATTGCTAATAAGAGAAGCATTGTAGTAACACAGAAAATTGGTGACAGGACCAGAAGCAAATATGGTTCCCAAAGCAGGATACCTGGTCATTGCACTGCAACCATTGCTTTAGTTACATGGATCTGATAGTAATCTTTTCTGTTGTTGCAATAAAACTACTGACAAAAGAAACTTAAGGGTGTAGGCATTGGCTTTGTCTCACAGTCCATCATGGTGGGATAATCATAACAGCAAGACTTCTCACATTCCACAGCCAGGAAAGAGAGAAGTGAGTGCTTGTGCCTTTCTCAATCTCTCTCTCTCTCTCTCTCTCTCTCTCTCTCCCCTTAGCTCAGGATTCCTACCTATGGAATAATACCATTCACTGTAGGTGGATCTTTCCTTTCCAGTTAACCTAATCTACATTAACACACAGGCATGCCCAAAGACTACCTAATCTAAATGTTAAGAGACTGTTCCTTTTAGGTAATTCTTGATCCTGTTAAAATGTAACCCTGTTAAAAATGGGGTACAGAGCTAAACAAAGAATTTTCATCTGAGGAATATTGAATGACTGAGAAGCACCTAAAGAAATGTTCAACATCCTTAGTCATCAGGGAAATGCAAATCAAAGCAACCCTGAGATTTAACCTCACACCAGTCAGAATGACTAAGGTCAAAAACTCAGGAGACAGCAGGTGCTGGAGAGGTTGTGGAGAAAGAGGAACACTCCTCCACTGTTGGTTGGATTGCAAGCTAGTACAACTATTCTGGAAATCAGTTTGGTGGTTCCTCAGAAAACTGGGCATAATACTATGTAGGACCCTGCTATACCACTCTTGGGCATATACCCAAAGGATTCTCCAGCATGTAATAAGGACACATGCTCCACTATGTTCATAGCAGTCCTATTTATTATAGCCCAAGAAGGAGGAAGAACAAAGCATGGATAGTTGGGTCCTTTGTAGAAAGGGGAACAAAATACCCACAGAAGGTGATACAGAGACAATGAGTGGAGCAGATTCTGAGGGAAAGACCATCCAGAGACTACCCCCCACCCCAGGGATCCATTCCATATACAGTTACAAAACACAGACATTATTGTGGATGCCCACAAGTACTTGCTGACTGGAGCCTGATATAGCTATCACCTGGGAGACTCTGCTAGTGCATGACAAATACGCAGGGGGACACTCTCGGCCAGCCATTGAACTGAGCACAGGGTTCCCAATGGGGAAGTTAGAGAAAGGACCCAAGGAGCTGAAGGGGTTTGCAGTGCCACAGGAGGAACAACAATATGAGTCACCCAGTATTCCCAGAGCCTCTAGGGACAAAATCATCAACCAAAGAGTACACATGGAGTTATTGATGGCTCCAGACTCATAGACAAAAGAGGATGGTCTTGTTAGACACCAAAGGGAGGAGAGACCCTTGGTCCTGGAAAGACTTGATGCCATAGTGTAGAGGAATACCAGGACAGGGAAGTGGGGGAGGGTTGATTGGAGTAGGGGAGATGGCTTATGGGATTTTCAGGGCAGTGGAGAACCAGGAAAGAGGACAGCATTTGAAATGTAAATGAAGAATATATCTAATAAAAAAAGTGACCATTAGGTTTGCACATGGAGCTGATCCTGTGCTACAACACTCCATACCCAAATACCACCAAAAGAGAGCTGGTCTCCCAGGAGTGCTGTCACACCTGTGAGCACAGGCAACACTACCAATTTTGCTCCAAGGGATCTGCCCTGAGACCTCAGGACACAGGAATTGAGGAGCAGCCTGGGATAGGATTCTTCCAGTTTCCATCTGTGCCTGGAGTTGATCCTGTGCCACAGTGCATAGAGCTGATTCTGTGCCACAGCTCTGTATCCCCAAATACCACCAGGAGAGAGCTGGTCTCCCAGGAGGGCTGGCACACCTGTGAGCACAGGTAATACCACCCACCACTTCTGCTCAAATTCCTGACCCAAGAGGTACCAACCTGGAACCCTCAAGACACAAGAACTGAGGAACAGCCAGGATCCTCAGAGCTGATCCTGTGCCACAGCTCTGCATACCTAAATTCATCCTGGAGACAACTGGCCACCCAGGAGTACTTACACACAGGCTTGCAGGAGAGACAAGCCACAGTCAAAGTAACAACAACTAGCACCAGATATATCAAGATGGCAAGAGGCAAGGGGAAGAACATAAGCAACAGGAACCTAGGCTATGTGGCACCATCAGAACCCAGTTCTCCCACCACAGCGAGCCCTGAATACCCCAACACACCAGAAAAGCAAGACTCTAATTTAAAGTCACATCTCATGATGATGATAGAGGACTTTAAAAAGAACATAAATATCTCCCTTAAAGAAATACAGTAGAACACAGGGAAACTGGTAGAAGTCCTTAAAGAGGAAACACAAAAATCCTTTAAAGAATTACAGGAAAACACAATCAAACACATGAAAGAATTGAACAAAACCATATAGGATCTAAAAATGGAAATAGAATCAATAAAGAAATCAAAAATGAAGACAAGTCTGGAGATAGAAAACCTAGGAAACAGATCAGGAGTCATAGACACAAGCATCTCCAACAGAACACAAGAGATAGAAGAGAGAATCTCAGGTGCAGAAGATACCACAGAAAACATTGACACAACAGTCAAAGAAAATGCAAAATGCAAAAATCTTCTATCCCAAAACACCCAGGAAATCGAGGACACAATAAGAAGACCAACTGTCAGGATAATAAGTATAGAAGAGATCGAAGATTCCCAACTTAAAGGGCCAGTAAATATCTTCAACAAAATACAGAAGAAAACTTCCCTAACCTAAAGAAAGAGATGCCCATAAACACACAAGAGGCCTACAGAGCTCCAAGTAGATTGGATCAGAAAAGAAATTCTTCCTGTCACATAATAGATAAAACACCAAATGCACAAAACAAAGAAAGAATATTAAAATCAGTAAGGGAAAAATGTCAAGTAACATATGAAGGAAGACCTATCAGAATTACACCAGACTTCTCAAGAGAGACTATGAAAGCTAGAAGATCCTGGGCAGATGTTATACAAACCCTGAGAGAATACAAATGCCAGCCCAGGCAACTATACCCAGCAAAATTCTCAATTGCCATAGGTAGAGAAACCAAGATATTCCATGACAAAACCAAACTTACACAATATATTTCCACAAATCCAGGCCTACAAAGGAAAGATAAAAAACTCCAACACAAGAAGGGAAACTAGAAAAAGCAAGGAATTAACTTTCTTTCAACTAACCCAAAAGAAGATAGCCATACAAACATAATTCTACCTCTAACAACTTAGAAAAAGCAAGGAAGTAACTTTCAACTAACCCAAAAGAAGATAGCCATACACACATAATTACACCTCTAACAACAAAAATAACAGGAAGCAACAATCAGTATTCCTTAATATCTCTTAACATCAATGGACTCATTTCCCTAATATAAAGACATAGACTAACAGGCTGAATACATAAAGAGGACCCAGGATTTTGCTGCATACAGGAAAGGCACCTCAGCGACAAAGACAAACACTACCTCAGAGCAAAAAGCTGGAAAACAATTTTCCAAGCAAATGGTCTCAGGAAATCTATAGAATCTTTCATCCTAAATCAAAAGAATATACCTTCTCAGCACCTCATGGTACCTTCTCCAAAATTGACCAAATCAGACCTCAACAGATATAAGACAATTGAAAGAATACCATGCCTCCTATCAGATCACTACAGTTTAAGACTGATCTTCAATAGCAACAAAAACAACAGAAAACCCACATACACATGGAAGTTAAACAATACTCTACTCAGTGAAAACTTGGTAAAGGAAGAAATAAAGAAAGAAATTAATGACTTTTTAGAATTTAATGAAAATGAAGGCACAGCATACCCAAATTTATGGGACACAATGAAAACAGTGCTAAGAGGAAAATTCATAGCTCTAAAAAGAAACTGAAGAGAGCATACACTAGCAGCTTGATAGCACACATGAAAGCTCTAGAACAAAAAAGAAATATACCCAAAGAGGAGTAGAAGGCAGGAAATAATCAAATTCAGGGCTGAAATCAACCAAGTAGAAACAAAAAGAGGTATACAAAGCATAACCAAAATCAAGAGCTGGTTCTTTAAGAAAATCCTTCTTCCTTCCTTCCTTCCTTCCTTCCTTCCTTCCTTCCTTCCTTCCTTCCTTTCTTCTTTCCTTCTTTCCTTCCTTCCTTCCTTTTTTCTTTCATTTTTTTTTATCAAATATAGTCTGACAGGTAGCAAACTGAAAAAGGAAACTTCATTTTTGAAAATGTCTTCATCAGAATGTCTAATAGGCAAAAGATCATTGATTATTTTCTTGACTGATTATGTACTATTGCAAGTGCCATCCCTGAACAGCTGGAATAAAAAAAAATCAGTCTGCACAAGATAATAATTCTATTCCTTCATGATCTCTTCATAAGTGCCTACCTCCAAGTCCATGTTTGATTTCCTGTCCTGACTACCATTTATAATGTAATGTAAAATATAAGATGAAATAGATTCTTTACTCTTCAAAACAAAAGAAAAAAACAAAAACAAAAAACCTTGGGTGGCCCTGCAGGAGTACAAATCAGCCATTTGATTTTCCTCTTTCAAGAATTTTCTGTTTAGATTTGTACCCCATTTTTAACTGGGTTATTTTATTAGGCTTTTTGATATCTAATTTCTTGAGTTTTTTCTTAAAAAAATTTATTTTGGGTATTAGTTTTCTATCAATACAAAGTTGTTAAAAATCTTTTCCCATTAACAAAAAGCCATGAACTATCTTACAAAATAAATAAAATGTGACCATTAATATCGACATACACGAATTTCACCCTGATGAATTTTATCATGATGAATTTCCAAAGTGAATGTCTTAAGCAAACATATCTAGAAATTCATATTTTAAAAGTCCCAAGGAATGGAGATAGTCAGGGCTTTCCTCCTCCTTTTCATCTGAGACTGACCACTGCCCTCTGCTCCATCACCCCAATGTCTTAAAACAGGCTAGACCAACATTTGTACTGTCTTTGTAGTAACAGAGCTGTGTATACATTGAAATTCTCAATTGAATCCAATAATCTTCCTTGACATTGGTCTTCCATTGCTCACAGGCCACGTGGATGAAAGATTTACAGGCAGAAGATAAATGTGGAGGTCTTACTGTCTCCAGAAGCCATAGAACAGCTAGCATAATTAGACAAAGAGACCATCCTGCCACAAACTTATAAAACTTAGTCAGCCAATGAGAAAAATGCTGAGAAATCTGCCCATCAAAGGACTGAATTCAACAATCCAAATGTGGATCAGTGAAACAGGACTTTGAAAGGAGAAGTTGGGAGAGAATAAGCTTCTCCCCCTAGAATATAGTCAATCTGGCTATAAGAAACTTCCCATTATCAAAAGAACCAATTTCTGACTTATTGTCAACATAGACCTCAGCTTGTTTTGCTGTTCACTCTATCCCCCAAACTTAGTACATGACAGGCACGTAGTAGGAAGTAATTAAGAAGCACTTCAACAAATGAATAAAGCATCATTTAAAAATCAATTTATTCTTTGAATGTTTCATACATTATAAACATTCTGTTCATATCTGTCTTAGGGTTTTACTGCTGTGAACAGACACCATGTCATGACCAAGGCAATCCTTATAAAAGACAACATTTAAGTGTGGCTGGTTTACAGATTCAGATGGTCAGTCCATTATCATCAAGGTGGGAGTATGGCAGCCTCTAGGCAGGCATGGTGCAGGCAGAGCTGAGAGTTCTATATCTTCATCTGAAGGCTGCTAGTGGAAGACTGACTTCCAGGCAGCTAGGATCGGGGTCTTAAAGTCCATACCCACAATACAAACTTCTTTCAACAAGGACACATCTTCTAGTAGTACCATTCCCTGGGCCAAGCATATACAAACTATCACAACACCCATCACTCCATTTTCTCTTATTATCCCTCTGCCACCCTCTTCTGTGCCTCTAATGCCTCATTTTATTTCCTGTCCTTTTGTTTTGTCTTGGGTTCTCTTTAAGACTCATTGGTTTAACCAGGGCCACTTGCATGGGTATAGGAAAGAAGTCATTTACTAGAGAGCATAAGTGGCTCATTAATAGTTCCATCACTGAAGACAATGACTTCCCTTCCTTCCACAGACCCTGACTGCCCCATGAAAGCCTAATCCATTTATGACTAACTGTTGATTGCTTCAGTTTTGTGTGGGCCTTAGGCAGGTCATGGCAGTCTTGTGAACTCATGACTACCTAAACTATGTCATGCTCTAAGAGAGCATTTCATGGCTTTCCTCCCATTTCACAGCTCTTACAATCTTCCCACCTCTTCTGTGATATTCAACGAGCTTACAGAGGATGATAAGAACCAGCACTTTTTCTTAACTCCTTTAGTTGTTCCTTCAGAGATACCTCATTGTCTTGTAGTTCATTTATAGCTTTCATCCCTAAACTCCCTGCTAGCTTATTCTTTTACAGTGAGGTTTTGTTGTTTTTGTTTTTGTTTTTTGTTTTTCTGGAAAAATCCTTCAAACACTGTGGAGTTTACTTCCATATTTCATGGACTGTTAAATTATAAGAAACATTGACGGAGTTTGTAGAAACTCCTATATATCAACCCAAATTCCCCCAGGGTTATCTTACTTAAAAGAGGATTAGCAAAGCTTTGGAGGCTGTGACTGATCTCCATTACAAATGAGTCTGCTATGACCAGAGGGGCCTGAAGAACCCAGGAGGAACTTATGAGAATTTTTAAAAAGTTGAGCTGTCACACTTGTCTGTTAAGCAGACAAGATGTGTGGACACTGAGCTATTTTTTAAAACATGTTTTAGAGAGGGTAAAAAATAGCCTAGTTTGAGAAGATCAATGATCATCTTTCAAATTATATAAAAAGCAAAACTTTTATTTCATGGCAGCACTCTCAACATTTGAGCAAGAAGTAGGAAAGAGAGGGAAGGGTGCTAGCTGTCAGAACCCTGGGTGTATGGTAACAGCATGTCAGAGTCAACCTTAGTCCTGCTTTTTTTCCTCGTTATTGGGCTTCAGCCTTTTAGGGAATCTGGTCTTTAATTTGTTTTTACAAGTTGGTCACAGTGTCTTAAGTTCATCTACTACCAAGCATCTTCCAGATCCCAAGCATCTTCTTTGACAGAATGTAAAACAGTCATGGTCCATGCCCTCCTATAGTTTATCATTTGTAAGAGTATGACATGCAGATTCACAGTTGTATACTGCAGTCTTGGTTGTGTTGGTGGAAGTCCAGGAAGCAGAGGGTTAGGGAAAAAAGTTGCAAACTGATGATCAAGAGGAGAATCAGGAAGAATGGAGAGAGGACCAGGAACATAGAGGTGACACACACTAATGCAAATGGAGAAGTCACAGGTTGAGAATTGGGAATAACCATTGATGATAATATAGATGGTCATTCATATGAAGAGGAATGGAATAGATCACAGAAAAATAGGAATGATTTGAACTGTGGGTGTGTGAGATCCTGGGAGGAGGGGACAAGTGGTTCATTGGGATGTTCATGACTCTTGGAGGAGATTGAAGGGACTGGTACTTTGCTCAGGTACTGAGTTAAATGGCCTTGCATTTTTAGGTGTCTCAAGCAGAGAATACTACATGTACTGGCTTATAGGAGTTCACTGCTCAGGAATAGCCTGGACTGGAGATACATATTAGAGTATTATAAAAGTTAAGATGGAAACATAATTGGATCTGATTACTCAAGGGATATATGTTAAAACAAATAGGTGAGGAAAGTATAGGTTCCCATTAGATGGGTATGCTTACATGGTGGACAAAAAGCTGCTTCCATGCTTCCATGTTAGGTAAAGAACTGCTTCTAGAAGATCCTAAAACACAGTAACTATAATGGCTCAGAGACTGTCCATGCAGGTATTACCACTGAGGTCACAGGAGTGCACTATTTAAGGAAAAGAAAATTTGATGAGAAGACCAGAAACAAGTTGAGAGAGGTTATCATCAGATGCATTTTAGAGCAATGGGAGTGAGTAGTGTTTGATGCAGAATGGAAAGCAAATATTAGAGCAGCAAATGTGGACAGTAGTGTCTGGAACCTGTCTTCCTAAACTGTGCGTCATGGTCTGGCAGCACTATCCTGTGTTATTGGACTCCTCTGAAGACTTAGCTCTGAACACAGACATTTGCCCTTTAAATTGTCTGTGCCATCCTGCCACACAACATCAGTGAGCACTGCCCCACACATCTTGTCATGCATATGAGGTCATTCTCTTCAGTGTTTTAACCAAGTATAAGCAAATCCCTGCTTTCTTTTTTTTTTAATTAGATATATTCTTTATTTACAGTTCAAATGATTTCCCCTTTCCTGGTTCTCCCCCGCCCCCCAGCTCACGCCCTGAAAATCCAATAAGCCATCTCCCTTCTCCCTGTTCCCCAATCAACCCTCTCCCGATTCCCTGTTCTGGTATTCCCCTACACTGCTGCATTGAGCCTTTCCAAGACCAGGGGCCTCTCCTCCCTTTGATGTTCAACAAGGCCATCCTCTGCTGCCTATGAATCTGGAACCATGGGTAACAACATGTGTACTCTTTGGTTGATGGTTTTGTCCCTGGGAGCTCTGGGAGTACTGGGTGGCTCATACTATTGTTCCTCCTATGGTGCTGCAAACCCCTTGAGCTCCTTGGGCCCTTTCTCTAGCTCCCACCATTGGGGACCCTGTGCACAGTTCAATGGCTGGCTGAGAGTGTCTCCCTCAGTATTTGTTATGCACTAGCAGAGCCTCCTAGTTGACAGCTATATCAGGCTCTAGTCAGCAAGTCCTTGTGGGCATCCACAATAGTGTCTGGGTTTGGTAACTGTATATGGGATGGATCATTAGGTCACTAGGTGGGGTAGTCTCTGGACGATGCTTCCCTCAGACTCTGCTTCACAGTTTGTCTCTGAATCTCTTTCTGAGGGTATTTTGTTCTCCCTCCTCCCCCTTTTTTTTGTATAGAGTAGAGTTTATTCAGGGCAGAGGATGGGAGCTATGGGGGAATGGAGGCAGAGAAAGGCAGAGAGAGAGGGAGAGAGTAGAGAAGCAGAGGCTAGCCATGACCATGTGGAGACAGGGGGGAGGGGAGGAGAGCCCAAGAGGGGCAAGAGAGACAAGAAGCAAGAGCAGCAAGAGAGAGTAAGAGATAAGAGCTTGTTCTCCCTTTTAAGAAGGACCAGAGTATCCATACTTTGTTCTTCCATCTTCTTGGGCATCATTTGATATGTGAATTGTTTCTTGGGTATTCCAAACTTCTGGGCTAATATCCACTTATCAGCGAGTGCATACCATGTGTGTTATTTTGTGACTGGGTTACCTCACTCAGGATGATATTTTCTAGTTCCACCCATTTGCCTAAGAATTTCATGAATTCATCATTTTTAATAACTGAGTAGTATTCCATTGTGTAAATATACCACGTTTTCTGTAACCATTCCTCACTTGAGGGACATCTGGGTTCTTTCCAACTTCTAACTATTATAAATATGGCTGCTATGAATGTAGTGGAGCATGTGTCCTTATTACACGCTGGGGAATCTTCTAGGTATGTGCCCAGGAGTGGTTTAACAGGGTCCTCCAGTAGTGTTATGCCCAGTTTTCTGAGGAACCGCCAAATTGATTTTCAGAGTAGTTGTACCAGCTTACCATCCTAACAGTAGTGGAGGAGTGTTCCTCTTTCTCCACATCCTTTCCAGCACTTGCTGTCTCCTGAGTTTTTGATCTTAGCCATTCTGACTGGTGTGAGATGAAATCTCAGGATTGTTTTGTTTTGATTTCCATTTCCCTGATGACTAAGGATGTTGAACATTTCTTTTTTTTCTAGGCCATTTGATATTCCTCAGGTGAAAATTCTTTGTTTAGCTCTGTACCACATTTTTTCATAGGATTATTTGCTACTCTGGAGTCTAACTTATTGAGTTCTTGGTATATATTGGATATTAGCCCTCTGTTAGATGTAGAGTTGGTTAAGATCTTTTCCAAATTTGTTGGGTGCCATTTTATCCTATTCACAGTGTCCTTTGCCTTACTGAAACTTTGTAATTTTATGAAGTCCCATTTGTCAATTCTTGGTCTTAGATCATAAGCCATTTGTGTTCTGTTCAGGAAAATTTCCCCTGTGCCCATGTGCTCCAGGCTCTTCCCCAATCTCTTTTCTACTAGTTTCAGTGAATCTGGTTTTATGTGGAGGTCCTTGATCCACTTGGACTTGAGCTTTGCACAAGGAGATAAGAATGGGTTGATTTGCATTTTTCTACATGCTGACTTGGAGTTGATAACAGCACCATTTGTTAAAAATACTGTTCTTTTTCCACTGGATGTTTTAACTCCTTTGTCAAATATCAAGTGATCATAGGCATGTGGGTTCATCTCTAGGTCTTCAATTCTATTCCATTGATCTTCCTGCCTATCTCTGTACCAATACTGTAGAGCTTTTATCCCTATTGCTCTGTAGTAGAGTTTGAGGTAAGGGATGGTGATTCCCCGAGAATTTCTTTTGTTGTGGAGAATATTTTTCCCTATTCTGTTTTGTTTTGTTTTGTTTTGTTTGTTTTGTTTTGTTTTTGTCATTCCAAGTAAATTTGCAGATTGTTCTTTCTAGCTCTATGAAGAATTGGTTTGGATTTTTGATGGGGATTGCATTGAATCTATAGATTGATTTTGACAAGATGGCCATTTTTACTATATTAATCCTGCCAATCCATGAGCATGGGAAATCTTTCCATCTTCTGAGGTATTCATTGATTTCTTTCTTCAGAGACTTGAAGATCTTGTCATTCAGATCTTTCACTTATTTGGTTAGATCCACACCAAGATACATTATATTGTTTGTGACTATTGTGAAAGTTGTTATTTCCCTAATTTCTTTCTCAGTCTCTTTATCCTTTTAGTATAGGAAGGCTACTGATTTGTTTGAGTTAATTTTATATCCAGCCACTTGCTGAAGTTTTTTTCTCAACAATAGGAGTTCTTTGTTGGAGTTTTTTGGGTCACTTAAGTATACTATCATATCATTTACAAATAGTGATAATTTGACTTCTTTCTTTCCAATTTGTATCCCTTTGACCTTCCTTTGTTGTCTAATTGCTATAGCTAGAACTTCAAATACTATATTGAATAGATATGGAGAGAGAGGGCAGCCTTGTCTAGTCCCTGATTTTTGTTGGGATTGCTTCAAGTTTCTCTCCATTTAGTTTGTTGTAGGCTACTAGTTTGCTGTATATTGCTTTTAATATGTTTAGGTATGGGTCTTGAATTCCTGTTCTTTCCAAGACTTTTAACATGAAAGCGTGCTGATTTTTGTCAAATGCTATTTCAGCATCTAATGAAATGGCCATGTATTTTTTTTCTTTAAGTTTGTTTATGTAGTGGATTACATTGATGGATTTCTGTATATTGAACCATCCCTGAATCCCTGGGATGAAGCCTAGTTGATTGTGGTGAATGATCGTTTTGATGTGTTCTTGGATTCGGTTGGCAAGAATTTTATTGAGTATTTTAGCATGGATATTCAAAAGGGAAATTGGTCTGAAGTTCTCTTTCTTTGTAGGATCTTTGTGTGGTTTTGGTATCAGCATAATTGTGACTTCATAGAATGAGTTGAGTAGTGTTCCTTTTGTTTCTATTTTGTGGAATAGTTTGAAGAGTATTGGTGTTAGATCTTCTTTGAAGGTCTGATAGATTTCTGCACTAAAACCATCTGGTCCTGTGCTTTTTTTGGTTGGGAGACTGCCAATAACCACTACTATTTCTTTAAGGGTTATGGGACTGTTTAGATGGTCTATTAGATCCTGACTTAATTTTGGTATTTGGTATCTGTCTAGGAAATTGTCCATTTCATCAAGATTTTCCAGTTGTGTTGAGTATAGGATTTTGTAGTAAAATCTGATGATTTTTTGAATTTCCTCAGTTTCTGTTGTTATATCTCCCTTTTCATTTCTGATTTTGTTAATTTGGATACTGTTTCTATGCCCTCTGGTTAGTCTGGCTAATGATTTATCTATCTTGTTGATTTTCTCAATGAACCAGCTCCTGGTTTTGTTGAATCTTTGTATAGTTCTTTTTGTTTCTACTTGGTTGATTTCAGCCCTGAGTTTGATGATTTCCTGCCTCTACCTCTCTTGGGTGTATTAGCTTCTTTCTGGTCTAGAGATTCCAGGTGTGCTGTTAAGCTGCCAGTGTATGCTCTCTCCAAATCATTTTTGGAGGCACTCAGAGCTATAAGTTTTCCTCTTAGCACTGCTTTCATTGTGTCCCATAAATTTGGGTATGTTGTGCCTTCATTTTCATTAAATTCTACAAAGTCTTTGATTTCTTTCCTTATTTCTTCCTCTACCAAGGTATCATTGAGTAGAGCATTGTTCAGCTTCCATGTGTATGTGGACTTTCTGTTTTTGTTTCTATTGAAAATCACCCTTACTCCATAGTGATTGGAGAGGAGGCATGGGATTAGTTCAATCTTCTTATATCTGTTGAGGTCTGTTTTGTGACCAATTATATTGTCAATTTTGGTGAAGGTGCCATGAGATGTTGAGAAGAAGGTATAATCTTTTGATTTACGATGAAATGTTCTATAAATATCTGTTAAATCCATTTGGTCCCAAACCTTCAATCAGTTTCACTGTGTCTCTGTTTAGTTTGTGTTTCCCTGATCTGTCCATTGATGAGAGTGGGGTGTTATAGTCACCAACAATTATTGTGTGAGGTGCTATGTGTGCTTTAAGCTTTAGTAAAGTTTCTTTTACAAATGAGTGTGCCCTTGCATTTGGAGCATAGATGTCCAGAATTGCGAATTCTTCTTGGTATATTTTTCATTTGATGTGTATGAAGTGTCCTTCCCTGTCTTTTTTGATGGCTTTTGGTTGAAAATCAGTTTTATCTGATATTGCAATTGCTACTCCAGCTTTTACCTGGAACCATTTGCTTGGAGAATTGTTTTCCAGTCTTTTATTCAGAGGTAGTACTTGTCTTAGACACTGAGATGTTTTTCCTGTATGCAGCAAAATGCTGGGTCCTTTTTACCTATCCAGTCTGCTAGTCTATGTCATTTTGTTGGGGAATTGAGTCCATTGATTCTAAGAGGTATTAAGGAATAATGATTGTTACTTCCTATATTTTTGATGTAATTTTTATGTTTATGTGGTTATCTTCTTTTGGGTTTGTTGAAAGATTAATTCCTTGCTTTTTCTAATGTGCAGTTTCCCTCCTTTTTTGGTGCTTTCCATTCATTATCTTTTGAAAGATATTGTGTAAATTTGTTTTTGTCATGGAATACTTCGGTTTCTCCATCTATGGTAATTGAGAGATTTGCTGGGTATACCAGCCTGTGTTGGCATTTGTCTTCCCTTAGTGTTTGTGCGACATCTGCCCAGGATCTTCTGGCTTTCATAGTCTCTGGTGAGAATTCTGGTGTAATTCTGATAGGTCTATCTTTATTTATTATTTGACCCTTTTCCCTTACTGCTTTTAATATTCTTTCTTTGTTTATTGCATTCGGTGTTTTAATTATTATGTGACAGGAGGAATTTCTTTTCTGGTCAAAAATCCCTCTTTTCTAAGGATGATAATGATTTCACTGTTATTTTAACCTTACTTAATATTAATTCAATTTAAATATTTTGCTCTAAACAAGACCTTCCAGAAACAACGGGACTCACACCCATATCAACTTAACAGTGACTGTAGCAGCAAACACACAGGACCTACACATGTTTAAGTCAGATGAGATTCCAGTGCTGGGACGGGAAGTGGACATGAATCTTCATCCTTAACAAGAAGATATCTCTAATTGGCAATCATTACAAAGGGAAAATCTTCGTTTTCTCCAATGGAGTCTCACTGGATAGAAAAGCCCAGTTGACAGTGGTCCCCTTGCCCAGTAGTAAATGGCCAATCTGAAACAAAGTCAATGGTATTTCTATTCATTTACATGGTCTTCTATCATCTCTCCTGTCCTTCCTCATAGCTGATCCTGAATCCTTCCTCCCCCTCCCCACTTCCCTCCATCTGCCTCTTAGGACTATTTTATTCCCCCTTCTAAGTGAGATTTAAGCATCCTCACTTGTGTCTTCCTTCTTGTTTAGCTTCAGTGTGTCTGTGGAATGTAGCATGGGTATCCTGTAGTTTATAGCTAACATCCACTTATAAATTAGCACATACCATACACTTCTTTTTGGAGCTGGGTTATCTCACTCAGGATGATATTCTCAAGTTCCATGCATTTGCCTGTAAAATCCATGATGTCTTAGTTTTTAATAGCTGAATAGTATCCCACTGTGTAGATGTGCCACATTTTCTTTATCCATTCTTCAGCTGAGGGACATTTAGGTTTTTTCCAGTTTCTGGCTATTATGAATTAGGCTGCTATGAACATAATTGAGGAAGATTCTTTGTGAGATGGTGTAGATTCTTTTGAGTATATGTCCAGGAATGTATAGCTAGTCATTGAGGTAGAGCTATTTCCAATTTTCTAAGAAACCATCAAATTGATTTCCAAAGTGGTCCAAGTTTTGTACTTCCACCAGCAATGGAAGAGTGTTCCCCTTGATTCACATCCTCACCAACATGTGCTAACTCTTGAGATTTTTTTTTATTATTATTTTTGTCATTCTGACTGGTATAAGACGGAACTTCAGTTGTTTTGCTTGCATTTCTCTAATGACTAACAACTTTGAACATTTCTCAGTGTTTCTCAGTCATTTGAGATTCCTATGTTGAAAATTCTGTTTAGTTCTGTACCCCCCTTTTTAATTGGGTTATTTGGGTTTTTGGTGTCTAATTTCTTATGTTCTTTGTAAATTTTGGATATTAGCCTTCTGTCAGATGCAGGGTTGCTGAAGACCCTTTCCCAATCTTTTTTACATATTTTTTATTTTAATGTGTGTGCTTAATCTCTTGCTATGTATGTAAGTATGCATGTATGTATGTATGTATTTTTATTTCTTTATTTTACTTTATTTTTATTCTATTTTTGTTTACCTGTTTTCGTTTTTGCTTCTTTTTGAGAGAAAGAATGCATGGAATTGGATGGGTGGGGAAGTGGGAAAGATCTGGAAGGAGAGTAGGGAGGGGAAACAATGATTAGAATATATTGTATGAAAAAAATTCAATTTAAAGTAATTATTTTCTTGCTATAATTCCTTAACACACAAATATAAAATTAGTATAATGTTCGATTACATTGTGTAAAATCTCTGCTTTCTCAGAATTGCAATTTGAATTATCATTTCATGAAATCTGATAAATGAATACTGCTTGGAATTAGGACAAAATTTCCAACAGTTTCTGTAATGGTCCTTAACATGCTCCTGCCATTTTGTTCTTCACACTATGTGAAGTAGGGTTCTCAGTATTGATAATTAAAAAAATCTAAACACCAATGCACTCTGAAAGACAATGAACTTGCTCTATATCTTTCTTTATTAAATACTTACACAATATTTAATACCTTATGTGAAAATAATTATTTCATTAGTATGCACAGTGGCTTTCACCTTTAAAAATGGTAAAACTATATAATAATTATTATTTTTTGAGGCAATCACTCATGTGTCACAAGTTGATGCAAATTCTCTGTAGTGGAAAGTGATTCCTTGTACTTCTAACATTCTTGTGTTTATCTCCTGAGTGATGGATCTTCAGGTGTGTGCTGACACAGCTGCTTTATTTGTATGTGGTAGTTTGAATAAGAATGGCACCCATAGCCTCATCTACTTGGATGTTCAGTTTCCAGAGAGTGGAACTGTTTGAAAGATTAGAAGGTGAGGTCTTGTTGAAGTAGGTGTGGCCATGTTGGAGGAAGTGTGTCACTGGGTATGGTCTTTAAGGTTTCAAAAGCCCATGAGAGATCCCATCACTTTTCTTACTGCCAGCAAGATCAGGATGTAGAATTCTCAGCTACTTCTCCAGCGCCATGGCTTCTACTCACATACTGTCATGCTCCCTGCCAAGATGATAACAGGGTAAACCTCTTAAATTATGAGAAACATCTTGCTTCTGTTTTATTTATAACACACTTTCTTTTTAAATTTTTCATCTATCTATCTATCTATCTATCTATCTATCTATCTATCTATCTATCTATCTATCTATCTATTTCAAATTATTTACAGTTCAAGTGTTATCCCCTTACCTGTTTCTCCCCCTCCCCCTGCTTCTATGAGAGTGTTCCTCCACCCACCATCCACTCCTAACTCCCTGCCCTCAATTCTCCTACACTAGGGCATCTATTGAACCTTCATATGACCAAGGACTTCTCTTCCCATTGATGTTTGACAAGGCCATCCTCTGCAACATATGCATCAGGAGCCATGTGTACTCCCTGGTTGGTGGCTCAGTCCCTAGAAGCTCTGGGGGGGAGGGGTGTCTGGTTCTCTAACATATAACAAGGCACATGTTCCATTATGCTCATAGGAGCCTTATTTATAATAGCCAGAAGCTGGTAAGAACCCAGATGTCCTTCAACAGAGGAATGGATACAGAAAATGTGGTGCATTTATACAATGAAGTATTACTGAACTATTAAAAATGATGAATTCATAAAATTTTTAGGCAAATGGATGGACCTAGATAATAATCATCCTGAGTGAGGTAGCCCAATCACAAAACAGCACACTAGGTATGCACTCACTGATAAGTCAATATTAGCCCAAAAGCTCAGAATAGCCAAGATAAAATTTATGGACCACGTGAAGCTCAAGAAGAAGGAAGACCAAAGTATGGGCACTTCAGTCCTTCTTAGAAAGGGGAACAAAATACTCATGGGAACAAATATGGAAACAAAGTGCAGAGCAAAGACTGAAGAAAAAGCCATCCAGAGACTGTCCCAACTGGGGATTCATCCCAGATACAGTCACCAATATCCAACACTATTGTGGATGTTAAGAAATGCTTGCTGAAAGAAGCTTGATATAGCTGTTTCCTGAGAGGCCCTGCCAGAACCTTACAAATATAGAGTTGAATGCTCACAGGCAACCATTGCACTGAGTGTGGGGTTCCCAATGGAGGAAGTAGAGAAGGGACTGAAGGATCTGAAGGGGTTTGCAACCTCATAGGAAGAACATGCTTTCTTTTTAAAAAGTTGCCTTGGTCATGGTGTCTCTTCACAGCAATCGAACACTGATAAAGATAGGTGCACTGGCGATTAAGCTGAGGGCCTTGTGCATGCTAGATAAATATTCCATCTTCAGAGCCACATCCAATCTCAGACAACTTCAGTAATATTTTATTTGCCTAACTATTCTATGCACCTGTATACCAAGGGTCAAATAAAAGTTTCTCAGGAGAGTAGCAGTCAAAGTAGAAGATTTTTAAGAAGCCCTGCTCTTAGCTATTTGTTTTATAAAATCACTTTGCATGTCTTCTCCCTCTGTGCACATGGCCAATTTGTTTCCATCTCTGTCTGTGCTCTAAAGCCTTCTGTACTTTTCTGTGAAGGGAGCTCTGGCTAGTGGAAGGAAGCTCAGTTTCTTTGTTAGTGGTCAGTACTGGAGTGAGGATGACTCCATCTTAGGTTAACAAAACTTCAGGACACACAACTTCCATGGTTAGAAAGAAATAAAGCAAAAAATATAACTAAAAAAATAGAGTTTAAAGCAAAAATTGGGAAGAAATTTAGGAGACAGTGTATGAAATGTCTTGAAAGGTTACTTTGGGGAGACTTTTGTTTAATGTCTTTCAATACATGCCACATTTGATATTAATTGACTATAAAATGTGAACTTACAATATAAAATAATTTTAAACTTTGAATCAACTTGGCATTATTTCTCTGTAGTCTTTCTTTGGATGGGGGCTGGTCTCTTTTTTTTTTCTTTTCAGTAAAAAAGGATAGATGCACTCATTTTAATGTGTGTGTGTGTTTGTGTGTGTGTGTGTGTGTGTGTGTTGTCTACATACATGTATGTTCACCTTACTGCTAACTGAACCAGAGGATTCCCCTGGGACTCGAGTGACAGGGGTTGTGAGTTCTCATGTGTGTGAAGAAACTGAATTTGCCACTCTGCAAAGGAGAGCAGCCAGAGATGCTGACCTCTGAGTCAGCACTCAAGTTCCTGCTTTCTCTTGTTATCTGGATTGTGTTCTCAGCTCTCAGGTAAGGCAAGGCCACAGCTTGGGTTTCAATTGAGGAATGATTCCTCATTTGTTGAATGCAGTTATCTTTGAGTCCAGCATGTAACAACTGTGAGGGCTGTGTTAATAAAAGCTTCTAGTTTAGCCTGTTATTGCTGAATGATTTTTTTCATAGAGTGCTTATTCTCACCGCTGGAGACATCACTAACACTGTCATTTTAATAGTTGCTTTTTATGGTGAATGCCATAAGCATATTTCCTGCCCTTTCTAGCACACTGCCTATTATGCAGACACAACTTTAACCAAGCAGAGTTGTAAGAGGTATAAATAAATAATTTTGCATTTTTTCTCACAGGACAAATGACTAAATGCTAATTTGGAACCTGGTAAACTTGGCTTGCTTGTTAGAGAATGTTAGAATAATGTGCCCTGTCTCTGCGATCCCTGCCATATATCCTATTCTAGATAGCAAATGTCCCAATGAATAAATGAATTGTGCCTTTCCTAATGCTGTTTTCTTGAAGACAGGAAACTTAAGTGGGCAGAGGCAGAAACTTAGTCTTTTTTCTGGTGACTGAATCCCATTTTTCATTTATATATGCCTACAAGTCTAGGTAGAAATGATGTGTTTTCTGCACATTTGTCTATATCATGACCCACAATATCACCTGGTATTTCCTGGACCACTTTATTTCCTGAGATTTAATATGTTTGTTTTTTAGCAGCCACAGACAGACAAGGGTATCTTCTGATATTGAGAGTTCTCTGGTTACCTTCAGTGAATTGCATATCTTTACAAACTTGGTAGCATTTATTATCTAATTCACTTGAAATTGTTTCAAGTATGCAAGGACTACTTACTATTCAAAAATTGAAGAGCAAAAAAACCCTGAAAATCTGGTATTTTTATCACTTACAAACCTCAGCGTTTTCTCCTAAATCACTTCCAGACAACTGTTTCCCATTGTATGATGGCTACCATGTAATGGTCATTGTTATCCACTAAGTGATGGCCACTATGTGACAGCCACTATGTGAAGGCCACAGTGATTTGGTCACTGTGTAATAGACACTGTATAATAGCCATTGTTTGATGGCCAATGTATAATGGTAACTGTGTGATGTTAAATGTAAGATGGTCACATTGTGATGGCATCAGTTTGATGATCACTGAGTGATGGCTGTTCTGTGATGGTCATCATGTGATTCCCATTTGCTATGGTCATGTTTAATGTTGATTGTGTGTTCATTTTTGTGAGCCATTTTGTGATCATTGTATAATAGCCACTTTGTTTTGTCCATTTTATGATGGCTACTGTGTCTTGGCCAACCCCACAATGGTGACTGCCTGATGATGACTGTATGATCATGACTGTGTGATGGTGACTATGCAATGGTGAATATATGATGGTGACTATATGATAGCGACTATGACGGTGACTGTATAATGGTGACTGTATGCTGGTGACTGTGTAATGGTGATTGTGAGATGGCCATTTTGTGATGTTCATTGTGTGGTGGATACTGGGTGATAGCTATTGTTTCATAGCTACCACAATGTCTACTATGTTATGGACACCATGTGATGGCCATTGTGCAATTGAAACTGTTTGATTGCAAATTGTAAGATAGTCATTGTGTGATGGTCACTGTGTGATGGTTATTGTGTGATATGCACTGTGTATTGACAATTTTATGATGGCCACATTGTGATGGTTACTATGCAATGGTCAGGGAATGATTGCCATTGAGTGTTGCCAACTGAATAATAACCACCATGTGTTGGTCACTTTGTGATGGCCACAGTGTAATGACCACTGGGTGATGGCCAGAGTGTGATGGCACCTATGTGAAGGTCACTGTGTAATGGTCTGTGTGATAGCCACTGTGCAATTGACACTCTGTCATGGCCATTGTGTGATGGCCATTATGTTATGGGCTCCTTGTGATTGTCACCATATTATTGCCACCATGTGATGGCCATTTTATCATGGTGACTGTATGGCGGCCACTGCATAAGGGTTACCAAGTGGTACATACTGTGATGTGCCACAATTTGATGAAATCTATGTTGATCACTATGTGATGGCCACTGTTTGATGGCCACCTTGTGAGAAACACTGCGTAATGGTTACTGTGATGGTCATTGTATAATTGCCACTATGTGCTTACCACTGACTGATGGCTTCTCAAAGATCAGGCTTGACAGGTCAGGGGAAACTGAGGTGAGTGTGTAGAGCCAATGATTGATCACTCAGCAGACTTTTTTCTCTGAGGGAATGTTTGATTCACTAGAGCCAGCACTCCCTGTGACTGAAAAAGGAAAAAAAGTAGAGAAAGAAACACACACACACACACACACACACACACAGACACACACACTCATTGAATGAAGCAAGACAAGGTCCAACAACTTTACACATACACATACATTCACACATATACACATACACCTACATAGATACATACACATTCACATACGGGGTAGATGGAGCAAAGCTCCAACAACTTTATTTTTTCTTCCACAGTTTATATATGCCAGTAACATCTTTCAAGCAGAACAAAAATCACAATATGGTTATATTCTATTTTTCTTTTAGTGAAATATTATGAAAAAGCAGTGTGTTCCCTAATACCTTTACATGAAAAACCTTTTAAGCATTACATGTTGAAAAAGCAAATTGTTTCCAAGAACCCACATGCATTCATAACTAAGCAACTTGTTATAGATTAACAAAGTGTAAGAAAGCCAGGTAATTTTCTCAGCCATTCATTTTTACTGGTAGACTGAAATTTATGGTTACAAAGAAAGGATCAATTATTTTATTATTTATCTTAAAAATAATCTTATAAGAATCTTAATAAAAAATGACAACTCTAAACTTTTATAAAAGAAACAATCAGTAATTTCTACTTTAAATCCTCAGGGTGTATAGCTATTCATTAACTCTATTTATTAAATCATATCAGGAGACTGAGGGCAAAAATGGGTACAAGAAATTAATAATCACCTTGATCACTAGCCCAGCTTTAGCAAAAGAGACAGAACAGCTGGTGCTGGCCGGCTGCCACTGTTTTTGTTCTCGAACCTTAAAACATCCCTAGCTCAACACTGAATGGGCCTTTCTGAGCTTCAAATTATTTGCCAAGATTTTCCACATTCGAGTCACTAGCAAAAACATTTTAACCTAATATCATTAACAATCTACATCTCCAAATTTGTTTTAAGGGTGGTGCTCATTGCTAACATTCTACGCACATCTCTAAGTTATTTCTAAGGGTGTAGGTTGAATCATGAATCTGTTTTCTCAAGCAATGCTTATGAAGGATGTCATGGTAGGGCAACAAGCAGAACAAAACTCAAACAGCATGAAGTTCTCAAGACATGTAGTCCTTGTGTCTCTGCCTCTCTGAGATACATCCATTGTGTTTGTGCTTACTGGTGGGCTGCATTCCATGAGTTATAAGGCTGTTTTGCTGTTCTTCTTGCACGGGCCTCGACAGTGGCCATTGTGAGATTGCCACTATGTGATGAATACTGTGTGATGGTCACTATGTGATGGGTACTGTCTGATAGCCATTGTGTGTTTGTCACTGTGTGACAGCCACTCTGATTTGGGCACTGTGCTATGGTCATTGTGTAATAGCCACTGTTTGATAGCCCCTATGTGATGGCCACTGAGTGGTGACCATTGTGCATTGGACGTTCTGTGATGACCACTTTGAGATTACACCTGTGGGATAATCAAATTTTGATGATCAATGTGTGATAGTCACTGTGTGATGGCCACTGTGTGATGACCACTGGTCTAAGCACTGGATGACCATAATGAGAAAAATAAACACCATGCTCCTGTGTTTTTTGAATCTTAGATAAAAGAGAAACAGAACCTATTAGTAACCCACAAATGTGCCAAGTTCATATGTCCTTTGCTCATGTGCATTTGTAGATGAATAAGTGTGGTGGTTGAATAGGCATGGTCCTGTACTCTTGAGTTTGAATTCTTGACTCATAGGGAGTGGCACTATAAGGAGTTGTGACCTCCTTGTAGTAGGTGTGGTTTTGTTGGAGGAAGTGTCTCTCTCTGGGGGCAGGGTTTGTAGTCTCATACATGCTCAAGCGACACCCAGTATGACATACAGTTTCCTTTTTCCTGCCTGTGGATTAAGTTGTAGAACTCTCAGCTTCTCTAGCACCATGTCTGCCTGCACACTGCCATGCTTCCTGCCATGATGATAATGAACTCAACTTCTGAAATTATAATCCAGACCCAAATAAATGTTTTCCTTTATAAAAGTTGCTTTGGTCATGGAGTCTCTTCAGAGCAATGAAACTCTAAGACAGAGAATGACAATTATTCATTTACATAGACTGCTTAGAAAAAGGCATCTTTGGTAATGCTGCATATGAAATGAGGCCAGTTGGTAGGACTGACTACTGACAGATGAGGTTCTTGAAATACCATCTATATGTGTGACCCATAGTGAATACACAAGGGTTTGCTCCCTATTCGCCCTTGTCCTTGGCCAACTATCAAATATTTTGAAAGTCTTCCTTATCCATGCATGTGATGAAGAACTTTGACAGGGATTTTTCTTCAGAAGGATAGAGTAAGTGGGTCGTAAACTCTTTAGGGAATTGGAGGTGTGGGCATAGCTTCAGTAGAAGAGAAAGTCCATAGTAAGGTGCAGTGGCTTGCTGAAATGTTTATGAAGCAGACATTGATAACAGCTCATGAGGGTCTATGGGAAGATAGACTATTCACCACTTCCATATTCAGTATGATAAGTAGTGAAGGATCAACAAGACACCACTGGAGTTGGCTATATGCAAAGCAGTGTCCTCAGATGACAGATTCCGTTAGACAGGAGAGAAGGGAATATTCAGAAAGTGAAGGACATCAGGTTCTCCAACAAACATGGTGCAAGTCCTCTGAGTGTACAGTGACAGGTGTGAGACAGACAATGAGTGGTGGGACCTTGATTCAGGTGGAAAAGGTAATGGGGTAAGAACCTAGGAGCCTGGTGGCTAATATAAGTGTTCTCTGACAGGGGAAGATGTGCTGTGTCCTGAAGACTTGTCATAGTGAACAATGTGTCTTTCTAGGGAAGGCATAATTTGCAAGTTCCGGTTTAATCATAGATATGCTGTTGTGGAGATAGATGACATCTGCAGGATAATGTGCATAGAACTCTCTTTTTGCTCTTGTCTAGTCAATATGGAAGACATTGTTGCCATTACCTAGGTGCCTACGAGATATCTATATAATTTATTTGCATGTTTTAAATTGTAATTTTTTAATCTATGGTGTTTCATATTGTAAAAACATAAGCTTGTCTTTTTTGGCCCAAATTGTGTGTTTCTGATATTCTTTGAATAGAATGGCCCTGTTTTATATAGGAGTAGAAACAGAGTCCACATGAATTAAGCTCCTGGATGTGACCAAGGCTCATCTATGTATGTATATTTTCAGAAATGTCACTGGATGTATTCAACCTGTGTTCAGAGCTGTGGATCCCTGGACCACCATCTCTGAGAAGAGGAGGAAAAGAGGCAGATGTCACTCGAGTAGCCCATGTGGGATCAGTTCCATGAAATTTGAATCATGTGTCACTTGACACCTAGGTCAGTAACTACCCTGCCCTGTTTTATTGTTGCGACTTCATTTGTCCTCAGTGTAGCTCTTTTGCTGTACAAGGGTGAATTCACACAACCAAGAAGGTCAAGCTACATGACATGCATGGAGTTTGTCAAGAGGTTTTGGTTCTCTCCTAGCAAACACTGGCCTATACACTGAGGAGAGCCAAAGAATAGAGCAGTTTGGCACCTGCACACTAGATACTGCATGGAAATGTGTGCACAGTGGTGCAGACATGTGTGTACATGTGTATGCATGGGAAGCACACCTGTGCTGAAGGGTATACATGTACACACATATGTATTCAGGGAGTACACTTGTGTGTAATGGTATGTGCATGTGCGCACCTGTGGAAATAACTCCTCAGGTGATATCTCTTACCTTGTGTTTTGAGACAGGTTCTGATATAGGCCAATAAGCATCTTTAAAGATATCTTACTGAATAAGTCTTAAAGATAAAAGACAGAGGGAAAATATTCACCCAACAATTATCCATGTTCACTGGAATCTTATTAATACCCAGGGCTCAAAACAACCAGTTCACATATACCTTAGCAAGAAGCAGTAACATGTCTCTTAGGAGTTCAACTTTTTCAGTTTTATTTCCACTAAGGAGACAAAGGCAATTTACTTATTTTGCAGTTACTGTAGGTGGCAAGCTATCAATAAAATTGCATGCTTTCCCCAGTGGTTATGCAATCCTAATAATTAAATCTACACATCTGCTAAATAACAGCAGATTCAAAGTCTAGCAATTTACATGGAAGAAAACAGATGTCATTTTGCTATAATCTCTTCACATTCACCATGAGTGCTGTGAACACTACGCACCCCGCAGTGATTAATCTATCAAAATATTCTACTCCGTTTACTTCTTTTTATTACATCCTGTGTCACAGGAGATGGAGCAGCTGTTTCTGGATGGATGGCAGAGAACTGGTACCAAATAAAGAATCTCTGAATAGATTCAGTAAACCCATGTTACCAAATTATTAGAAAAGAGAGCTTGAGTGTCTACAATGGAGTGATTTTAGACCTTCCAATGGAGCTACTGTTTTCATCAGCCCTGAAAATGGAGAATGACCTGAGACACATGAAGAATAGTGCATTTCCCTTCACAGAAAGGTGTGTTGCAGGATGTTAATTCCTCACCTCTGTATTGTAAAGTCAAGTTCATATCTAGTGTTAAGTACGGTGACTTAATTTAAAGAGTAGGTTCTTCCTCAATTAAGTTGCCATTAAATAAAACTTCACTTTAAGGGGAAAACATATGAAAAAAATACCCAAATTCTGGAAGCTTATACTGAATTAATGATAGGGAAATTTGATAATAGGGAAATATTGAAGTATCACTAGAGAATTACTGAAGTGATATTCATGGACAACTCTGAGATAATAAAGAAGGTGTAATAATTCATATTTTGTACGGTCTTGGAAAGAAAGAAATTTTATTATCTTCAAGAGTAGTTCTTAAACCTTTGTGTGCAGGAACACCTATCCCATGTCCTCCCCAACTACTAATTCCAACCCCTAGGGATCTAAAACCCACAGAGATTCTGATTCACAAAGCAGGGAATTTTAGGATGCCTGCCAGTTAATCCTTATGTTGGCATCCTCAGGTGGTTCTAAGAAATGATGGTTCAAATAAACCATGCTATGGTTTATCATCTCTCTCTGTCTTCCCCCACCCTTGCACTCTCTCATGCGCACGTGCGCGCACACACACACAGACACACACACACACACACACACAAATATACACATGCAGCCACACTCTACATTCCACATGTTTGTAAACAAGCATGATAGAATTCAGAACTCCTTGGAGCCAGGCTTCTGTGTTTAGATTCTAGCTTAGCTTTTGCTAGAGCTGCCATTATGCTAAGTCTACATTTCTGGAGCCTCAGTAATGTAGTTAGTGTTCTATTGCTGTGAAGAGACACCATGGCCACTGAAACTCTTATAAAATAAAGCAGTTAATAGAAGCTTGCTTACAATTTCAAAGGTCCAGTCTATTATCAGCATGGAGGCATGCAGGCAGGCATTGTGCTGGAGAAATAGGCTCACTATTTGAATCTTCAGGTATCAGGAAGAGACAGACACTGGGTCAGGCTTGAGGTGAGTTACAAACTACCTCCAACAAGGCCATATCTTCTAATCTCTCTCAATTAGTGCCATTCCCTGTTGACTAAGCATTCAAATAAAAGAGCCTACAGAGGTTTCATTCTTATTCAAACCACAATACCCAGTGTCTGTAAATGAACAGACATTATTAATGGTATTTGAAGATGTATTGTACATGTTTACTTCTGGAAGGATTTGGTTATATTTGCTGCCTTCATTGTATTTCTCTCCTATACTTTCTAAGTCTTTTGTTTTAAAGACATACATATTTTTATTTATGTATATGAGTGTATGCATGTATATGTGAGCATGTGTGAAAGTGTGTGTGTGTGTGTGTGTGTGTGTGTGTGTGTGTTTCCAGAAGCATTGGATTTTCTGTAGTTGGCATTGCAGGAAGCTGTGATCTGCCTGATAAGCCCTTGGAGCCAAACTCTGGTACTCAGAAGCAAATGTCCTTAACCGTTGAACCATACTCTCTAGCCTTGCCAAGTCTTTAAAAAGACCATTTTTTTTCCTATTGGAAATGGAATTTTTCTCCTATAATATATCTCAGTTATGGCTTCCCCTTCCTGTGATCCTCCTAGTTCTACTTCACCTCTTCTCTCATTTGGATCCACATTCCTTCTGTCTCTCATTAGAAGACAAATAGGCTTTTAGGGATAACAGTGAAATTAAATAAAATAAAGCAAAACTAACACATCAGACTGGAACAAAACAAACAAGTACAAGGAAAAGAACCCAAGAAAAAGGCACAAGAAACAGATACAGAATGCAGAGACCTGCTCATTCACACATTTAAGAAAACCAAAAAAAAAAAAATTCAACTTGAAACTATAATATATACTCAAAGGACCTGCAGGTCAAAAAGAGAAAAATATTAATACGATAAAATTAAAACCAAAGATAAATTTAAAGAAAGGTCCTGTCATGACTTTGTGAGACAAGCAAGCTCCAGAGATGCCATTGCTGAGTGTGACTTCTGGTAGCTATGCACTGTGTCCCTTAGAATGCATTGCTTCTCAGGAGACTTCCTTGGAGGTAACTAGATTTTCATTTGCAAGTGTTTATCACCTGGAAATAGCTTCAAGGTTAGGGATAGGGCAGGTATCATGTTGCTTGTGTTGTGTTTAGAAGGCCTTATTTTCTTGGTGTTCTCCACTCTTTCTGGCTTTTACACTCTTTCTGCCTCTTCTTCCACAGGCTTGCCTAAGGCCCAAGGGGAAGGATTACAAGGAGACATCTATTTAGGGCTGAGTGTTCAAAGGTCTTTCACTCTCTGCATATTATCTGGCTGTGAGTCTCTATTTGTTCCTAGCTGCTGCAGGAGGAGGCTTCTCTAATGATGGTTGATCAAGATACTGATTGATCTATGAGTATAGTAGAATGTCATTGTTGTTATTTTATCAATGTGTTTCTTTAGTTGAACAGTAGAGTTGGATTTTTACCATATGTCCCTCATTCAAGCAGTGTCAGTTATGGGTTTTGTATCATGTAGAAGGACTTATTAGATATTATACTTCCAAAAGTTTGGTTCTGCCATTGCACAGGCATCCTTTGCATGCAGGATACCATTGTAGACTAAAGAGTTTGTGGCTGCATTGGTGTTTATTTCTCCTAGGGTAGTATTAAGAGTAACTACCAATACCAAAAACTCTGGGACATAGGGGAGAAGGCTCCAAGTATACACTAGCTTGGCTTCTTCATGTTCAATATGTTGTGTAGGTGTTGTCTTCAGCAGTTGGGCCTTGGCATCAGGATGTGGAGAGCAATCTGGAGCCTTGGCAGCAGCCTGAGTTCTTTGGGGATTCTCGTGGAACCACTTTAACCACCAGCTCAATTAGATGTAACCCCTTCCTGGTGCTGGAAGCTTCATTTGGTGACAAGAGTTGTCCACTTGGATCTGTTTCCTACACTGTTTGCAAATTTGTTTAGATCCCCTTCATATATGTATGTATTTTACAAGATTCCTACTGCATTAGGTTTCCATATCACCCCTCAAATGGCTCTTAATTTTAGTTGCTTCATCTTTCTTCTCCTTCTGCACTTGATTATTCCATTCTAGATCCCCCATCAATCCACAACTTTTCTATTTCCCTTTCAAAGGAGAGCTCTCTTTCCCCTAAGTCTCTTATTCTATACCTAACCTATGTTGTTCAACACTTGTAGCTTGCTTATCACTGACTTAACAGCTATATGCACATATTAGCAAATACATAGCAGATTTGTCTTCCTGGGTTTGGATTACCTCATTCAGGATGATTTTTCTTAGTTCCACTCATTTTCCTGTCAATTTTATGAGTTCATTTATTTTCACAGCAGAGTAATATTCCATTTTGTAAGAAAATCATATTTTCTTTGTCCATTTTTCTTTTGAGAGACTCCCAGATTGTTTTTAGTATGTAGCTATGATGAAGAAAGCAGCAATAAATGTGGGTGAACAATTGTCTCCATGTTAGGATGGCATGACCCTTAAATATATTCCCAAGAGTGGGCTAGCTGGATCTTAAGGTAGGTTTTTGCATACCTTCTTGCCTCTACAAGTTTGCAGTCCCACCAGCAATGGATAAGTCGTCTGCTTACTCCAAATCCTTACCAGCATGAGCTAGTACTCTTTTTTTATTGATCTTAGTCATTTTGACAGGTGTTAGATATGTCATTTTGATTTGCATTTCCCTGACAATTAAGTATATTGAACATTTCTTTAAATGTTTCACAGCCGTTTGAGTTTCTTCTTTTAAGAATTATCTATTTAGACAGGTACCCTATTTTTTAATTGGGTTATTTGCATTGCTGAGGACTAGTGTCTTGAGTTCTTTATATATTCTGGCTATTAGTCTTATATCAAATATGTAGTTGGCAAAAATATTTTCCTATTCTGTAGGCTGCCACTTTGACTGAGTGAAGGGATTCTTGAGCTGTGCAGAAGCTTCTTGGTTTTTTAATGTTCCATTTATTAATTGTTAATCTTAGGGCCTGTGCTAATGGTGTTCTGTGCAAAAGGTCATTTCTTGTGCCAATGAGATCAGGGCTGTTTTCTTCTCTTTTGTCAAGTTCAGTGTATCTGGTTTTAAGTTGAGTTCTTCGATCCATTTAGAGTTGAATTGTGTGTATATTTCTTATTTCCTTATTAAAAAAATCAGGTGTGCCGCACTGGGCAGGAGCCGACCAGCTTTCCTTCTGCGACCTCTGTTCCCGCAGACTGCACTGAAGAGACAGGTACCCCAGGCTCTCTTTCCCCAATATAACATCACTTGGGACACGGCCTGTTGGGGCTTCCGTCTGCGCCCCAAAACGGGTCAGCGCTGTGGTCGTCTGGGTGCCATATCTGCAGGCCATCGCATCTGCAGGGTGAGCGGTGCCAAGGAGAGTGTGCAGATTGCACTCCGCCATCTTTGCTCCAGTGTCTGGGAAGTTGGGACAGCCAGGTTCTGAGACAGACAGGCTTAATATCGATTGGGTCTCGGGCGGCTTGTATGTGTGCTGCTCCCAAGTGCTGGGCTGATCTGCAGTAACCAGCGCGCCAGCTCTGCTGTGGGACTTCTGCCTGACAGAGGGATGCCCCCTCCCCCCCCAGGAGAGATCACACACCCCTGCACAGGGCAGGAGCCTACCAGCCTCCCTTTGGAGACCTCTGCTCCAGGAATCCACTAGGCTGAGCCTTTGGATGTGCAAGGCCTCCCCAATATAAGATCACTTGTGGCAAGGCACATTGGGGCTCCAAAGTCACTCAGGAGCAGGGCAGGCCCCAGAAATCGGTGCCAGGGGAATCCTGGCAAACCAGGGGGGGCAGAAATAGCTTTGCAGGCTCACAGGAGGTCCAACCAACAGCCAGTGGCAGCAGGACCAACTAACATCAGAGGTATCCAGATGGCAAAAGGCAAACGTAGGAATGTTACTAACAGAAATCAAAGTAATGTGGGACCATCCAAACCCAACTCTCCAACAGCAGCAAATCCTGGATACCCCACCACACCCGAAAGACAAGATCTGGATTTAAAATCACTTCTCATGATCACAAGAAGGACACAAATAAATCTCATAAAGAGTTACAGGAGAGCCAGGCAGTGGTGGCGCACGCCTTTAATCCCAGCACTTGGGAGGCAGAGGCAGGAGGATTTCTGAGTTCGAGGCCAGCCTAGTCTACAAAGTGAGTTCCAGGACAGCCAGGGCTACGCAGAGAAACCCTGTCTCGAAAAACCAAAAAAAAAAAAAAAAAAAAGAGTTACAGGAGACCATGAATCAACGGTTAGAAGCCCTTACAAAGGAAACACAAAAATCGCTTAGAGAAATGCGGGAGAACATGGATCAAAAGACGGAGGTGCACAAGGAGACAACACAAAAATTGCTTAACGAGATGAATCAACGGGTAGATGCACTCACAAAGGAATAACAAAAATTGCATAAAGAAATGCAGAAGAATATGGGTCAACAGACGGATGCCCATAAGGAGGCAACACAAAAATTGCTTAAAGAAATGAATCAACGGTTAGATGCCCTTACAAAGGAAACACGAGAACTGCTTAAAGAAATTCAGGAGACAATGGATCAACAGATGGATTCCCATGAGGAGGAAACACAAAAATCACTCAGAGAAATGCAGGAAAACGTGGGTCATCAGGAAGAAATCCTGAAAGAGGCAATGCAAAAATACCTTAAAGAAATACAGGAAAATACAAACAAACAAGTGAAGGATCTCAGCAAATCCATCCAGGAACTAAAAAAAGAAGAAGAAACAACTAAGAAATCACAAAGGGAGACAACTTTGGAGATAGAAAACCTTGGGAAGAAATCAGGAGTCATAGATGCAAACATAAACAATAGAATACAAGAGATGGAAGAAAGAATCTCAGGTGCTGAAGATTCCATAGAAAGTATCGACTCAACAGTCAAAGAAAATGCAAAACGCAAAAAAACATGTAACCCAAAACATCCAGGAAATCCAGGACACAATGAGAAGACCAAACCTAAGGATTATAGGTATAGATGAGAGTGAAGATTTGCAACTTAAAGGGCCAGTAAACATCTTCAACAAAATTATGGAGGAAAACTTCCCTAACTTAAAGAGAGAGATGCCGATGAACGTACAAGAAGCCTACAGAACTTCAAACAGACTGGACCAGAACAGAAATACCTCCCATCACATAATAATCAAAACACCGAATGTTCTAAACAAAGAAAGAATACTAAAAGCAGTAAGAGAAAAGGGCCAAGTAACATACAAAGGAAGACCTATCCGAATCACATCAGACTTCTCACCAGAGACTATGAAAGCCAGAAGATCCTGGGCAGATCTCATGCAGACACTAAGACAGCACAAATGCCAGCCTAGACTACTATACCCAGCAAAACTCTCAATCACCATAGATGGAGAGACCAAGATATTCCATGATAAAACCAAATTTTCACAATATCTTTCCACAAATCCAGCCCTGCAACGGATAATAGGTGGAAACCTCCAATACAGGGAGAGAAACAACACCCTGGAAAAAATGAGATAATAACCTTCTTGAATCAAACCCAAAAGTAGATAACCACTCAAACATAAAGATAGCGTCAAGAATGGCAGAAGGCAATAATCACTATGCCTTAATCTCTCTTAATATCAATGGTCTCAATTCCCCAATTAAAAGACATAGACTAGCAGACTGGATACGTAAACAGGACCCAGCATATTGCTGCATGCAGGAAACGCATCTCAGTGTCAAAGACAAACACTACCTCAGAGTAAAAGGCTGGAAAACAATTTTACAAGCAAATGGCCCCAAGAAACGAGGTGGAGTAGCCATCCTAATATCAGATAAAATTGATTTTCAACCTAAAGTCATCAAAAAAGACACAGAAAGACACTACATACTGATCAAGGGAAAAATTCACCATTAAGAAATCTCAATTCTGAATATCTATGCTCCAAATGCAAGGGCATTCGTAAAAGAAACTTTACTAAAACTCAAAGCACACATCGCACCGCACACAATAATAGTGGGTGACTTCAACAGCCCGCTCTCTGAAATGGATCGTTCAGGAAAGCAGAAACTAAACAGGGACACAGTGAATCTAATTGAAGCCTTGGACCAAATGGAACTAACTGATATGAACTAACTGATATATATAGAACCTTTCATCCTAGAGCTAAAGAATACACCTTCTTCTCAGTTCCTCATGGTACCTTCTCCAAAATTGACCATATAATTGGTCACAAATCAGACCTCAACAGATACAAGAAGATAGAAATAATCCCGTGCCTCCTATCAGATCACTATGGAATAAGGGTGGTCTTCAATGGCAACAAAAACAAAAGAAAACCCACGTACACATGGAGGCTGAACAATGCTCTACTCAATGATAACTTGGTCAAGGTGGAAATAAAGAAAGAAATCAAAGACTTTTTGAAAGTTAATGAAAATGAAGGCACAACATACCCTAATTTATGGGACACAATGAAAGCAGTGCTAAGAGGAAAATTCATAGCCCTGAGTGCCGCCAAAAAGAAACGGGAGACAGCATACAGTAACAGCTTAATGGCACACCTGAAAGCCCTGGAACAAAAAGAAGCAAATACACCAAAGAGGAGAAGAAGGCAGGAAATCATCAAACTCAGGGCTGAAATCAATCAAGTAGAAACAAATAAAACCATACAAAGAATCAACAAAACGAGGAGTTGGTTCTTTGAGAAAATCAACAAGATAGATAAGCCCTTAGCCAGACTAACCAGAGGGTACAGAGATAGTATCCAAATTAATAAAATCAGAAACGAAAAGGGAGAGATAACAACAGAAACTGAGGAAATTCAAAAAAATCATCAGATCCTACTACAAAAACCTGTATTCAACACAACTAGAAAATATTGAGGAAATGGACAATTTCCTTGACAGATACCAAGTACCAAAATTAAATCAGGATCAAATAGACCATCTAAACCATCCTATAACCGCTGAAGAAATAGAAGTTGACATTGGAAGTCTTCCAACCAAAAAAAGCACAGGTCCAGATGGTTTTAGTGCAGAATTCTATCAGACCTTCAAAGAAGACCTAACACCAATACTCTTCAAACTGTTCCACAAAATAGAAACAGAAGGAACACTACCCAACTCGTTCTATGAAGCCACAATTACACTAATAACAAAAGCACACAAAGATCCGACAAATAAAGAGAATCTCAGGCCAATCTCTCTTATGAATATTGAGGCAAAAATACTCAATAAAATTCTTGCCAACCGAATTGAAGAGCACATCAAAACGATCATTCACCACGATCAAGTAGGCTTCATCCCAGGGATGCAGGGATGGTTCAATATAAGGAAATCCATCAATGTAATCCACTACATAAACAATCTCAAAGAAAAAAACCACATGATCATCACATTAGATGCTGAGAAAGCATTTGACAAAATTCAGCATCCTTTCATGCTAAAGGTCTTGGAAAGATCACGAATTCAAGGCCCATATCTAAACATAGTAAAAGCAATTTACAGCAAACCGGTAGCCAGCATCAATCTAAATGGAGAGAAACTTGAAGCAATCCCACTAAAATCAGGGATGAGATAAGGCTGCCCTCTCTCTCCATATCTTTTCAATATAGTACTTGAAGTTCTAGCTAGAGCAATTAGACAACAAAAAGAGGTCAAAGGGATACAAATTGGAAAGGAAGAAGTCAAACTATCATTATTTGCAGACGATATGATAGTATACTTAAGCGACCCAAAGAACTCCACCAGAGAACTCCTACAGCTGATAAACGACTTCAGCAAAGTGGCCGGATATAAAATCAACTCAAGCAAGTCAGAAGCCTTCCTATACTCAAAGGATAAGCAGGCTGAGAACGAAGTAAGAGAAATAATACCCTTCACAATAGCCACAAACCATATTAAGTATCTTGGCGTGACTCTAACTAAACAAGTAAAAGATCTGTATGACAAGAACTTCAAGTCTCTGAAGAGAGAAATTGAAGAAGACCTCAGAAGATGGAAAAATCTGCCATGCTCATGGATTGGCAGGATTAATATAGTAAAAATGAGCATCTTACCAAAAGTAATACACAGATTCAATGCAATCCCCATCAAAATCCCAACTCAATTCTTCATAGAGTTAGAAAGAGCAATTCAAAAATTCATCTGGAATAACAGAAAACCCAGAATAGCTAAAACTATTCTCAAGAGTAAAAGAACCTCTGGGGGAATCAGTATCCCGGACCTCAAGCTGTACTACAGAGCAATAGTGTTAAAAACTGCATGGTATTGGTACAGTGACAGACATGTAGATCAATGGAACAGAATTGAAGACCCAGAAATGAATCCACACTCCTATGGTCACTTGATCTTTGACAAAGGAGCTAAAACCATCCAGTGGAAAAATGATAGCCTTTTCAACAAATGGTGCTGGCTCAGCCGGAGGTCAACATGCAGAAGAATGCAAATTGACCCATTCTTATCTCCTTGCACTAAGCTCAATTCTAAGTGGATCAAAGATCTCCACATAAAACCAGACACACTGAAACTAATAGAAGGGAAACTAGGGAAGAACCTTGAACATATGGGCACAGGGGAGAATTTCCTGAACAGAACTCCAATAGCTTATGCTCTGAGATCAAGAATAGACAAATGGGACCTCATTAAATTACAAAGTTTTTGCAAGGCAAAAGACACTGTCAAAAAGACAAAGCGGCAACCAACTAACTGGGAAATGATCTTTACCAACCTTACATCCGACAGAGGGCTAATATCCCAGATATACAAAGAACTCAAGAAGTTAAACTCCAGAGAGGCAAGTAACCCTATTAAAATGGGGTACAGAGCTAAACAAAGAGTTCTCACCTGAAGAATATCTAATGGCTGAGAAGCACCTAAAGAGATGTTCATCATCCTTAGTCATTAGGGAAATGCAAATCAAAACAACCCTGAGATTCCATCTCACACCAGTCAGGATGGCTAAGATCAAAAACACAGGAGACAGCAGTTGTTGGCGAGGATGTGGAGAAAGAGGAACACTCCTCCACTGCTGGTGGAATTGCAAGCTGGTACAACCACTCTGGAAAGCAGTCTGGCGGTTCCTCAGAAAACTGGGCATGACACTTCCGGAGGATCCGGCTATACCACTCCTGGGCATATACCCAGAGACTTTACCTGCATGCAATAAGGACACATGCTCCACTATGTTCATAGCAGCCTTATTTATAATAGCCGGAAGCTGGAAAGAACCCAGATGTCCCTCAACGGAGGAATGGATTCAGAAGATGTGGTATATCTACACAATGGAATACTACGCTGCAATTAAAAACAATGAATTCACGAAATTCCTAGGCAAATGGTCAGATCTTGAAAATATCATCCTTAGTGAGGTAACCCAATCACAAAAGAACACACATGGTATGCAGTCACTGATAAGGGGATATTGACCCAGAATCTCGGAATACCCTAGACACAATCCGCATATCAATAGATTTCTAAAAAGATGGTAGGAGAGACCCCTGGTCCTGGAAAGACTGGATGTAGGGGAACGCCAGGACAGAGTAAGGAGAGGGTGTTGAATGGAGAAAAGAGGGAGGGAAGGGGGCTTATGGGACTTTCGGGGAGGGAGGAAATGGGAAAGGGTAAGTGATTTGGAATGTAAATTAAAAAAAAAAGAATGGCTATAAAGACAAAAACAAAAAAAACAAAAAAAAAACCGCATGGTATTGGTACAGTGACAGACATCTAGATCAATGGAACAGAATTGAAGACCCAGAAATGAATCCACACTCCTATGGTCACTTGATCTTTGACAAAGGAGCTAAAACCATCCAGTGGAAAAAAGATAGCCTTTTCAACAAATGGTGCTGGCTCAGCTGGAGGTCAACATGCAGAAGAATGCAAATTGACCCATTCTTATCTCCTTGCACTAAGCTCAATTCTAAGTGGATCAAAGATCTCCACATAAAACCAGACACACTGAAACTAATAGAAGGGAAACTAGGGAAGAACCTTGAACATATGGGCACAGGGGAGAATTTCCTGAACAGAACTCCAATAGCTTATGCTCTAAGATCAAGAATAGACAAATGGGACCTCATTAAATTACAAAGTTTTTGCAAGGCAAAACACACTGTCAAAAAGACAAAGTGGCAACCAACTAACTGGGAAATGATCTTTACCAACTTTCCATCCGACAGAGGACTAATATCCAATATATACAAAGAACTCAAGAAGTCAAACTCCAGAGAGGCAAATAACCCTATTAAAAATGGGGTACAGAGCTAAACAAAGAGTTCTCACCTGAAGAATATCTAATGGCTGAGAAGCACCTAAAGAGATGTTCATCATCCTTAGTCATTAGGGAAATGCAAATCAAAACAACCCTGAGATTCCATCTCACACCAGTCAGGATGGCGAAGATCAAAAACACAGGAGACAGCAGTTGTTGGCGAGGATGTGGAGAAAGAGGAACACTCCTCCACTGCTGGTGGAATTGCAAGCTGGTACAACCACTCTGGAAAGCAGTCTGGCGGTTCCTCAGAAAACTGGGCATGACACTCCCGGAGGATTTGGCTATACCACTCCTGGGCATATACCCAGAGGCTTTACCTGCATGCAATATGGACACATGCTTCACTATGTTCATAGCAGCCTTATTTATAATAGCCAGAAGCTGGAAAGAACCCAGATGTCCCTCAACGGAGGAATGGATTCAGAAGATGTGGTATATCTACACAATGGAATACTACTCTGCAATTAAAAACAATGAATTCACGAAATTCCTAGGCAAATGGTCAGATCTTGAAAATATCATCCTTAGTGAGGTAACCCAATCACAAAAGAACACACATGGTATGCAGTCACTGATAAGGGGATATTGACCCAGAATCTCGGAATATCCTAGACACAATCCGCATATCAATAGATTTCTAAGAAGATGGAAGGAGAGACCCCTGGTCCTGGAAAGACTGGATGTAGGGGAACGCCAGGACAGAGTAAGGAGTGGCGGTTGAATGGAGAAAAGAGGGAGGGAAGGGGGCTTATGGGACTTTCGGGGAGGGAGGAAACGGGAAAGGGGAAGTGATTTGGAATGTAAATTAAAAAAATAAAATAAAATAAATAATAAAAAAAATCAGGTGTCTTTCAATGTGTGGATTTATGTCTGGGTCTTTAGTTAAATTCTATTGATCAACACATCTGTTCTATGCCAATAGCATGCTGTTTTTATTATTGTATCTTTGAAGTACCATTTGCGGTTAGAGGTGATGATTCCTCCAGTAAGATTTTGTTTTTTGTTTTTTTTTTTTTTTTTTTGTTTTGTTTTTGAGCTTTTTTTGTTTGTTTGTTTGTTTGACTTTTTTCTGTTCAGGGTTATTTTAAACTCTCCTGAGTTTTTTAAAATTTTCACATGAGGGTAAAAATTTTTCTTTTATGATCTGTGAAAAATCGTGTTGGGATTCTGATGGGGATTGCACTGAATCAGCAGATTGCTTTTGGTAAGATATCCATTTCTCCTATATTAATCCTACTGATCCAGGAGCACTGGAGATCCTTTTATTTTTGGATGTTTTCCATTTCTTTCTTCAATGTCTTGAAAAGTTTTTATCATGCAAGTCTTCAATTTGCTTGGTTAGAGTCACCCCAAAAAATTGTTTTTATGGTTATTGGGAAAGATGCTGTTTTATTAGCTTCTTTCTCAGTTACTTGTCATTGCCACTGGTTTCTGCATATTAATTTTTTTACTTTGTTGAAAGTATTTTTCAGCTGTAGGAGTTTCCTGGTAGAATTTTAAGGTCATCTATGAATACAATATTCATCTCCAAATAAAGATACTTTGTTTTATTTTTTTTTCTATTTGTATCTTGATCTCCTTCAGCTCTCTTTTTAATCTAGCTATAGGTTAATAAGGCTTCAAATTCTATAATGAGTAGGTATGGAAAGAGTGGCCATACTTGCCTTGTTTAAGATTTTAATGTAATTTCTCTGGGTTTCTCTCCATTTAAGTTGCTGTTAACTATAGACTTATTGTAAATTGCTTTAATGTTGAGGCATGTCCCTTGAGTTGTTCAGTTTTCATGTGTTAGTCTTTAGAATGTAGTCTGTTTTTTCAATTTTCTTGTATCTGTTGAGACTTGCTTTGTGTCTGAGTATATGGTTAATTTTGGAGAAAGTTCCATGAGGTGATGAGAAGAAAAAAATTTTTTGTGTTTGGGTGAAATGTTCTATAAATATTTGTTAGTCAACTTGGTTTATAACTTTATATATCTCCAATACTTCTCTGTTTAGTTTTTGTATGAATGACCTGTCTATTGGTGAAATAGGATATTGAAATCACCAATTATCAGTGTGTGAGGGTCAATATGTGATAGTAGTGTTTGTTTTACAAATTTCGGTGTCTTATGTTTGGTGTATAGACATTAAAAATTAAAATATCTTGGTGTTTATTTCCTTTGATGAGTATGTAGTGTTCTTTCCTATCTCTTTTGATTGGTTTTAGGTTGAAGTCTATTTTGTTTGATATTGAAATGGCTACACTAGATTGCTTCTTATGTCCAATTGTCTAGAATATCATTTTTTAACCCTTTAACTGGAAGTAATGATTATCTTTGATATTGAGGTATGTTTCTTGGATGTAGTATAAGGATGGATTCTGTTTTAAGATCCATTCTGTTAGTCTCTTTTTATTGGGGAACTGAGATGATTGTTGAGGGATGTCAATGAGCATTACTTTTCATTTTCTTAAGAGAAAAGTATTTTAGTGTTTTAATTTTTATTTTTCCTTTTATCCTTTTTAGTTTTTTTAATTAGATATATTCTTTATTTACATTTCAAATGTTGTCCCCTTTCCTGGTTCCCTTCCCCCTCAAAAATCACATAACCCATCTCCTCTCCCCCTGTTCCCCAATCCACCCTCTCCTGCTTCCCTGTCCTGGTATTCCCCTATACTGTAGCATTGAGCCTTCCCAGGACCAGGGGCTTCTCTTCCCTTTGATGTCCAACAAGGCCATCCTATGCTATTTATGAGTCTGGAGCTATGGGTAACTCCATGTGTACTCTTTGGTTGATGGTTTTGTCCCTGGGAGCTCTGGGAGTATTGGGTGGCTCATATCATTGATCTTCCTATGGCACTACAAAACCCTTCAGCTCCTAGGGTTCTTTCTAAAGCTCCTCCACTGGGGATCCTCTGCTCAATGTATGTTCAATGGCTAGCTGAGAGTGTCCCCCTGTGTATTTGTCATGCACTAGCAGAGACTACCATGTGACAGCTATATCCGGCTCCGGTCAGCAAGCACTTGTGGAGATCCACAAGAGTGTCTGGGTTTTGTAACTGTATATGGGATAAATCCCTAGGCGGGGCAGTCTTTGGATGGTCTTTCCCTCAGACTCTGCTCCACACTTTGGTGTTGTATCTCCTTCTGTGGGTATTTGTTCTCCCTTCTAAGAAGGAATAGAGTATCCATACTTTGTTCTGCCATCTTCTTGAGCTTCATTTCATCTGTGAATTGTGTCTTGGGTATTCCAAGCTTCTGGGCTAATATCCACTTATCAGTGAGTGCATACCATGTGTATTCTTTTGTGATTGGGTTACCTCACTCAAGATGGTATTTTCTACTCCACCCATTTGCCTAGGAATTTCATGAATTCATTGTTTTTAATAGCTGAGTAGTATTCCATTGTGTAAATATACCACATTCTCTGTATCTTTTCCTCCGTTGAGGGACATCTAGCTTCCTTCCAGCTTCTGGCTATTATAAATAGGGCTGCTATGAATGTAGTGGAGCATGTGTCCTAATTACATGGTGGAGAAAACTCTGGGTATATGCCCAGAAGTGGTATAGCAGAGTCCTCCAGAAGTATTATGCCCAATTTTCCAAGGAACCGCCAAACTGATTTTCAGACTGGTTGTACCAGCTTGCAATCTTAGCAGCAGTGGAGAAGTGTTTCCTTTTCTCTACATCCTCTCCAGCATTTGCTGTCCCCTGAGTTTTTGATCTTGGCCATTCTAACTGGTGTGAAGTAGAATCTCAGGGTTATTTTGATTTGCATTTCTCTGATGACTAAGGATGTTGAACATTTCTTTAGGTGCTTCTCAGCCATTCAAAATTCCTGAGTTGAAAATTCTTTGTTTAGCTCTGTACCACATTTTTAATAAGGTTATCTGCTACTATGAAGTCTAACTTCTTGAGTGCTTTGCATATATTGGATATTAGCCCTCTGTTGGATGTAGGGCTGGTAAAGATCTTTTCCCAATTTTGTTGGTTGCCGTTTTGTCCTATTGACAGAGTCTTTTGCCTTACAGAAACTTTGTAATTTTATGAGGTCTCATTTTTCAATTCTTGATCTTAGAGCATAAGCCATTTGTGTTCTTTTCTAGAAATTTTCCCCTGTGCCCATGTGCTCAAGGCTCTTCCCCAGTTTCTTTTCTATTAGTTTCAGTGTATCTGGTTTTATAAGGAGGTCCTTGATCCACTTTAAGTTGAACTTAGTATAAGGAGATAAGAATGGATAGATTTGCATTCTTCTGCATGCTAGCTGTCAGTTGAACCAGCACCATTTGTTGAAAAGGCTATCTTTTTTCCACTGGATGGTTTTAGCTTCTTTGTCAAAGATCAAGTGACTATAGGTGTATGGGTTCATTTCTGGGTCTTCAATTCTGTTCCATTGACCTACATGCCTGTCACTGTACCAATATCATGCTGTTTTTAACAGTATTGCTCTGTAGTACTGCATGAGGTCTGGGATGCTGATTCCCCCAGAAGTTCTTTCACTGTTGAGAATAGTTTTAGCTATCCTGGGTTGTTGTTGTTGTTGTTGTTGTTGTTTTGTTTTGTTATTCCAGATGAATCTGAGAATTGTTCTTTCTAACTCTATAAAGAATTGAGTTGGAATTTTGCTGGGGATTGCATTGAATCTGTATAATGCTTTTGGCAAGATGGCTATTTTTACTATATTAATCCTGTCAATCCACAAGCTTGGGAGATCTTTCCATCTTCTGAGGTCTTCTTCAATTTCTTTCTTCAGTGATTTGAAGTTCTTGTCACACAGAGCTCTCACTTGTTTGGTTAGAGTCACACCAAGATACTTTATATTGTTTGTGACTATTGTGAAAGGAGTCATTTACCTAATTTCTTTCTCAGCCTGTGTATCCTTTGAGGATAGGGAGGCTACTGATTTGTTTGAGTTAATTTTATATCTGGCCACTTTGCTGAAGTTTTTTCTCAGCTGTAGGAGTTCTCTGGTGTTTTTTGGGTGACTTAAGTATACTATCATATCATCTCCAAATAGTGATAATTTGACTTCTTCCTTTCCAATTTGTATCCCTTTGATCTCCTTTTGTTGTCTAATTGCTTTAGCTAGAACTTTAAGCAATGTATTGAATAGATATGGAGAGAGGGGGCAGCCTTGTCTAGTCCCTGATTTTAGTGGGATTTCTTCAAGTTTCTCTCCATTTAGTTTGGTGTTGACTTCTGGTTTGCAATAGATTGCTTTTACTATGTTTAGGTTTGGGCCTTGAATTCCTGTTCGAAATAGCCCAAATTGAGTGTGTGGTGTTTCCCCCCTTATCCCATACCTGTGTATCCCTGTCATTCTTAACCCTTCCTGTTCCTTGGAACAAATACTTCAGCATCATGGTTTTTGTTTTTTGTTTTTGTTTTTTTTGTTTTGGTTTTTGGTTTTTGGTTTTTTGAGACAGGTTTTCTCTGTATAGCCCTGGCTGTCCTGAAACTCCCTCTGTAGACCAGACTGGCTTCAAACTCCGAAATCTGCCTTCCTTTGCTTCCAAAATTCTAGGATTAAAGGTTGTGCCACCACTGCCTGGCAACATCATGCTTAATCCCTCTTTATCACATCACACTAGTAGGCCACTAGGAAATATTTAACTCCATCATTTACTACCATAGTCTTTTCCTTAAAACACTGCAAGTGCCTCATTGCTTTGATCTCACTGTTTACCTCCCTAGGGTTCAGTATTTACAGAAAATCCAGAAAAAATTTCTATAAAGTGTGAGTCTGAAAATACCACTCCCTGTTACAAATACCTGATGGCATCTTCTCTCACTCAGAAAAAAGTTGCATTGTGACATGTAACCAACCTTGTGGCCTGGTTACCCTTTCTGCTATAGCTGTACCTCCTCACTGCCAATACTTGCCTGTTCTTAAAACCAGTGTGGCTGTTCTGTCTGTGCCACTGATCTTGAAAGGTTTTCCTCTATACATGCTCCATGGTCTTTTTCCCTCTCCTTCTTTGAGTATTTGCTTAATTGTTAATTTTTTTTCTTTTTCTTCTCCTTTTTGGGTCTTGCGGTATAGTCAATGGTTGTCTATAATTTAGTGCTGGGGTTAGTTTTCCCACCACACCTGAGTAACATTAGCTTTTTACTGATCCTTCCTTGGGTCATTTTATCTGAAACATCAACACAAGTTCCTTCCTGCAATACACAATTTACTTCTTATTTTGACTCTTAGTTGGTTTTAATCTCTATGGTGATGGGGGCTTCTTTTCTGTTTACTTTTGCTTTCTTGGGACCTAAAACATCTCCTGAATCATGATTGATGCTCAGGAAAAGCTTCGTTGACTAGAAAAATGAAGGAGCTGAGGTTTGTGGCAGATGCTTGTTACCCTGGCTCTTGGGAGACAGAGGCAAGAGGAACATGAATTCCAGAACAGATGGGACTTTCTAAGAGATGCTTTCTCAAAAACATTCGCTTAAACAGTGAAATCAAAATCTAAAAGTAAACGACTGAGCTCCCTGATTTTATTAACATAACCTATTGATATATATTAAATTGTTATGGAAATTGAGGTGGCTTTCATAAAATAAAAATTTGAACATAATTTCATTTGGTGGTTACTTAATCTACTTCCTTCTTTAAATTGATTACAAAGGTGATACATGGAAAGGAGCTTTCCATGTACTAATCTGCTATATGTGCTTTGTGTTTGTTCCCTGTTTAGTACTTACAAACAACTATAAAAAAGGTATTTTTCTAATTACTGTTCTATATTGCAAATGATTCAAATGATGGAGAAAGGAGTGAGTAAATTTGTATAAGTTTCATAGCTCTTCTGTTGTAGAGACAGGCCTTCAGAGCATGGGGCTTCTAATGAGTGCTTTGATAATATGTCAGGTGAATGCTATACAACAACTTGGTGACATTTTGTATTCAAATGCCTGTTGATGATGTTTAAAACTGCTTTACAACAGGCATGAAATGGATACATCAGTCTTTGATTCACATTCTAGATCATTCTCATCATGTAAGATTTAACTTTGACATTGCTACATATCTCCATTTTTTGTAGTTTTGCTTGTTAGAGGCTAGCAAAATGCATGCCCTTTATGTTAGAGGCCTATTAGGGAATTCTAGGTTGATCCATTTTCATTCATTCTCTAGAAGTGATGGCTTGGCCTCAAAGAAGCTTTCAAAGACACCCAGATGGTAACCTATAATTTTATTCATCCATTGTTCAGTTTCAAAAAGATATCAGTGTGGTCATTAATAAGAGCCAGGAAATTGCTTTACTGTTCTGAAGTACTGTCAAAAGACCATTTATAAATTGTGAGGATATTAATTTTCAATTAAATTTAAACATGATAATGAATGAAGAAAAAGATGTACCAGTACATAATTGGAATAACTTGTACAAACAGAAAGGTGAGGAAACACAGGGAGACTGTCCTTACAGCTTCTATGCCCATAATCCTCCAGAACTCACAGGGCAGGCCAATGTGAAAGGACTGTTATGTCTGAAACTAGTTTGCTTGGGTTATTTTTAATCATTTGTCTTTTTCTATAGAACTCTGTTATCTACGAGAGACCAAATCATTTATTGAGTTCAAATTCTGATGGAGGTCATCAGTGATAACTAGGATACTCGTAAATAATATTCCCCTACATTTTGACTTGAGATGAGACTTTCAAAGACCCATTAATAATGGTTACTTGTTACTATTCTCTACAGTTAGACAGAAGCAAGGTTAGTCTGCCCTAAAAGAAAGTTCACACACTGCCTTTCTCATAACCCGAAGAAAAGTAACTCAACAGCTGATTAAAGGGCTAAAATAATAAATAATTCATTGGAAAAGCTGAAGATTTTGTTTTTGGTTTTATGCATGAACAATTCATTTTGCAACTCAAAGTCAATTTTTGAGTGTGGGTGTGGGGGATGGGCAGGATGAGTAGATGTGAGGTATTTTTCACAATTACTGTTTTGTGAGACAAGTTTTCTCCATCAATCTGAATATCAGTGGTTCAGCCAGGCTGGGCTGTTAGTTAGCTCCCTGCCTCTGCCTTCCAGGGCTGGGATTAGAAGTGCCTGGATTTTTATTTTTTTTTAATTTGGGTATGGAGGACAAAACCCAAATCCTCATACATGTGAAGCAATAATTACATCAAAGAAACATCTCAAAGTCATATTTGTGAGCTTGTCATTATATACTGAGCTACGACATGCGATATTATTGGCTTCTTTTGGCTCATGTACACACATGCTTTTAGGCAGTTATTTTTCTCATAGAACTGGCTTTATTGTCTCTGTTTTTAAAAATTGTGTTTGTGATGACTTTTGCATTGTCTAAGATGACAGAACATTTTCTGATCATTTTTTGATCACATTTCTGAAGATGCAAACTACAATAGCAAGGGATGAGGATGACTGTGTCTTAGTGACAGCTCTCTCTATCTGGATTCTGAAAACTCTTTTCTTACTTGTATTTATGTGACCTTTGCTTGGTTTGTGGGTGTGTTTAAATGTGTTTGTGTGTATATGTATGTGTATGTGTGTGTATGTGTATCTATCTAAATTCCATGTGAATATAATATGGAGATTACATATATATTTACATATATATATTATATCCAATATATTATATTATATACTGGATATATAATATATAAGTATATGTATACTATGTATATATTTTTATCTATCACTCTATCCATCAATCACTAGACATCTTTTCCTCTTCTACTAAAGACTCTAATCTTATCTTGAGACTTCTATCTTCATGATCACATTCTAATCACTCTTTTACAGAGACCCTTGGCTTCTAATGCCATTGCACCTATGGTTATAGTTCAGTGTATGAGTTTGGAGCAGATGGAGGCAAAATATACAATCTGTAACAACCCCCTGCAATTTGATTTGAGACATAGTGCTCCAAACTCATCCACATTGTCTTCATGGGCTAAGATTTCATAGAACAGTCAGACAGGCTGCTGCACTTCCTTCTCTCCCATACAATAGGACACATAGTATTCTCTGACTCAGGAAAGAGTTCATTTTGGCCAGAGGAAGAAAATAGGGAGCAAGATCCTGGAGCAAGACCAGGACTTGTTTCTGAAAGACAAGTTTTCTAGAAGGTAGAAGGAGGTCTCCATGGGTGGAGTTGGCTTGACACAGTTTATCTTGGGAAGAGGAAACCTCAACCAAGAAGATGTCCAACCAGGTTGTCCAATGAAAACATCTGTGGGAGCATTTTTTTTTATTAATGACTGTTGGAGAAAGGCCCAGCCCACGTGGACACAAGCCAGACCTTTGGCGACCTCTCTTCCGGGGATCGACTGCACTGAGGATACAGGTACCCAGGGACCCCCCCAAAATAACATCGCTTGGGGCACAGCCTGTTTGGCTTCCATCTGCGCCCAAGAGCGGGGCAGCTCTGCGGTCACCAGGGTGCCAGCTCTGCTGTGGGCCATCTGCCCTGCAGAGTGATCTGTGCCGAGAGAGTGCAGAGTGCACTCTGTCTTCTTTGCTCCAGCAACAGGGCAACTCGAACCTCCAGACACAGGGACAATCAAACATAATATCGCTTGTGTCTCAGACAGCTTGTATGCTCTCTGCTCCCAAGAGCTGGGCAGGTCTGCAGTCACTGATGCGCCAGCTCTGCTGTGGGACATCTACCCTGCAGAGAGATCCCCACTCCCTGCTCTGGGAGAGAGCACACCCGCAGAGGGAGGGAGCATACCAGCCTCCCCTTGGCAACCTCTACTCTGGGAATCCACTACGCTGAGCCTTTGGATGTGCAGGTATTCCCCAATATAACATCACTTGGGGCAAGGCATATCAGGGCTCCAAATTCACTTAGGAGCAGGGCAGGCCCCAGAAATCAGTGCCAGGGGAATCCCGGTAATCCAGGGGGCGGGGGCAGAAATAGCCTTGCAGGCTCACAGGAGGTCCAACCAACAGCCAGTGATAGCAGGACCAACTAACACCAGAGGTAACCAGATGGCAAAAGGCAAACGTAGGAACGTTACCAACAGAAATCAAAGTAATATGGCACCATCTGAACCCAACTCTCCAACAGCAGCAATTCCTGGATACCCCATCACACCCGAAAGACAAGATCTGGATTTAAAATCACTTCTCATGATGCTATTAGAGGATTTCAAGAAGGACACAAATAAATCTCATAAAGAATTACAGGAGAACATGAATCAACGGGTAGAAGCCTTTACAAAGGAAACACAAAAACCACTTAGAGAAATGCAGGAGAACATGGGTTAACTGATGGAGGCCCATAAGGAGGCAACACAAAAATCGCTTAAAGAAATGAATCAACTGGTAGATGCCCTTTCAAAGGAATCACAAAAATCGCATAAAGAAATGCAGAAGAGGGCTGGAGAGATGGCTCAGTGGATAAGAGCACCTGATTGCTCTTCCAAAGGTCCTGAGTTCAAATTCCAGCACCCACATTGTGGCTCACAGAAATCTATAAAGTAATCTGACGCCCTCTTCTGGTGCCTCTGAATATGGCCTACAGAACTCCAAACAGACTGGACCACAACAGAAATACCTCCCGTCACATAATAATCAAAACATCAAATGTACTAAACAAAGAAAGGATATTAAAAGCAGGAAGAGAAAAAGGCCAAGTAACGTACAAAGGAATCCGAATCCGAATCACATCAGACTTCTCTCCAGAGAGTATGAAAGCCAGAAGATCCTGGGCAGATCTCATGCAGACACTAAGAGAGCACAAATGCCAGCCTAGACTACTATACCCAGCAAAACTCTCAATCACCATAGATGGAGAGACCAAGATATTACATGATAGAACCAAATTTTCACAATATCTTTCCACAAACCCAGCCCTGCAAAGGATAATAGGTGGAAACCACCAATACAAGGAAAGAAACAACACCCTGGGAAAAATGAGATAGTAACCTTGCTTCAAACCCGAAAGTAGATAACCACTCAAACATAAAGATAGCGTCAAGAATGGCAGGTGGCAATAATCACTATTCCTTAATCTCTCTTAATATCAATGGTCTCAATTCCCCAATAAAAAGACATAGAATAACAGACTGGATACATAAACAGGACCCAGAATTTTGCTGCATGCTGGAAACACACCTCAGTGTCAAAGACAAACACTACCTCAGAGTAAAAGCCTGGAAAACAATTTTACAAGCAAATGGTCCCAGGAAACGAGCCAGAGTAGCCATCCTAATATCAGATAAAATTGACTTAAAGTCATCAAAAAAGGCACAGAAGGACACTACATACTGATCAAAGGAAAAATCCACCAAGAAGAACTCTCAATTCTGAATATCTATGCTCCAAATGCAAGGGCACCTTCATTCGTAAAAGAAACTTTACTAAAGCTCAAATCACACATCGCACCTCACACAATAATAGTCGGTGACTCCAACACCCTGCTCTCTGAAATGAATCGTTCAGGAAAGCGGAAACTAAACAGGGACACAGTGAATCTAATTGAAGCCTTGGACCAAATGGAACTAACAGATAAATATAGAACATTTCATCCTAGAGCTAAAGAATACACCTTCTTCTCAGCACCTCATGGTACTTTCTCCAAAATCGACTCTATAATTGGTCACAAATCAGACCTCAACAGATATAAGAAGATAGAACTAATCCCATGCTTCCTATCAGATCACTATGGAATAAGTGTGGTCTTCAATGGCAACAAAAACAACAGAAAATACACATACACATGGAGGCTAAACAAAGCTCTGCTCAATGATAACTTGGTCAAGGAGGAAATAACGAAAGAAATCAAAGACTTTTTAAAATTTAATGAAAATGAAGGCACAACATACCCTAATTTATGGGACACAATAAAAGCAGTACTAAGAGGAAAATTCATAGCCCTGAGTGCCACCAAAAAGAAACAGGAGACAGCATACACTAGCAGCTTAATGGCACACCTGAAAGCTCTGGAACAGAAAGAAGCAAATTCACCCAAGAGTAGAAGGCAGGAAATCATCAAACTCAGGGCTGAAATCAATCAAGTAGAACCAAATAAAACCATACAAAGAATCAACAAAACTAGGAGTTGGTTCTTTGAGAAAATCAACAAGATAGATAATCCCTTACCCAGACTAGCCAGAGGGCACAGAGACAGTATCTAAATTAACAAAATCAGAAACGAAAAGGGAGAGATAACAACAGAAACTGAGGAAATTCAAAAAATCATCAGATCCTACTACAAAAGCCTGTATTCAACACAACTAGAAATTCTGGAGGAAATGGACAATTTCCTAGACAGATACCAAATACCAAAATTAAATCAGGATCAAATAGACCATCTAAACTGTCCTATATCCCTTGAAGAAGTAGAGGTGGTCATTAGAAGTCTTCCAACCAAAAAAAGCACAGGTCCAGATGGTTTTAGTTCAGAATTCTATCAGACCTTAAAAGAAGACACAAGACCAATACTCCTCGAAGTATTCCACAATATAGAAATAGAAGGAACACTACCCAACTCATTGTATGAAGCCACAATTATGCTAATACCAAAATCAGACAAAGATCAAGTCAGTAGCCTTCCTGTACTCAAAGGATAAGCAGGCTGAGAAAGAAATAAGAGAAATGATACCCTTCACGATAGCCACAAACCATATAAAGTATCTTGGTGTGACTCTAACCAAACAAGTGAAAGATCTGTATGACAAGAACTTCAAGTCTCTGAAGAAAGAAATTGAAGAAGACCTCAGAAGATGGAAAAATCTGCCATGCTCATGGATTGGCAGGATTAATATACTAAAAATGACCATCTTGCCAAAAGGATTATACAGATTCAATGCAATCGCCATCAAAATCCCAACTCAATTCTTCATAGAGTTAGAAAGAGCAATTCAAAAATTCATCTGGAATAACAGAAAACCCAGGATGGCTATAACTATTCTCAAGAGTAAAAGAACTTCTGGGGAAATCAATATCCTGGACCTCAAGCTGTACTACAGAGCAATAGTGCTAAAAACTGCATGTTATTTGTATAGTGACAGACATGTAGATCAATGACATAGAATTGAAGACCTAGAAATGAATCCACACTCCTATGGTCACTTGATCTTTGACAAAGGAGCTAAAACCATCCAGTGGAAGAAAGATAGCTTTTTCAACAAATGGTGCTGGTTCAACTGGAGGTTAACATGCAGAAGAATGCAAATTGACCCATTCTTATCTCCTTGCACTAAGCTCAATTCCAAGGGGATCAAGGACCTCCACATAAAACCGGACACACTGAAACTAATAGAAAGGTAACTAGGGAAGAACCTTGAACATATGGGCACAGGGGAGAATTTCCTGAACTGAACTCCAATAGCTTATGTTCTAAGATCAAGAATTGACAAATGGAACCTCATAAAATTACAAAGTTTCTGTAAGGCAAAAGACACTGTCAAAAGACAAAGTGGCAACCAACTAACTGGGAAATGATCTTTACCAACCCTACATCCGACAGAGGGCTAATATCCAATATATAAAAAGTACTCAAGAAGTTAGACTCCAGAGAGCCAAGTAACCCTATTAAAAATGGGGTACAGAGCTAAACAAAGAGTTCTCACCTGAAGTATATTTAATGGCTGAAAAGCACCTAAAGAAATGTTCATCATCCTTAGTCATTAGGGAAATGCAAATCAAAACAACCATGAGATTCCATCTCACACCAGTCAGAATAGCTAAGATCAAGAACACAGGAGACAGCAGTTGTTGGCGAGGATGTGGAGAAAGAGGAGCACTCCTCCACTGCTGGTGGGATTGCAAGATGGTACAACCACTCTAGAAAGCAGTCTGGTGGTTCCTCAGAAAACTGGGCATGACACTACCGGAGGATCCAGCTATACCACTCCTGGGCATATACCCAGAAGCTTTCCCTGCTTGCAATAAGGACACATGCTACACTATGTTCATAGCAGCCTCATTTATAATAGCCAGAAGCTGGAAAGAACCCAGATGTCCCTCAACAGAGGAATGGATTCAGAAGATGTGGTATATTTACACAATGGAATACTACTCTGCAATTAAAAACAATGAATTCACGAAATTCTTAGGTAAATGGTCAGAACTTGAAAATATCATCCTTAGTGAGGTAACCCGATCACAAAAGAACACACATGACATGCAGTCACTGATAAGGGGATATTAATCCAGAATCTCAGAATATGCTAGACACAATTCACATATCAATAGATTTCCAAGAAGATGGAAGGAGAGACCCCTGGTCCTGGAAAGAATGGATGTAGGGTAATACCGAGACAGAGAAGCAATAGGGGTTGAATGGGGAAAAGTGGGAGAGAAGTGGGGAAAAGTGGAACTTTGGGGAGGGAGGAATCGGGAAAGGGGAAATGATTTGGAATGTAAATAAAAAAACTTAGAAAAAAAACCACAAGCCACATGGATCAAGTCAATAAGCAACATTCCTCCATGACCTTTGCTTTAGTTCTTGCTTCTAGATTACTGTCTTGAGTTCCTGTTCTGGTTTCCCTCAGTGATTGGGGTGCAACATGAGATTGTGAGATAAAATAAACCCCTTTCTCCCCAACTTACTTTTTTGGTCATGATGCTTTGTCACAGCAACTGAAACCCATAAAACAGATTCCGGATTCAGGATAACATTTCAGAAGAGAAAATCTTTTACCCCTGTTGGCTTATCTAGTAGTATTGTAGGGCATGGAAGGGCAGGTGAGGCATACTGACTGCTGTGGTTTCAATATGCTTGGCCCAGGGAGTGAGACTATTTGGAGGTGTGGCTTTGCTGGAGTAGATATGTCACTGTGGAAGTGGGCTTTAAAACCCTCCTTCTAGTAACCTGGAAGTCAGAATTCTGCTAGCAGTCTTCAGATGAAGATATAAAAGTTTCAGCTCCTCCTGCATCGTGCCTGTCCAGACACTGCCATGCCTTGACGATACTGGACTGAACCTCTGAACCTATCAATCCCAACTAAATGTTATAAGAGTCGCCTTGTTCATGGTGTCTGTTCAAAGCAGTAAAACCCTAATTAGACACTGACCTTGGCTAGCATATGAGGGTGAGGGATAATTTCTCAGTGACTCAGAGGCCATGAGTTCCAGATATAGAAAATTCTTAGATAAATGAGGATCATGGAAGACCTGAGAGAAATTGTTCCTTGGAAGAGGAGAAAGTTTCTCTCCACAATGTTCTCTAGGGAAAAACAATCAGTTAGAAAACATGAAATGGTCAGCCCTGAAATATACACACAAGTAACTATCCAGACTCAGCAGATTGAATTTATGCATGAAGGAATAAGTTCCAGGAATGAAATTGGAGGGAGTACTGCCAATCTTGGCTCATCCATGAATTCAAACACTAGTGCTGTTGCCAGGTTCACCTCCTCTCCCTTTGTGAAGGGACTTTTCCTTTGAAATTTTGAGATGGGAGAAACCGTTTTTCAATTATCTATTTTATTTTTTGAGATTTCAATATAATTGCATCATTTCTTCTTTTTCCTCTTTCTGTCCAACAGCATGCATGTCTGTCTGTTCATATGCCAATGGAAGAGACCAAGGTTGATGTCAAGTGTCTTCCTCAATTATCTCCCACCTTGTGTATTCAGGCAGGGTCTCTCACTGTGTTAGTAGCTCTCCAGTTTCGATCTTAATAGCTAGCCAGTTTGTTCTGCTCTGCTTCCTGAGTGCTAGGCTTAGAAGCAACTGCCATACCTGCCCAGCTTTTCCGTGAGTCTGGCTATCTGAATTCAAGTTCTAATGTTTGCAGTTTATCCACTGAGCCATTTTTCTAACCCCCACAATATTATTCTTCAAGAAAGTACTTTTCTGAAGCATAAGACCCAGTTTTTTTTTTTTACCTGTGGGTCACACAAATAATCGAGTAGGTAGACTGGTCTTGACCAGCTGAGCTGCAGCTTATTGACTTCTGCAGTAGAGAGAAGCTGGCAAGGGAAGGCGACTGGCTTCTTTCCTACCAGGATGAATGAATGCCAGTCTCATTACCACCTGGGCCTTCTCCCCTTTGAGAGCAGGTTCTTCTGACTGAATTACCTGAAAAGTACATCCCACTTCCAAAGACAGGCATTCATTTTCCTCCGAGAAAATACAGCCAGTCTGGTGATAGGGAAAGGGCATCTTTTTTGAGCTTAGATTTGTGCTTTGTCCTTTATGACAACAGATTGCCTTCTTATGATGCCAAGCAGCATTTGGCTCTTTCTCTTCAGACCTGCAACTTGGCTGAATCACTAGAACCACCACATTGGTTGTCAATGGATGTTCTTTTCTGTGCCAACGGGAAGACTGCCAACTGTGATTAAATCCTGTTGATTTCTGGCCTCCCGTGGAATGGTACAATGAAGGGTTATTTTTGCCAGTCTCTTGCAACGCATACATAAAACTGATTTTCTTTTTAAACAAAAATAGCTTTAAATTGCCTGTACTTTCTTTCTTTAACCATTAGAGAAAAGAGGTCATGTGATCTAGTTCTTCATAAACTTTAAAGAAATTTTCTCAGACTCCCAACTTTTGTCTTTAAAGTAGTAACCAATTTTTTAATATTGAAAAATACAGTGTATAGATGAAATTCTGTGTAGATTCATGCTTTTATATTTCTTAGGATGAGTTCCAAGAAAAAGAATTGCTAGAATCAGCACATATTGAGAGATTTTTTTTTGATAAATGTCACAATAATAGACTCTAGAGCTACCTCAATCAATTGATATTTCCATTCTCGATACATGAGCACATCAATTCTCTGCACTCTTCACATTAATATTTAATTTGTTGGTAAAGCACAAAGTTTTAAATAAAACTTTCTATTTATATACATCTTCGCCAATATTGTGAATATTTAATGGGTCAGTTAACTTATCTTCTTGGCTGTATATTCTAAGTTCCTAGAAGAAGTCTGGAATGTTAAGAGGTATTGAAAAATACAGTTTTGATGACAGGATATGGAGAAATGGATAATGCTGTCAGTATGTACACATACATTTATATATCCCCATAGAATATGGAGAAATGGATAATGTTGTCAGTATCTACACAAGCATTATATATTCTCACATACTTTCGAGACAGGCTACTTTGTTTCTGTTTGTGCTCTGATTGAGTTCATGAGAGCTGCTTTCTCAAACCCACACTTGTTTCTGGACTTTCTCAAAATATGTCTGAAAGCACAGAAGACAGGATGGGCCTGTTGTGAGACTCTGCCTCAAACAACTAAACAAATAAAGACAAAACAAATGAAACCAAATCTAACCAAAGCAAAGCAAACCAAACCAAACCTAAGAATGTAGGTAGGAAGGTGATGTGACTTTAGAAGGTGTTTATTTATATCTTCATCTTGAGTTGTCGAGGATCTTCACTGTTGTTATGACCTACAGATTATTTTCTTTGCCTATGTTTTCATAAGCAATTGGGACATAGAAGTGTGATTTGGTATATGTGTGTATTCAAAAGCTAAGAAAAAATTTCTCTTTATTTTTTTTGGATATTTCTACAGGTTGCAGAATAACAAAAATATACAAGCCCTAAATGGAAAAGAAATCTTGCTGTCAGTGCATTGCAATTTAGATCTTGCTACGACAATGGCTGCAGCTGGGATTTCTAATGAAGAGTCCCTGGCAAGGGCAGAGTCCTCTCCTTAGATGGATATCCACTGCCTCTTGATTGCCTCAGTTGACTTATAGACCCTGCAGTGATGAGTGAAATGATTGTCTATTTATACAGGCAGAGTAATTTCAAATTCCAAGGTCATTTGTGACTCATAGAGAAGAGAGGTTTTTTCACTCAGATGAGAGCCAGGGGAGAGAGAACAAAATCCCTGTACTGAAAATTTCTGGAGAACGTCTCCTTTATTCCTAGTTTTGTAGATTTAAAATATTAGCATGCTGTGGGGAGAGTGTCTCTGCTTTGTTCATCAGTGAACTTCTATCTTTGTAGGTATAGACAATGCATTGCTTAGATAAACTCAATAACTATTTGTCAGGCTGAGGAGGAGTTCTGTATTTTCATGTTTTTAATTTGCCAATTAAAAAAAATCTATTCTGGGCAATTTTGTCACTTCAAAAGTTTGTTTTGAAAGACCATGAAGTTACCTGGGGAGAAGGAACACAACATGTATGAAAGTTTACTCTGAATGGTGTTCTCAGCCCCAAGTTAACTATCCTTAGAGTTAGGGCAATAAAACACAGGCTCCCAACCTTCCTGGAAGAAACCACTTACATAGAAATAAAAATTCAGTGATTCTGAGTGAGCACAGTTCTCTTTTCATTTTTTTTGTTCCTTACTCCTTGTTTTAAGCTTCTTTGTTTGATTTAGTATGTTATTCAGTATGTCTTTTGATAGAGGAAACTCTTTTGCTAGCTCCACCTAACTACAGGATAAAGTCTAAAAATCTATAGATGCCAGTGATGGCCAACAAGGCTTCAAGAGACCGTTTTCAAGAGCTGATTCTCCCTTTTTTTTTTTGTTTTTGTTTGTTTGTTTGTTTTTTGTTTTGTTTTTTGTTTGCTTGTTTTGTTTTGTCTCATTTTTTTGGTAAGCATAGAGCCTTCTTTTATTTTTATTTCTTTTTTTGTAATAATTTTTTATTGGTTATTTAATTTATTTACATTTCAAATGTTATCCCCTTCCTGGTTTTCCCTCTGCAAACCCCCATCCCATCCCCACTCCCATTTGCTTCTATGAAAGTTCTCCAACCAAACACTCACTCCTGCCTCAGTGCCCTAGCATTCCCTACCCTGGGTCATCAAGCCTTCACAGGACCAAGGGCCTCACCTCCCATTGATGACAGATAAGGTCATCCTCTGCTACATATGCAGATGGAGCCATGGGTCCCTCCATGTGTGCTCTTAATCCCTGGGAACTCTGAGAGGGGATCTGTTTAGTTGATATTGTTATTATTCTTATGGGGTTGAAAACCTCTTCAGCAAATTCAGCCTTCCCCTAATCTCATTATATTCCTCTATTTAGAAAATAATTATACCATTATTTGTTCTTTTGTTTATGAGTGTTTTATCTGCACATAGATCAAACGATAGTTGCCAGGCATTATCTTTGTGGTGGAAATTGAATCTAGGTATTCTGAAAGAGTAGCAAATGCTCTTAACTTCTAAATCATCTCAGTAACTCAAAGTTTTATTACTTTTGACTAATTGCCAGTTTTGAATTAACTCCTTCATTCCTTTCTTTGTTCCTTCCTTCCTTCCTTCCTTCCTCTCTCCCTCTTTCCTTCCCTCCCTTCCTCTCTCCCTCCCTTTCATCCTCCCTTCCTTCCTTCCTTCCTTCTTTCCTTCCTTCCTTCCTTCCTATTTTTCTTCCCTTCATTCTTTTTTTCAGAAGGGTCTCATACTATATACCCTAGGCTAGCCTGAAACTCACTGAGTAGCCTAGGCTGGCCATATGGTATTTACCTCTCCTCAGCTCCTTGAGTGCTTCTAAGATTTCAGATACAAGCTACCGTACACAGATTCTTGAAGCATTTTACCTGTTTTTCCATAGAAGTTTCTGAGATTCAGATATTAGCTTTAAGTCTTTTATCCATTTTAAATTGATTTTTATGCAGTGTGAGAAATATTGATCTGTTTTTATTTATATGGAAATGCAATTTACACAGGACATTTTGAAGAGGCTATCTGGTCTCCAGTTAAATTCCTGACAATTTGTCAAACAAGATGTCTGGGACTGCATTGGTATAAGCTTGTGTCTTCTACTGCATTGGTACATGAGTCTTTTCTGTGTCAGTGCTGTGCTGCTATCTCTATGTCTCTGGGATACAATTTAGGGTCAGGTACCATGTTTCTAGCATTGCCTTCTGCCTTGGATTACTTTGGGTATTCTGAGTCTTTTATCTTCTAAATGAATTTTAAGAATGCTTTTTCTTGTGCTGTGTAAAAGTTTGTTGAAATTTTAATGGCAATTGCCATGAGTTTGCATATCATTGTCAATAATATAATCCACAATACCAATTTTTGTGAATCATGAGCACAAGAGGTCTTTCCATCTTGAACTGACTTTTTCTTCCTTCCCTATTTAAATCACTTTTATTTCTTTTGCCCTGCGGCACTGACACCCTAGTCTCATTCCTGAATTTGTAGCATACAATTTGAGCTTCTCAGTATAAGTTTGGATACAGATCCAAGGTATATAGCCTCTTTAAAAGGTATGTTGTTATTGTTGTTGTTGTTCTTCTTCTTCTTCTTGTTACTTGCTCATTTATTTGCTGCGAGGCATGCTGGTGAATGTTGCATGTGTATGTCAGAAGGCGATTTGTAGGAGTCAGTTCTCTCCTCCTTTGTGGATCTTAGTGATTTAAGTCTGGTTATCAGGCTTGACAGTAAATACCTTTGCCCTCTGAGCCATCTTACCAGCATAGTGTGTCCTTTTGTTTTCATTATTTCAGGGGGACTTTATTGTGAAGGAATGTTAAAATTTGTCTTTTCTGTCTATTGAGATTACCAGGTGACCTGTGTCTTTGAGTCTAGTCAGGGGCTCTATTACACATTTTATTTGAGTATATAGAACCATCCTTGCATGCCTGGAATGCAAACAACTTGGTCATGATATTTGATCTCTATGTATATTTTATTGACAAGTGTTACATCTATGTTGATCATAGAAATTAACAGTTGGTAGTTTACTTTATCTTTTTTCAGCCAAGTCTTTATCTAGTTTTAGTATCAAGTTAATACTGTCTACACAGAAGGAGTCCTATAGTGTTCTTTCTAATTCTGTTTCATGGAGCAATTTGAGTAACACTGGTGTTAGTGTGTCTCCAAGAGTTTGGTAGAATTCAGCAGTGAATCTATCTGGCCATGAGATTTTCTTTATTAGGAGCACATAGAATTTTTTCCCTTCATTCTAAAAATTTCAAATATTATGGATGTTTTTCTTGCATATATGACTTTGTACTATGAGCATGTAGTGCCTGTGGAAGCCAGATGAGAACCTCGGATTCCCTGGGACTGGAGGTACAGACAGTTGGGAGCCACCATACTGCATTAGGGATTGAGTCCAGTCCTCTGGAAGAGCATCCAGTGCTCTTAGGTGCTGAGCCATCTGTCCACCCTTGTTGGGAGACATTTTTTTACTACTGTTCAATTGCACTGTTTATTGTGGACTTGTCTAAGTACTTTATAGTTTTAAATATAATTTTGTTAAGTCATACATTATGTAAATGTCTATCCAGTCCATTTGATTTCTTATGCATGGTGAATAAAATTTTTAAACCGATTTTTAGTTCTACAACTTACCTCTTAGTGAAGGTTGTGTGTCGGAGTTACTCACTATTATTATATCTGAGAGTTTATCAAATACTTCTACATTTTCAGATTTGTTTTTGGAATATCAGCTTTTGCAGTATTCCTGACAATTCTCCAGACTTCCTGCAGTCTGTTGGAATGTCCATTTTTAATCTCTAATATTATTAATTTGGGTCTTCTTTCTCTTTCAGTTGGATTAGCTATGCAGTTTTCAATAGTGCTTACTTTTTTTTCAAGGAATTAGTTCCTTGCTTCATTGATAGATGTGCTATTCTAGGACCCATCTCACCATTTCCTGCTTTAATCTGCCTTTTATACTTCTGTCTTCTCTTTGGGAGTTTCACATATTCTTGTTTTTTTTCAAACTTGTGAGGTAGATTGTTAGGTTATTTATGATATAGCTATTAAGACCTAGGTATCTGTTGCCTGTCTAGTGAGCCATTTTGTACTGTTACTAATAGTATAAGGAAACTTTCTCATGCTCCAGATGATGGCAGATTCTGTTATGTTCTGTGTTTTGATGTTCTTGGGAATCAATCAAAATAGTTGTCAGATAGCTACAATAAGCTTGAGCTGGAACCAACTGCCAGGCAGCACTTCTGTACCTACATATAAACTGTTATGGTTTTTCCTTTTATAAGCTGTCCCTGGGATGGACCATAACATAAGAGAAACACCTGCATCAATATAAGAAACTATTTAGAATAAGACTTCCATTTAGAGTATGGGCTGAATAGAGTTTAAGTTCCCATTATCTCCTTGGGAACTGGCATCCTACTTGGCAGAAAGAGACATGTTAGTGGGTAGTTAATTGTGGGACCTTAATGAGAGACAAGACCATGCCTCAGGTTCTAGCCTGACTCCACCTCTACAGTCACCTGGCTACAGCCAGGCTCTCCCCGCCCCTCGGTTATCTGACAACCCAACTCACTCTCATTCTCTCCTGGCCCTTTTCTTTATCTATCTCTCTGTCTATTTTCTCCCCTTCTCACGTATTCATGGTTTTTCTTATCTATTTTCTCCTTTTCCTTCATCTTTCTATCTCTTTTCTCTTTCTATTTTCTTAATAATAAAACATTAAATGGTCGTCTCTTATTAAATTTGCCACATGGAGCTAGCTGCAACGCATCGCCAGAGACTCAGCCACACAGCCAGACAGTCTGCTAGAACAGGTACCGCAGAGAAATCTACATCAGAACAACCCCGCGATCTGAGTGAGATTTCTCTGCCCCCACACGTTAGCGGGCAGCAGCAGGCTGGCGGCGTGGTCGTCCGCTTGCGGTTGCGCTGAGGCAAGTGCGCATCTTACCAGCTTCCCCAAACCCCACGCGGAATCCTCACCCACTTATCATATGCAAGAGGCCTGCTGCCTCGGCCCCAGTGAGGCCCGCCCTGGCACGCGCACCCCATTTCCCACGCCCGGCTATGGCGCTCCGGCCTTGTGCTTTTCTTTTTTTCTTTTTTTCCCACAGTTAATATCCTGATTTGCAAGTTAAGACACATATGTTAAGCAAGAAAAATCCCCTGCCACAGTTGAATACCCCAACCAATGGAAGCAGGATAAATGTTCAAGAAAGACTTGTTCCTAAGTCCTCTAACCTTAAATTCTGAATAGTGGAATAACTTGGCACTGATTTCAGACTTAAAAAGTCCTATAGGATCTTGACTTAATGTCACAGCCAGATCTCGAGTCTGGTCTGTGTCTATGATCTGTCGCTCTAATTGATCAACCCTAGGGCAAATGCTCAGTAAACTATCCCTATCTGATTGAGATCAGTGTTCATGCAGTTTGTGAGGTGACTCCTGGACCACAACAGCTGTAAACTTTTCTCTACATCTGCTTTTGCTGCACTCCAAAATGCTGACAGGTTGCAATTTATTTCATTTGATATATGTTGGTTTTGTGAGAATTTAATGTACTATATGGACATCATTTCCTTTTCTCTCTCATCTCCCCAATTCTTCTTTTGTCCTTCCTATTTCTTCTCAACTTCATGGCTTTTTATTATTTAATTATTACTGTCACACACTCCACACACATACATATAAATTTAAAATACAACCCACTGAGTTTAACATTGCCTTGAGTTTGTATTGAATGAGTATCAGTTGTTTGCCAGAATTAACTTCATTTTAGTGGCTTGTTCTCTTTTTGTAAGAGGAGGTGCTGCTAGCCACAGCACCTGGCTTCAGAGTATGGTGGCTGTGCAGGTTCTCTCAAGACTCCAGTTCCTACTCACTGGCTAATGCTCTAGTTGGGGTGAGGGAAAGTGAGCATGGCATAGAGATCCGTGAAACAGACCTGTGTCCACTTTTGCAAACCCTGTTGAGTATTAATCAGTCAGCTGCAAGGATGCAGCTGTAACTGTCATGTAGTATGCAGATGATTCAACATTCTCAAAATTCTTACTAGGGATCATCAGAGAGGATAGTTGGTTCCAGAGCTTAATCTATCTCAGAGCTCTCAAGTCCTAGTGTTACTATCAGTTGATGAGATCTGTCCCCAGAGTGCAGGGCTGTCCTTCTATGTACTTCTTCCTGTCTCCTGCCACATACAGTTTTCTGCTTCCCAGTCTCAAGCCATCCCAGTCTCCATGACTGCCTTTTAGAAAGCCTCTTATCCCAGGAATTGTATCAGCTCAGATTTAGGCTTGCTGACTTAAAGTTTTTCTGTTTCCAGGTCACTAAGGTAACTTGGTTTTAAATAACAAATTCACATTCAAGATGCTGCATGGCCGTAGCCCCCAGAGTTGGGAGAAATTTTGTTTTAAAATGAAATTTATTCTCAAAATAAACATGTTACAAATCACAGACCACAGGAAGTTCAAGAAGATGGTAGACCAAAGTGGGGGTGATTTGGTTCCTTTGAGAAAGGGAACAAAATAATCACAGGAACAGCTATGGACAAAGTGTGGAGCAGAGACTGAAGGAAAGGCCAGAGACTGTCCTACTTGGAGATTCATCCTATAAACAGTCACCAAACCCCAAAACTTCTATGGATGATAAGAAGTACATACCTAAAGGAGCCTGTTTTGGTTGTCTTTTGGAGGGGCCTTACAGATACAGAGGTGAATACTAGCAGCCGACCATTGAACTGAGCGCAGGGTCCACAATAGAGGAGTTGGAGGGCAGACTGGAGGAGCTGGCGGTCAGGGGTTTGCAGTCCCATGGGAAGAACCACAATGTCGGCCAACCAGACAACCCAGGGCTCCCAGGGACTAAGCCATCAACCAATGGGTACACATGGTTCCAGCTAAAAGATTGGCAGAGGTATGCTTCATCAGGCATCAGTGGGAGGAGAGGTCCTTGGTCCTGTGAAGTCTCAATAGAGGCCCCAGTGTGGGAAAATCTAGTGGGGTCATGGGAGTGGGTTGGGTGGAGGAGCATATTCTTGGAGGCAGGTGGTGGGAGGATGGGTTTGGGGTTTTCAGGGAGGGGGGAACCAGGAAGGGGTATAACATTTGAAATGTAAATGAAGAATATATCCAATAAAAAAAGGAAAAAACAATAAAATGGAATTTATTTTCCACATATTACCTTTCCTGCCATATAAGTCACATCTCAATGTTGTAAGAATACATTCCCCAGGGAGACACATAAGTTCTCAGTGATAAACTATCAATCCTTGGAAGGTCACTCAGGTAAACCAATGAGTTTCACTGGGTCTATGTGCAAGGCTATTGCTGGGGGATTATGGACAGGATTATGGGTGACCCTAGAGCAGATAATCTGGAAGGTCTATACTTAGCATGGATGATGAGTCACATGGTCACACAGGTAGAATTCCCTTAAATTAATTTTCTCTAGCCAGCACCTCCAGGAGACCCTCAAGGCCACTCACTTAAGACACTTAAGGCAGAATTGCATATGAATGGCTGGGGTGGTGGTGGCTGGGAGCTTCCTTGAGGAGCCACAGACTTTCTCCCCCTCCTTCATTGAGAAAAAGTTAACTGTTAACAATCCTGATCCCAAAAGAGATTTTAATGTAGCTGATGTGACAAAGATGATGCCTGACTTTCTAAGAGAACAGAGTTCTTTTTTTTTCTTTTTCGAGGGTTGGAGAGGAAAGAGTTTATTTGGCTTATACTTCCAGGTCACAGTCCACCACTGAATTAAGACAGGGCAGGAAGTAAATAAGAAGCCATGGAGGAAAACTGCTGAGGAGAGATTTCTACAAGTAGCAAGACCCACACTACATTGGGACTTTTCAAGGAGCCTGGGCTTCTTCTGTGGATAGCACTGCAACTCTCTTCACACTCGGGCTGCTGTTGCCTTCAGACCTGGCTCACTTCCTCTCTGAACCTGCCAGCCAAGTGGCTGGGTGCTCAACTTAGCAGAAAAAGAGAAGTAGCCCCTATTTGTTCTCTCCCTTCCGTGAGTTTCTGGAGTTCTTTCCTAGGTGGACCCTGATTGATATTACTGATGTGACAGTATCTGGTGAGGCAGCGTCCACATGCAACCATTACCCACCTGATCCTTATCTGCTCACTTGTTTTCTTAGAGTCACACAGGTTTAGCCATTTTTACTATATTAATCCTGCCAATCAATGAGCATGGAAGATCTTTCCATCTTCTGAGGTCTTCTTCCATTTCTTTCTTCAGAGACTTGAAGTTCTTGTCATACAGATCTTTCACTTGACCTCTACACTAATAAGGCTCAGGAATGAGTTTTAGCTTATATTGGATTACAGTGAAAAACTGTTTCAACAAAACAAAACAAAACAACAAAAACCAAACCAAACCAACCAACCAAACCAAACCCATCTAATTCCCATCAAGGACCAGAGATAGTCTCACTTTAGAGAAAGGATTTGAATATCTAGCTCCCATTTCAGGGGGTTCCAGGGCACAGCATATGCATTGGGTCAGTTCTGATGAGAATGATCTCAACTTTGTCTTGTTACAGTAGATGGCAGTGTCAGGAACAAATTCAGAACTGGGTCATCACTTCTGGATGGAAACCAGAGAGTGAGATGGGTCAGCAGGTCATTAACAAGAACTAAAGGATCCACAAAAGCTCCCTTTAAGGATTTCAAGTGAAGTACCCATTCCCCCCAATCCCAAAGACTTTCCGTAAAGTCACTGAGCTTAATCTTCAGCCCATTTCCCAACATTGTCACCCGAAAAAAATATAGGCTCTGTTTCTGAACACAGGCTCATGTTCTTCAACACTTGGTTTCTGGGGAACAGTGTTGTTTGGGAAGCATTTGGAGGTACAGAATTTCTGGACATTCCTGTGGAAGGACTTTAAGACTAAGAGGTTCTTGTCATTGTGGCATTTCCAGTTCAGTGCCTGTACTTGATGCTTTGATGTTTGTGTTTAAAGATGTGAACTGAGTGTCCTTTTCCTATGTAATGCCTTGCTCTTCACAGGTACCCAATCCATGATGGACTCTTATCCCACGGAACTCTTCATTGGTCATCATGTTTTACAATAGCAATAGAAAAGTAACTAGCTCACCAAGAAATGTAAATGTTGCATGTCTTCTCTCATTTGAAGATCTAGTTAAAAACTGTTTGCCAAGGATTAGGGAAATGGCTATGTGAAGGAAGGAGGTGGTCTAAAAGAGAGAGGGTAAGAGAGGTGGGGGAGGATACAGGCTGATAACACATGGTATACATGACATGGAAGTAGATCGAGGGCTCATTGTGGGGAAAGCTAGACCAGCAAGAGTGGAGAGTGGGTAGAGGGTACTGGAAAGAATGGGATGAGAAGACTGTGAGAGAGTTCAATAAAGTATAACTGTGAAAATGTCATCATGAAACCAATTATTATTTAATAAACATTTATTTATTTTCCCCTTATGTGTATGCATGAGTCTTTCATGAGTTTATATGCATGATGTGCATATGTTCTTTCATAGAGACCAGCAGACGGCATTGGATCCCCTGGAGCTGGGGTATAGATATTATCGAGTTCTCTGAGATAGGTGCTGGAAGCAAAACCAGGTCTTCTGCAAGAACAGTAAAAGCCCTCAGTCACTGCGACATCTTACAGTTCTGAAGCTAATTATTTAAAAAAATCAATAAGAATAAATAACAAAAACTGACACTTGAGAGTATTTTTTGTCATGAAAAATGAAGGCCTGAAAGGCAATGTAAATTTGTCTTGTATAGCACACCTGAACATCCATCAACCCAATAATAATTTGATAAACTTTTCAATTTGAGAACAGTATGTTTTAAAATAACATTTCTGGGATGTATATCATATTATCTTTTCATCTCTACATGAAACTGGTGTAAGAAACATTTCACATGATAGACTTTACATTTGCAGATATCCCAAAGTGGATTTTACCTCCTCTGCTTGTGTTCAGAGGCAGAGCTGTCTTAAAACTGTCAGTAAGCATTTACAGACCACCTGTTCTTGAACCTTCAGAGAATTGGCCCAGTCTAAGAATGCCCACCCTGGAAATAAGGGAGCTGCCAACACCAGTGTGTTTCTCGCTATACTGAACTAGTATTCTCCTGAGATTGGCTCAAACATAAAACAGAATGGCTTTCCAGTGCTGAATTACAAAATCCTCGTGAAAGAAAACTCAAATTCCACTTGAGTCTTGTTGCTTTGGTGTTGCAGGAAATATTAAAAAGAATGAATCCATGCTACTGCCGGCAACTCTACCCCAACAGACTGACTGGCCATGCACCTGCAGATAATGGCTGGCCTGTTCTTATCTCATGGAGACTCTCTGACTCAGAGCTCCAAAATCTCTCCACAGAGCTTGTTAAGTTCCCACTGGTAGGTTTGCTACCACACCAGCCCCATAGTTCAAAACCTCCATAGACTTTGTGGTGCACATCTGGCAAAACCACACTTTGCCAACTGTACCTCTGCCTCTGTCTCTAGGCCAGCCCCAACAGTGACTGATCATGTTCTTCCCAGCTCTGGTTCACTTGTCTCAGTGCCTCTTGTACCTTCTTAGCCACAAATCCCCTGTGGTTGTCAGTTCCACATTCCAGTTACCCAGTAAAGCAAAACTCTAGAAGTTTATAATTAATCAGTCAGATTTATATATCAATAAATTCTCAATACATAAGATGCCCACACAATAAATTCAGGGTCAATTGATAGTGGACAAACTGCCCACCTAGATTAGACAAATTACCCCAATTATTCCATCCCTATATGGTATTTTATCTATCTGTGGCTGTTCAAAATCATGTGGAATCTGAATAATCCTGTTCGTCCTCCATTTTGCTTCCTTCTCCCCTTCTCCTGTGTCACTTCCTGTCTCTCCTGTGTCACCTCCTGACTCTTAGCGCTGCCTCCCTTTTCCCTGTACAATCACAGGCCTCCTGTTGCACTAACATTTAAATTAATACTACAGGAAAAGACCTGTCACACTTTGGCAACACAGAATGTGAGCTGTAAGAGCTGAGAAGCCCTGCGGTTGTGCCATGTACTAAAGCCAGCTTTTTCAAATGTGAAAACCTCACATGTTACTTGGAATCTATGTGCTGTCACCTCTGCTTACTAAGATGTCTCTTTCATTCACTTATTAATTATTTGACAGAGTTTTGTTGATTTCTGTATTTGCAAATTCAGAAAAAGGGCGTGGAGTCCTAACTGCTTCATGAGACTGGAATGTGTTTGAACATTCTAGAAATGTGTGCTTCAGAGAAGCTTCTCAGATCTCACAAAGCTTTTCAATTTTTATTGTTGTTGTTGTTGTTGTTATAGGAAAATGGTCATAACATTACTTCTTTGGGTAGCAAAGAATGCAAATGGAGGGTAAACCAAGAACCAAGAATACTGACCATGTATTGTGCATCAGTGTTCTGAGTCTGAGAGAAATATTTAACTCAGCTCATTTAGAAAGATGTGGTATATGTGTGTGTACATGTATGGGTGTATACAGGTATGAATGTATAATTTGTGTATTTATTTGTATATATTTATGTGAGTGTGCATGTATGAGTATATATTTCTATAAGTGTATATGTGTGCATGTACATGTATGGGTGTATATATTTGTATAAATGAATATATGTGCATATATATTGGTGTGTGTACAGGTATGCTTGTATATATTTATGTGTGTATGTATATGTATTGATATGTAGATATATTTGTGTGAATGTATATGTGTGTATACATGTATGTGCGTATTCATTTGTGTAATTATACATATGCATATGTTTGTGTAAGTGTAAATATGTGTGTATTTTTATGGGTGTATATATTTGTGTGAGTGTTTTGTGTCTGTGTATGTGTATGCTTGTATATATTTACCTGTGTGCATATTTTCCAAAAGGGAATGATAACTGAGGTGATTTTTATTGCATTTATTTTGTGTATACTTATGGGTGTGTGCAGGAGTTTGTGTCAGAAACAACTTGAAGGAGTCAGTTCTTGCCTCCCACCAAGTGGGACCTGAGGATTGAACTCAGATTGTCAGTCTTGACAGCAAGTACCTTTACCTGCTGAGTTCTTATCTACCCTGAGTTAAAAGTTTGAAGCAAAATGGGAGATAGAACGGTCTCCTCTGATGGGAAGAGAAGAGCGCAGAGTTCAGGCCTGCACACTGAGGGAAACATGCATCTCAGGCATTGCTGTACAGATCCCCCAACCCCCTTTATGATGCTTACTTCTTTGTCCCTCCAGTGATTAGATGTTCTCTATGCATTTTCACACCAAGCCGTTCTCTAGTCTCATTGAGGAGTCACATTCATTTTAGCCGAACAGTTCCAGTTCCACTTTGACAATTACCCTTTTATGTTCTTATGCTCTTTATTTTTATAATATTTGGCTCACTAATTCAGCAAAACTTTACCTTTAATTTCATCTGTCTTTCCTCCTTGTTTATTTATTTATTTTACTGTAAAGTGGTTTCTGGTGAGAGTCCTGGAAAACATCATGCTGGAAGCTGAAATGGAGGACTCCTCAAGCAGGTGTACACTCTGCTTGGACCACTGACTCTCAGAAGACTAGAGGCTGCAAGGAAACTCTTGGGAAGAATTCCATTCCTTTCCCTCCTCCTTATAGTTTCTCCTCTCTTCCTGACATTCCTTAAGTTGCCCTATTCATTTTTCAAAAATGTATAAACTCACGCTTTTGAGACTACTGGCCAATGGTTCTCAACCTGCTGAAAGCTGTGACCTTTAATACAGTTCCTCATTTCTTGGCGACCACAATCCATAAAATTATTTCATTGTTACTTCATAACTGTAATTTTGCTGTTTTTATGGATCATATTATAAACATCTGATGTGCAGAATAGCTGATAAATGACTCCTGTGAGAGGGTCATTTGACCCTATAATGAGCAGTGACCCACAAGTTGAGAGCAGTTATTCTAGATGAACAGGCATCAGATACAATGCTTAGTCATGTTAGAGTCAGTAATGACTGGAGACATTGGGATGGTACAGGTTCTTGAGGTCAGCTGGCTGTGACCATGGGCAGGAGTAGTTTCTCTGGGAAGACCAAGATGTGAGTATTTAGAGTCGTTAACTTCCAGTTCAGAGAACAGATGTATACAAAGAAGAAATTAAAGTGTCTCGATTGCATCTTTCAGTGACCTGCTGCAAAACATATAAGCATGCATATCGATGTGCACTTTAAATACATACTTTGAAATGCACAACATTCATAAAATAAAGTAACAATCTGAGGAGCACTTATGTCACTAACATCATGCCTAAGAGTTATCATCTGTACCATATCTTTAGAATACACGTTTATACATTTTTCTGCCCACCACCCTTCCCTACTGCTCCTCTCTCTATCCTCTTCCTTCTCTCTTTCCTTCACCCCTCACTCTTTTGTCTTTCTTCCCCATATACAGAAGTAAACTCACTCATGTTGCTGGACATAGCTGAACTTCATTGTTGCTCCACGCTGTTAAAAGGAAAAACACTTAGACTCAAAAACTTATAGTGGTAACTTGAGCGATCACAAACAAAACTGAACAAAAGAAAACAATTTAAAACAAACCAAAGAAATAAGTCATGGCACTCCAGAAATAAAGCAGTGTTAGAGAGCCCCTATCAAGGCCAGAACCAAACAGCGTTTGTACAAACAGAAGTGTCTCGTGGGAAGAGTTAATTGTTTACAGAGCTCCCGAAATTGCAGCAGCAGCTCTGTTATGGTAGCTGAACTCCAGGTTAACCTGGTCTGTAGGTGACTCAAATAAGAAGCTCACTCCAGTGGAGTTTTTGGGTAACTTAAGTATACTATCATATCATCTGGAAATAGTGATAGTTTGAATTCTTCCTTTCCAATTTGTATCCCTTTAACCTTCTTATGTTGTATAATTGCTCTAGCTAGAACTTCAAGTACTATATTGAAAAGATATGGAGAGAGAGGGCAGCCTTGTCTAGTCCCTGATTTTAGTGGGATTGCTTCAAGTTTCTCTCAATTTAGCTTGATGTTAGCTACTGGTTTGCTGTATAGTCTTTTTACTACGTTGAGGTTTGGGCCTTGAATTCCTGTTCTTTCCAAGACTTTTAGCATGAAAGGATGTTGAATTTTGTCAAATGCTTTTTCAGCAACTAATGAAATGACCAGGAGATTTAATTCCTACAGCTGATAAACAACTTCAACCAAGTGTCCAGATATAAAATCAACTCAAGCAAATCAGTAGCCTTCCTATACTCAAAGGATAAGCAGGCTGAGAAAGAAATTAGGGAAATGGCACCTTCACAATAGCCACAAACAATATAAAGTATCTTGGTGTGACTGTAACCAAACAAGTAAAAGATCTGTACAAGAAGCACTTAAAGTCTCTGAAGAAGGAAATCAAAGAAGACCTCAGAAGATGGAATGCTACTTTTCCAACTAAGAATGGTAAAACAAACTTGTACTAGTATTCTAGTATGAAGGTCCCTGAAATAGCACAGCCAGTGTTCACAACTAACAGCCTCCCTGTCTTCTCAAACACACCAAGTCACACAGCACTGTCCAATGAAAAACAACTTGAAAGTTTTGCATGGGGTGTGTTGGCTGACTTGATGATTCCAGATGGCTCTCATTGCATTCCTGTTAGAATACAGCCAGTGTCTTCTGTCTCTAGTTAGTAGGTGTCAGCTCTATCTTAAATACCTAACAAGATGATGTTTTGCTTTTAAATGTTAGGCTTAATGTATTTATGATGCTAGTTGTTATATCTGTACTAATTTCTGTTTTCTTTTATATTGATTATTGTTTTCTTACCTCTGTCCAGACCTGATTTCTGTTTTCTTCCATTCTTGCCTTTTTAAATCAATCTATTCCTTCTTCCTTGTCCTATTTTCTCACTTATACTATATTGTACACAAGAAACCTCAATTTGTTTTAGCAATTAGCACAGCAGGTATAGTGTATACAAGCTAAAATGTTCAAACAGTTTTACTTTCTTTTGAAAGTACTTAGAATGTTTTAATTCATTTTCTTTCCCAGGTACAACTCAACCTCTAAGATTTTGCATAGATATATGTTAAAGCCCTTAATGTGCCTGTGCTTTCAGACTTAGAAATGCTAATTATGTTTTGTTTGCTATTGACTTTTTAATCTTATTTCCACTTTCTAGTATTATTGTCTTAGTATTATTAAACTTTTAGAAGTTTCTTTCAAAATATCTGTTGATAATAAAGTTCCGCATACAAATATGTGTCTGTAGACACACACACATACAGACACATCCTGACACATCACATATTTGCTGAGTAATTCTATGTGTGATAACCACACACACAGATACACACGCACGCACACACACACAAACACACACACACACACACACGGCATAATACCATGATATAAACATTATAGAGCCTCCCAGATAATCTAAAAATGATTAAGTGACTTTTTAATATCTTATTTATGGTTAAACAATAATTTCTTTAAGCTATCTCTCAATATTTATTGTGTTAGTGGCCCCAAGGTTTTACCATTGTGATGAATACTGAAGCACACATCCTGTTGCATAAATCTTTGTCCTCATTTCTGAATATTTCTTAAGGGAATATTACTAGAAGTGTAGTTTCTAGGTCAAATCATTACAACCTTATGAATTTAACTTAATTTTATTCCCCTTCCTCATGATTTATCTCCAACCTAGACTCTGAAATCTCTTTAAATTAAAATCTTTGCTTACATTCATGTAAAGCCAGTACATGATTAAAAACAAACAAACAAACAAAAAACTCTAACAGAATCAAAGGTTTAAGATGAGAAAGAACTGACTCCTATTCATTTTTAATGTTTTATACAAAAACTCACATTGAAAGAATTTTACCATTTTTATATTATTTATTTATTCATTTATTTATTTAGTCAAAAGTTCTTCTACTTATGCCATACTTCAAAAAATGGACCTGCTCTTTTCCATCTGTATGTCATTTCTTCCCACTTTACAAGTGAGTGGTTTCGCATCCTAAGTCTATCTCTGGCCTTTCCTTTACTTTTCCCTTTTATTTCTTTTCCATCTTCTTTCTACTTTTCACATGCTACAAATATACACTATGTCTGGCAGATTAATAAGCCTTGCATTGTTTTGCAAACATTCCAGACTTCCCAGAGGCTAAGGTTAAATGTCGAAAATGGAAAACTTCAGATGAAGTTATGTTTGTATCTGTGTACACACATCCAAATCCACATATACAAATGCATACAAACATACACATGCATACATACTAACATATACACATGCACAGATATACACACTCATAACATATTTGCATACACACACACACACACACACACACACACACACACACACACACACACACATACAGAGGAGGCATGGAAGCACTCTTGCATCTCCAGACAATTTTCAGCTGGAAAAGTCGGTCCTGGGTCTTCGGTGTGCTGGGGTGCTTTACTGTCATTCACATAGGAAAAGTATCTTGTAAACTGTTTTCACTGCTTGACTTCAGTTACAGAGAGGGAAAAAGATGAGATGGGAGAGAAAAAAAGACAGAGGGAAAGAAGGGAGGACATTGAAAAGAAGAGACTTCTACTAAGATAAACCATTGATTTCTTCTGTTGGACATCTATATATTTAACTAAAGTAGATTCTGAAATAACTGGATAATACCTTCAAAATTCTACTACACACTTACCCCCTTCCTTAAATTTATTTGAGTCTGTGACAGATATCTGCATAAGGAACACAGCTTAGTTTATCACTTAGCTAACAATAAATGCCAAGTGCTGCATCAGTATAGATATGATTATAATACCTAACAGAGCCTTGGACTTTCCTGATACTTTGACCCCTTTAAAATAGGAAAAACAATAGTGGACTGGAGAAGTGGCTCATGAGTTAAGAACACTTACTGTGCTTTCTGAGAGTCCAGATTCCACTCACAGTAGTCAAACTGGGCAGCTTATTATGGCCTGTAACTCCAATTCTAGCATACAAACACCATCCCCTGGCCTCCTTGCATACTCACATAAGAACAGACATATGCAGAGAATAAACTTTTAAAAAATACGAAACTCAGAAATTATAGCATCATAGCACTCTGGCACATCTAGACATTTTTAAAATAAAATATCCCACATCCCATTTATACCTAAATCCCCAAGTAAAAGTTAAAACAAAACAAAACACATTCTGTGCTACCCTTCCATATATGATCTAAATCCAACTTAACATTTACATTTCATCTCTAATCATTCTAACTCACAATGCTTTTAAAGATGGATTGTTTTTAAGAGACTCTCCAGTTTCATAGAAAACCAGAATGAAATGCAGTAACATTTCCTGTAGTTGTCCCACCTACTCAGGTGCCCAAGGCCATGAGCCACATCTCTGGCAGAGAGGTACTTTGTCAGAGCTGATAGACCTTCATCAATAATGATCTAAGACCATGGCATACATTGCTCATCTCTCTGGGTTCTGTGCAACCTGAGTCTTCACAAACAGGTCACTGCATGTATTCAACTTTATGCAGTGTCAGAATAATATTAGTGTCCTCAAACCCTCTGGGCCCTATCCTTCAAAACTCCTCAAGCCCTGATCTTGTTACTGTCGTCTTCATACCTTATCCTCGAGATAACTTCAAGTAGCAGACTCCAACTTGCCTTTTACGTTTCCTTTTTTGTGTTATGCATTTATTTTTCCTCATCTTTTCATGCCTTGAGAGTTCATTTCTTTTTAGTGCTAAATAAAAATTCCATTGTATAGGTTAATTTGGTTTGACTGTCTATGGTTTGACACTGTTAACTAACCTCTCTGCGTAGAGATTCCAAGGATTGTGAGGGGAATGGGCACCTCGTCCTGGCCAGAAACTGTGTAGTTGATGCTCTGTTCACAATTACGGCTAGAACAACAGGAGTCTCTCTGACACTGTAGCACCAGCCTGCATAGCGTGCCATCTTCTTTCTAAGCTTCCCAACATGGACACTCCAGTGATGAGAACACTTCCCCTGCTCTTGGGATGAAAGCATCCTGGATGAAGATCTGAGCCTTGAAGATTCTCTTCCTGTTTACTTAACTACTTTAGATGACCTTGGATACATAGAGACTTTTCTCCTATCTAGCAGATTGCAAGGCAACATTGGACTATCGCTGACAAAGCCTAGCTTTCATCTTTCCAGAGTCACACATATGCAAGTTCGCCCTGCCTTGAATGTTTTCTATCAGCACTGATAGTAACCTATAGCAGATTCATGGCATCCTTTTGCTGTTTTTGCTTTGAGTAAGGGTCTCACAATGTAGATCTAGTTATTGGAGAACTTACTTTATAGTAGAGGCTGACCTTGAACTTGTGACATTCCTGTACCGTGCTCTCAAGGCATGAGCCACTACATCAGGCTAATTGCATTTCATAATATAATTTTGCTGTTGCTTAACAATCAGTTATCTATTAAAAGTTTGGATCCAGTTATAAATAGTGGAAAACAAAATTTGGAAGATGATACCAAGGATATGTCAGCATTTCCTTCTTTGGGAGAAGAGTTAGTTTGAATTAAATTTTCTAAAGTCTACTCAGATTAGGCCAATGTGGTCTCTGAGTCTTAATGAAGAGCAAATCTTTCTGAGAGGATATCACTCCTGGAAGTCGATAGACCTATATTTATTGTGATCACGGAAATCATAGCACTAATGAGAATGAATGTGAGAACATTAGAGGATTGATTTGTTTAATGAACCTACAGGTAATTGTGAATTTCTTTACTAATGCCATCAGGGAAACAAGACCTACTAACATTTAAAATAGTTTAGAGTAGACATGCACACCCTTTAAAGAATAATCTTGTATTCTCTTTGACTCCCTCCAGTCTGAGAAAAATGTTTCCATTTTTCATGCCTCATGAGTAGATTCATGTCTGCCCTTGTGTTGAGGACAGAGAGGCACAGGATTTAGTTTTTCATTGTGGTCCCCTTAGGGCACATGGCAAGCATGGAGGCTGAATTTAAACTAGCGTAAGTCCTACCAGGTGCTAGGCGCTTAAAATTTATTTGATATCTAACACCAGTTTGTCCCTTGCAATAACATGGCATAGCCTTTGCCCATCAGAAGTCAGTAGTTTAGAGAGGCAAGCATAGATTTAGGGCCAGATCTTCTGGTGCTTTAGAACTGAATTCAGCTGTACGTCATCTTGGCTGACCTTGGTGGGGGTATATTGGTTGACCCAAGATGGATCGAACTCTGATTTTTCAGCTTTCCCCTGTTTCCATTTCCCCTTTAGAAATAATTCCATGAGAATCTCATACAACATGTTTTGATCATACTTGCTCCTGTCTCCCTACTCCTCTCACACTCACCCTCACCTTCTGACCCACCCACCTGTGCCTTCTTTCTTAATCTTTTACAACCCTATCAAGTTTGATTTGCATTGTCCATATAACTCTTGGATGTATGGCCTTTAATTGGATCTATGAACTCACAGTGGTTTTAACAGCATGCAAATGATCTCTGCAATCTCACCCAGACAAAATCCCAGCATAGAGTCCAGGGGTGGGTATGAATTCCCAGCTCTAGCTGAGGAGTTCTTGGCCATTGATGGGTGTTGGGAGAGAGTCAGTTTTCTTTAAAGGGTAGCCCTTGGATTATCTACCATTTTCTTTTTCTTCTGTACTACCTCCCCACCACCCTACTTTTCTCTTTTTCTTTTTTCATGGGGCCATAGTTAAGTAGTCCATGCTGGCCTTGATACCATGACACTCCTGATGCCCATAATCTTCCCAGTGCTGATGTCTCCATTGGGTGCCACCATGCACACTCTTTAGAGGGAAAGCCCACGACAGCAGCAGAGAGCAAGAGTGAGGGCAAGTGGGAAGATATTTGAGCTGTGCCAGTTTTAGTTTGTGTCATATAAACCAATATGTTGTTGGACAAAGCAAAGTATATGCTGTATCATCTATGACAAGAGTTTTCAGTCTAGGTAGCTTGTCAGTTCTTATTTCATCCTTTCAACACAGGTTCTACTATGTGCGAGGTGATTGTTGTTTATTTGGTATTTATATCAGTTCTTTACTGATCATGGTAATTGGGGACAGAATATAGCCAATAATACTTGATTCAGCCCAAACTGAAAAGAAAAGAAGATTAAAGAATGGGGCACCATTGTTCTTCATCTGCCACCATGCTCCAGGGATCCTCTTGTCTCTGTCTCCCCAGCACTAGGACTAGAGATGTGTGACAAGGCTTTCTTATGGAGGTGCTGGGCATCTGACTCTGGTCCCCTTGCTCTCATGGCAAGCATGTTGTCAACTGAGTCATCTCCCCAGGCTTGAATTGGACATTTTAACATAGGCAATGCTTACAATAATGCCAGATATACTTTGAACATTGTAAAATATTGACTAAAGCAGTGATAATTACCATAGCTGTTTGTTGTTTAATGATTAAAAACTATAAACAAAACAATTCTCTCTTACTCAGGGTCACAGGCCCTGACAATCAAAGTGATGAGCAGAGGCAACGGCTTACTTAAAGCTCCCACCTAGAGACTGGTTTTCCTTTGGAGAGCATACACTCCAGTGAGGAAATTACAAGAGCTGATTAATTTGTGTCTTTTAAGAAATAAAACTGTAACATTTAACACAATTTTCTATAACTAGGCTTATGAGATAATTGGGTTATAGTGTCAATTGACATCTTCCTTGCTTTAAACTAGTTTTCAGTATTTGGTTTCTCTCTCCCTTGGACTAACTCAGAGGCCTCCATGTCTTTGCCTCTCAAATGCTGAAATGAAAGGCTGGCTCCATCATACCTGGCCACCTTATATTTTTATTTTCCATGTGTACACATGGAGGGTGTGTAAGCTTGTATGTTTATGTCTTTGTGGGTATGTATCTCTGTGTTTGTGAATGTAGGCATGAGTTTGACATTTGGTGTCTTCCTCCATCACTTTGACTTACACATTGAGACAACACCTCTCTGTAAGCCTGGATCTCACCGCTTAGGCTAGTCTGGATAGCTTGCATGCCCAAGGGATTCCATAGCTCCACCTTCTGTGTCCTGGGCCATGAAGGCTGACACAATGATCTGACTTCCACTTGAGATTTGGGACCTGAACTATGATCCTTGTGCTTAGGCTGCAAAAACTTCACCTGCCAAGCCATCTGCTTAGTCCTTCAGTTTCTTCTATTATGCAAGACCATCCCCTGGATGATGGCTTCACCTCCTGCAGTTCCAGCAAGCACCCTTTCTACTAGACAACTGATGAACCTCAGTCATTTTCCCAGCATGGCTTGCATTTTTCAACCACCATTACTGTGCACACATCTGTTTCCCGATGAGCCTCACAGCATCGTCACAGAAGGATTAGTATTCTCATGCTAAAGTAGAGTTTGATTTTTGCCTTTTGACTTATCAGGTTTATACATAATCCATCAATTTGATGTCATGGAGAATAGAATAGATATTCTAAAATTATTTTGATACTTTATTAAATTAATAACAGGTTCTTGAGTTTTTAAACTATGCTCAGACAAATGCTACTGTCAGCTGAGTATGTCAGTGTTCTATGTTCATATTCTTTTCCCTGGATGTAATAATAACAAAGTTGCTTATTTTCACCTTTTGTTTGTACCCAACACTAACTTCCCACAGGATGCAAGGGCTTTTTGGTGTGATTTTCTACAAGGACACTTATGATCACCAATCACCTTCAATGTATTAACCCGCCATATCAATCCCTTCATTTATATCTGAATTCACTGTTTCTTGTGTCTGCAGCAGGTCCTTCTCCTGGGGATCCTCTGTCCTTTCATTCTTGATAATTTCTTTGCCTTCCTCCTAGATCTGGTTATGGCCCATTAGAGTGAATAATTTGCTGTGTTTCTATGCTTCTTTAGCATAGACCTTCAGGTTTCTGAAGCGTTAAGAACTTTTGGTGGCCCAATTTTAGTGAAAGGATTTACCACATCCGATTTTAAACTATTTCAAAGGCTGTGGTCCAACTTCCATTTAGCAAAGAGACATTTGCTTAAGCATTTCATTAAAAGTAAAAATTTAGAACTAGTAATTTTCCATAATTTTTGGCAAAATGGTTAATTGTGTTTCCTCTAGCCCTCTGTTCTTATACCACACAGCTTGACTGCTGGTAGACCATGAGCTAGAACTCTGTATTTACTTTAATGACTGCTGACTAAAGGAAGCAAGCATAAAATTCAATGAACAATGGAAAGATTATTGAGGGACAATTTCCTTTCTATATCATTTAAACGGATTAATAAAAGGAATATTCACTCTTTGTAGCTGTATCACCTTGGGCATGGATGGACTGAGCCTACTTTTTATGATAAAATAAAATTCATTTTTCACCTGTAAGTCCCCTTAAGTTGTCCCTGTTGTACAATGAAGTGGCTGAGGAATGAAATAGGTTCAGAAAGTGTATTTGTGGATGTAAGAGCTTTATGAAAAAGGAAGAAATAAGTGATGTGCTTTTGAGTAGTTTGCATCTCACCGCTATTTCTGTTTCCATCAGCTTTCAACAGCAGACTGATGGGTCTGCTGAGAGCTTGGAAGAAAGACACAGCAAACACAGGTTTCTGGCTCAGTCACTCCATCATTTTCTTGTCTATGGGATGTTGCCAGAGATAATTTTATCCCATGAATACATCTTTAAAACAAAGCTTTGGGAAGTAACCATTGTTTCTGATTTACTTTCTGCAAATTGGTAGCATTTTGTCAGTTCCCTTTCTCTCTCTCTCTCTCTCTCTCTCTCTCTGTCTGTCTTTCTTGTCTTTCCTTCTCTTATTTTTACTTAAATATTTGTAAAGGATACACTATATGCCACGTTCTTGTACGTTTGTTTTATCAGATATTATTGTATTTCAAATACTGTGAATGATAGGATCCATTTAACAAAAAAAAAAAAATAGTCCTAAAACTGAGTTGTACACATTTAATGTAAAAAAAAAAAAGATATTTAGACTGTGTAGTATGGGGCATGCTTTTAATCTCAGCATTTGGGAGGCAAAGGCAAGCAGATCTCTGAGTTTGAGGACACCCTAGTCTACTTAGTAAGTTCTAGGACAATATGGACTACACAGAGAAACCTGGTCTTGTAAAAAAGAAAAAAGAAAAATAAAGAAACGAAAAATTAACATGTTTTAGATTAAACACTTTTTTAGTTGCTCCCTCACTGTTTTGATGAAATATCTTTACAAAGGCACTCAAGGAAGAAAGAGATTATTTTTGGCATACAGTTTCAGGTGACTCCAGTCTATTAGGGTGAGAAAGGCATGGCAGGGAAAGTATGCAGTCCTGAGAGGAGGCTTCTACTCAAATCACATCTGCATTTGAGAAATAGAAAGGAGTAGGCCCAGGCTATAAAGCTCTGTCCTGCCCCCAGTGATCTACTTGTTTTACCAAACCTCAATCTCTTAAAGATTTCACAGTTTTCTAGACAGTATCACTAGCTGAGGACCAAGTGTTCAAATTCCTGAGCCTAAGTGGGAGATTTCATATTTAAATCACAGCACACTCTACTTTTGATTTCTGTAATTTATCTTCTTACTCCAGGATATATCACTCTGCTTTCCTTTTAGGGCTTTCTATAAATAATAGCAAAAGAAAATATGTAGAATTTTTTCTTTAAAAAGTTTTATTACTTTTAATTGAAAAATTATATAATATATTCAGATCACAGTTCCCCTCCCCCACTCCAGATATTCCCATATCCATCCTTTCTAATTCCACACCTTCTTTTACTTTTTCATTTTCTCTTTAGAAATCAAATAGGCTAATAAAACAAAGAAGCCATAAAACTGTATATCTTTAAAGCAAAACATTGAAAAAATCATCTTTGTTTCTGATTTCCTGTTTGCAAATAGTACAAGAAACACACACACACACACACACACACACACACACACACACACACACACCATAAAACCACAATTATTTATTATTAATAAAAGGAAACAGGATTAAAAAGACAGACACCTACCAATTTTCTCTGAAGCAAAACTACTATTGGTCATTATGTGTTCACCTGAAACATTTGTATGGTTCCCCAAATGAACCCGAATAGCTAAAATAATCTTGATAAATAGGAGTGTAACGCATCATACTACCTAATTTCAAATAATTTAATTAAGGTACAGTAATCAAAACAGTATGTTGCTGCTGCCATGGTAATAGTAGGCATATAGATGAATGGAACAGAATAAAACAGCCAAGACATATATGTATGTATTCGTCATGATTAAGCTTAAGTTTATCATCTTTCCCTTAAAGGATCATTTCTTCAGTGTTCTCTATTTTATATAATTTTCCAAGTCCTGACACTTTATATTTCTGGCAGTTTTGCTGAAATTATTCCTAGTTCTTCATGTTCCCTGGTTATATCTGTTCACCAAATCCTGACTATTTTCCTCTATCTTTTACGTTTGTTGACCACATCACACTACATCAAGTCGGCAGTGTCTGCACAATATATTAGCAGTTCAGGTAGCAGTCTTTTCATCCAACTGGACAATGACTTCTAAATGTGGGCACCAATGCCTCCTGCACAAAGAACTCACCCGTGGTTAATCTTCTGACCTCATGCCAAAGTTGCAAGCCTTCTTTCATTATATTTGAGTTTCAGACAGTTGTTTATTTTAGTTTGATGTTGGTCAGCTCAGAAACTGACATATGTTTACTGATCTCAGTAACCCAGCACTAGACACATTACAATTAGCTTGCCTTCCTGACTTCTTGAATCTTTCATTTGCCTACAGATTTTCCTCTTGTGTCTGGCTCTCTTGGTTTGGAATTAATTATTAACTTTAATCATGGGCTATGGAAGGGGAATCTGAGTGTTGTGTATGGAGGTGTGCCTTTTGGTTTTGTATATAATATATACTTAAGTAATTTCCCATGATGGTAACTTAGGAAGAAATCAAATAGCTCAGTTCTTTAGTGAACTACAGTACTGCAAAGATAGGCAGAATAATTTTAGGGTCATTGTAATTCACCCAGGTATTATACCAAATTGCTTTGTCTGTGATTCATTCTTTACATTGTGACATCCCACAGAGAAACAGCTGATTGATGAATTGATTTCTTTACCCAGTTTATACAATATGCCAAGAAGTGTAGAGAAGGCTTATATTACAAGATGAACAAGGGCTATCACAATAACTGAAAACAAACATGTATATTTAATTATAAGTGTGATTAAAATGTAGACTTCATCTGGTTGTTTTGGGGATTAAATGAACAGATGTAGTTAAGGGCTTAAAGCCATGCCTGGCAAACATGATTTTTGTATAAATGTTTGTTGTTAATTTTACAATAGCTTTAATTATGTTGTCATGCTAGGGGGCTATGGAATTTCCTATGTATAAATATTACTTGTTCATTCACAGACTTGCATGAAATTTCAACAAGAAACTCATACCACTGGTTGCTTGCCTATACATTAAAAAACAAAAACAAAATAAAATCAAAACAAAAAAAAAAGAACTTAACATGTTTTATGTTTAGGCTATGATAGGAAAAGGTAAGAAAAAAGACAAAAAGTCCCATGTCTCAAAAGCAGACATTTATTGCTGAGTGTCATTTGAGTACCAAGAGCATTCAAATGAATTGACTCTCTACAGTTCCTGTCTCATACATTTATTTATGCTATAAAGATGAATTCAAAATTTCTTTTGAAATACAGAAAAATTTAATCAGGTTGCTAGGATCTGTCCAGAGAGTACGTAGAGTAGAAGGACATTGTGTTTTGTTCACATGACCAGGATAGTGACAGGGTAGATGCATTGATTTCCCATAAGCTAAGCTCCGAAGAGCCAGGTCACAAGAGAAGTGGTATTCTAAGTTATCACAGACTTGATAATTACACTTTTTTTTTAATCCTTGGAAAATTGGTAAGCCATAAATATCCAATCTTAATGAAATAAATCAACCTATTTTATAATTCCATAAGTTATAGGAAAAGAGATCTGAAATCAGTTGAGGGCTGTTCCTGGATTATTTATCATTTCTAGCTGTGTGACTGTGAATTATTCCTCACCTGTGGAGTAGTATGAAGAATACCAGGAAAAATGAGAAGATTGTGATCCATATTATTTTTAAGTACTCTAAGGAGTATTTGGTAGATTTCATATGCTGACTGTATTTGAAATGGGCTTGGTAGTGCCTGTGGGTATGTATATGTGACTTGGCTGTAGACATGGATGCTTAGATGACGATTTTAAAATGCAAATTATTTTACCTGACTCACAAAGACCTTGAAAATACTGGTTCCTTTGCTTTGTCATAAACGTTGTATATGTGATTCTTGATGTAGGTTGTCAACAGAGTTATGTCCACTTTGTCCTCTGATTTGAGTCACAGAGAATGCTTTTCTCAGTGTGTTCTATGCATACTTGATAAATTCACACATTGCCCCAATTTTGGTGACATTGGCAGATTTGGCATATTGGAAAACTTTAGTTGTACACAAGGAACTCATCTAAGCAAGATATTAATATACTTCAGATTTGTGGAGGTCTGCCATCAATTACAATGACCATGGGGTGTTCCTACGTCTCTATTTTATGCACACTTACTTAATATCTTTGTGACAGCAAGTTGTTATGTGACATGCTTGAGGTGATATTTGATATCAATTTGTCAAGCATGATTTGGAAATAATGAAATCCGTTTGCCCAGGTTCTGATGGCAGGGAGGCAAATGACACACAGGTGTTAACACTACAGGTTCATTCTGATCCAGCTTCTTCCTCGACTCACTAAGCAAGGACATTCTTCTGTGAGTTATAGCCAAGGCTGTCTATTTCCTTAGAGGGTATTGGGACTCCCATCAAAATAATTTAATGATAAAAATGGATCTGGTCTAATTGAATTCAGTATGAACTAAGAGTCATCACCTTAGGGTAGGTTTAGCCCCAACACTTAATATTCTGCTCAGCGGATTGACTTCATGGCAGGGCTGTAGCTGTTTTCAGTGTCAGCTTAAAGTTTATGAAGGTTTTTCCTCCTTAAAAGTGAATGGAAGTTGGGGATGTGCCTGGAATTGAGATAAACACAGATGTTCACATTGATCACTTATGAGCTTTCAAAGTCTGACATCTTAGCAGCAAGTAAAAATCAATTCAGCAGGTCACAGTAAAACTGATTTCAAAAGAATAAAGGAAAGAAAAGAAAATTTTGCTTTTCTTTTGAAGGTTTTATTCTTTAAAGAACTCAACTATAGTCTTACTCTATCCTCCTTAGGACCTCAGGAAAAGGTTTTAATGAGTATCCGTAGGATCCCCAAGCCTCTGACACAGAAGTTACCTGCAAATTGATTTTTAAAAATTGGGTTGGCCTCTCAAAGGGCAGAATTCCCTAACCCTCCTTGCTGTGAAGCCCTGAGCTGGCCTTCCCATTGTCTGAGCCAGTGAAGCTAAGAGCTGTAGTTGAGCCTTCCATCTCATTTCCCTCGACCTCTGAAAAACAATCTAAAGTTGAAATGGGACCATTATCTAGAGCTGTTTAATTTGTGCCTGAAGATGACTTAGGAAACAAGATTTGATTAAAGAGTTGCACCAATGATGCATTTTCAGTGTCACAAAGCAAAGACAAAAAAAGCAAAAGCTTATTCCTACATGCCAGATCGAATCACAGCCCCCAGACTCCCCTCAGTCAATGCGAAGGTGAGAGGAAGCGAGAGGCCACAACAAACAGACAGATCTGCTATCACTCTTGTTTTGTATCAAGTGGTTCTTGCAGTCAGAAATTACAAGCATCATTGTGAAATATTTTAGGAATTAACAGACACTTTCTCCACCCTGAAATCGCTATTAACAACTGAGAAGCATATGTTGCAGCAAGTGTTGTAGCAATGACAGTCTGTCGGAAGCTGGTGGAGACAAGATGTGGACGGGCTTTCTGCATTCGCAGAGTCCACCTGCATCATCCTGTCTAACTACTTCCTTTCTCCAAAGTCACTGTAAACTGAAGATCCCTTGCCTTCCTCAGTGTCGTTCCAGTTTCCTGACACTACAACTCTGGCCCTTCAGAAGTGAGAAGAAAATGGGATCCTTCGGTTCTACAAGCTCACTCCCGAGTATGTGCTGAAGACACAGGTTTTGTAAAATTTTCATTTCTTTTCTTACTGAAAACATGCTGCTTTATCTTTCCTGTGTTGGGAGGTCAAGAGAGATGAGATGCCAAGAGCACTAAGAGGGAAATAAGACAACCAGGCTTTTGGGTCGGTGGTGAGGCTTGCTTACTCGCTCTGTTAAGGTAGGATCCAGGAGCAGCAGGTGTCAGAGAAGGAGAACAGAGAGCAGTCCTGGGACCCTTGTCAAGATCTAGTCAGTGACAGGGGTCAGAACGTCTCCTAATGAATTCACTCACATGTTTTGAGAAGATATCCTCTGAAGGCCCAGGCTTTGCCTTTGAATGGTGAGCATGCTCCCTGCTGCGTTGGAGGTCTGGGGTTCTTATAAAAATTTAAAGGACTGAAGATTATTTTCTTCATCATACAAGAAAAGCAGTAATTGAATTCAACATGAGAGCCAGTTTAAAAAAAAATAATGAGCCTTAATTTAATCTTAGTTTTAACATTTGGAATATATATCCATATACACAGGTGTAAAAGGTCCATCACAGAGAAGGTTAAAAGTTGAACTTTATTTACCTTTACCAGCATAGCATGCATAAAGGAACAAGGAGAAACTGCTGCCTTCTCAGCACTCCCCTGCCCACAGCAGAGCCCATCTCAGCACTACCCTGCCTTTATTGTTGCGCTAGCTCATGCTTTTCAAGTTTTTTTTAATAACTATGCCTCTGGCCAAAGGCAGTCTCCTGGCCATTTTGGATGCTTAGTGGTCTATATTTGGGAGAATGTCATTGGGAAGGAGTAGTCTCAGAACCTGTGGACAATAGCCCCTGGAGGGTAATTTGTGGGCTAGGCATAGGTACACAGCCTAGAGTTTAGAATAGTGGAATGGAAGGGACAATAAGGGTGAGGGGCAGGGCCAGGTTGGTGAAGGACTCCAAGTAGGTACATTCATATGGACCCCTGCAGTTTTCTTGCTGTGTGAGAAAGAAAACCAATGGACAGAAGCCAGAAGCACATGGGGTCTTATCAACCCAAGGCACAAGGCAGGGTCTAAGTTCACTTGGGTCTATGGCCAGAAACGACTCAGGAGAACACCTGTCATTTTGTAAATGTTGAGTGGGTACCATCTGGACATTAGAAGTGCCGTGGTGCTCAGGCCTACCTGAAAATGGCTCCGCCATCAAGATTCCTTCCATACCAGGATCCCTGTGTTTTTTACTTATACTTTTTCTGTTTGCTTGATTTCTTAGAGTGTAGCAAATTCCTGGCATATTATAATAAATTACAATTGTTGACTTAGTTGACCCCTGCATTTAAATGAGTATCACTTCTAGTTTACTTCAGACTTCCTTGCTTTCAAGCATTTTCATCTTCTCTTCAGTAACTCCTTCCATGTTGCTCCTGTCCATGGGGGTCTCAACAATATATATAGTGTATGTGTGTGAGCACACACACACACACACACACACACACACACACACACACACACACAAATAAAGAGCACTGATTAGTAAAATCAAACCAAGTAGCTAATGAACACATTCCAACAGGGAAGTAAAGCAGGAGAGAGCTGTTTTGGAAAGGTTAACCTAACTAGCAAGTCTTGTTAATTCATATGACAAAAGCTGGCACAGTGGATATTCTAATAGGTTTTGATGGCTGAAAAGAATTGCCTCCAAGGCTCCAACATTCTGAACGCCATTCAAGATTATCTGTTTTTATTCTTGTATTTAACAACCAAGACAAGTGAAGCACTTGGGTGAGAAGAGTATGCCATGACGGAATCTCCATAAGACCAAATTGCCCCCAGGTATATTTTAACTTTTTAGTACTGTTTGGACAGTATCAAATGTCTTTGCAACCTATCTGATTGAATGTAAAGGTTTAAGTTGCTCTTGGCCAAGTTTGAAACTACAAGCACACTTCAAGTGTTTATTTACTATTTGTATTGATGGTAAGACTGGGGACAACATAATACTAATCACCCCTAAGACAACCAAACAATATTTCACCCCTGTTCTGAAGAAACTCAGCATGTTGAGGGAAATCAGTATGGGAGGCAGTACACCTATATCAGTATGGAAGACGCAAAATGAGAATGTATCCTGGCCACTTGACATCAAGTCTGGCTCTTGAATGATGCTCATACTGTATGCACCAATGGGAAGAGACAGGAATAATGAAGATAACAAGGTTGGTGCCAAACGAGCTAATCTTTTGTGAATGACTTGAGCTCAGGAAGATTCTAAGAGCCGGACAGGTGACAGTCATCCCAGACAGCTGACTGGCATACACATGAATCACTATTCTAGTCAATTGACTTCTGTTATCTTAGTCTTCCTTGTGTCATCTGTTTAATGACAACAGTGAGACTCATAGGACAAAGTTCTTACAGGGATTAAATAGGATAAAGCAAATGAAATCCTCTTTTCAAGGATGCATTTCCTTTCCAGAATAAGTTCTTTTGTGGTCTGCAGGAGTCATTTATAGGGCAGATAGGGTTGGGGTCTGAGGCTGTCTTCAGTTACTTTACTCTGCCTAGTAGCCAGGCATGTATACACAGTTGGGATGAATTAATCATGTGGTCAGAGCCAAAATACTTATTTCATTTTCTCTCTTCTTCCTATATGAATGGAATTTATACTTCTAAATCTTGCTGGAGTTAAGGGGAGTCATGAGGACATGGCCAGGAATCAACAGTGACGTGAGGTAGTGAGGACATGGGGTGACTTGTGGACACAGGAAAGCCCGTGAAGTATGTTGTCCTTTCTTCACTTCCTTCTGTCACGTGACAAGTACTCTTCTAGACGCTGAGTACTCTGTAAACTTGAAGCCTGAGATGAAGATGAGACGGAGCAGGGTAGTGAATGACCTATGAGAGAAACACACCACAACAAAATGACAGGTAGTGCTGCTTACAGCAGAACATAGCCTCATTCTCAGTAATTGTTTAATTTTACCATGTTCATTTACAGATGGAACTCAACAGGTCAACCTTGTCCATTCATTCTGTTTATGTCTAGAGTTTGTGGTTTTGAAGTAAGCTCCATACAAGTGTGATTTTTTTGGAGGGGGGACTCAGTTTCAATTCTATGAATGTCAGGGTTTCACATAGCTACTTCCCCTTATCAGAAGATTAAGTCATGATGAGAATGAGCATCTCATTGTTTTACTCCATTTATTTTTTTGAAACATACTTTTTCTATATTTGAATCTTCTAGCCCAATGTGCTCTATCTTAAAGATGAATCTTTACCTGTGACCTTTCACTGACCAAAAGCATGAGTCCAAATTTTCATGTGCAGTGTACCTTTAGTACACAATAATAATTACTAATTTACTATCCACAGAATCCTTTTGAGGCAAAAAGAAATTCTTAATTTTGAGTAAAACTTCCATATTAACAACATAGAATATTTGTTTAATATAAATTTGTGTACTTAATAAATAAAGAGGGAAAAGAGAGAACAGTCCTTAGGTTTTAAAGACAGTGTCTCTTGTAACACAGGCTGTTTGCAACTATGGAGCTGAGGCTGGCTTTGTATTTCTGATGCTTCTGCCCTCCTGTCTCAGGTTTTGGGATTATGGGTGTCTGCCCTAAATATACTTAGCTCAAGAAGAGCTTGTACAACAGTGATCTGTAGCAAATAGTCATTTTGCACTGTGGTGGGTGTACGCGCAGTCTGCAGTCATGTGCATCAGTCTTGTGCACCTTGACTGCATATTCACCTTTGTCTCTTCTGTCCTTTCTCTTCCTCCCGCTCCTGCTAGCCCACAGCCTTTCCCCTGATGGCCTTGCCTCTCCAGTCCTACTCACCTCTGCATTTGTGTTTAGACACAAAGTCTCGGCTCTACTTCTGAGAGAAAAACACGGAAAGTTATTTTTTCTGAATCTGGATTATTTTTGATTAATAGGATCTCTATTTTATCAATTTTATTGCCAAGGACATAATTTCATTGTTATGGCTGGTTAAAACTCTGTTGGGTATCTATGCCACATTTTCTTTGTCCAGTCATCTGGTGGCCACCACCTAGCCTATCTATACCTTCACTATTGGTAACGATGTGGCTGTAAACCTAAATCTTCAGACCTCTCTCTATTGCATGCTGATTTAGATTCCCTGAGACATATTCTAAGCACAGGGATTTTTTTTTTTTACATAATTTGAATTGGCTAAAAATACACACAGAATGAAACTTTTTATCATCCACAAAAATTAAGGAAAAAATTATTTTAAAGATTTATTTGATTTTATATGATGTATTATGTGTGTGTGTATGTGTGAATATGCATGGTGTGAGTACATGTGAGTGGTGTGAGTGTATGTATGTATATGTGTGTGTGTGTATGATGTGAGTGTATGTGTGTGGTATGAGTGTATGTGTGAGTCTGCCCATATCCTAATAACTTATCTTCCACTGCCTCTGCTGAGTGATCATCTAGAGGAGAGGTTGAACCTTCATTAAAAGTAGGTTGCAAAAAATGTATGCCTACAATGTATTCTTTTATTAGTTTTCATTTTTCAAAGTCTTGTGCAGGTAAGTATCAGAGCTGCTGTAGTTCACAAATGCCACAGCCATGTGGCTTTTCAATGAGAGCATTTGATAGCTCCCCTCCTCTCAAGTCTCTGTTCTCTCTTTGTCTCCTCTCCCATGATGAGGAATCTTTTATGAGTTAACATGTGGTTAAATATTCAATGTTGTGCAGTGCAGACCTTAGACCTTGTGCTGATGCTTGACTAAGATTACTGCAGATGCCCCCACATCATCTTTACAATGTATGTATGTATGTATGTATGTATGTATGTATGTATGTATATATGTATGTATGTATGTATGAGTGTGTATGTGTATGTGTGTGTGAGTGTATGCTTGTGTGTCTGTGTCTGAGTGTGACTGTAGGTACTCTTGAGGTTTAGAAGAAGGTGTCAGATCCCCTCAAGCTGGAGTTACAGGTGAGGTGAGCTTCCTGATGCAGTTGGTGGGATAAACCTCTGCAGAAGCAACAAACAGTTCCTAATGCCTGAGCTGTCTCTCTTTTTATTTTTTTATTTTTGGTTTTCTGAGGCAGGGTTTCTCCATGTAGCCTGGCAGTCCTGGAACTTACTTTGTAGAGCAGACTGGCCTTGAACTCAGAAATCTGCCTGCCTCTGCCTCCCAAGTGCTGGGATTAAAGGCATGTACCACCACTGCCCAGCCTGAGTCATCTCTTAAAATCACTTACATAGTTATAGTAACGTCAAACTTAGGTATTTATTGGTGACTAAATCAGCCCTCAAGTCAATAATAATAGCTGAACAATAAAGTATGCGAACTAGTGAGACTAAAGGCAGAAGAAGTAAAGGGAAGAGGAAGCTTTGTTCTTGGTGGCACTGTAGCCAAGGTGAGTTCACTCCTGAGGGACAGTGTAGTCCTCACAATGATCTGAGTACTGGAGATGGAGTGGGGTTTGAAATTCATGGTCAGAAGTATTAAATAGGAAAAAGGGTTAATGTCATTAAAAATAATGAAAGATGATCTATGCTGGCCTCTGCATTGTCACTATATTCAAATTAGAGCTGAAAGACTGTGCTAATATAATTAGGGACAACTCCCAGTGGAAATTAGCAAACCCAGAATAATGTAAATGTTTTTTTAATGACTGTAGAGATTTTGTGAGAGATACCCTCATTAGTGATGCTAATGGTTCAGAATAATACTGTTCCATTCTGTGAGATCCTGGGTTTGGCATGGCTTGTTTCATTTAAACCTCAGCCTGGGAGAAAGAGGAAAGCTAAGCGCCACAGACATTCATGTAGACATGTAGTCGGAATCCCTGTTTGTAAGTCATTCTTAACTAACAAAGTTTGCTTGAATGAGGCTCCTGCTGCTACTCAGAACTTTCTGTGAGGATTCAATAGACTCTGCTTGAGCGTCGGATTCTGGTGAGCACTCATCACATGTGAGTGCAGTGGTTGAAATAGAGGTAGGTGTAACTGAGGTTCTGAACTATTCATTTTGTAATTTCTATCTTCATTTGTCCAGTATTTCATAAATGCATGCAATGTATTATGACTGTCCCTTTCCATCTCCGATCTTCACGTACTGAAGTAGAAACCTCTGCTTCTTTGGAAAGTTAGGTCAAATGATGTTTTGCTAGGGCACACAAGTGAAAAGATATCTTGCTAAAGCAAACACATGAAAGACTTTTCCCATAGCAGACATGGGAAAGAACACATGATGAAGGAGTATAAATATGACCCTACAGACAGTGGGGGATAGGTACTGAGCCTTGATTTGGTTCGTTCTGCCTTGCTATTCTTCACTAAGATATGCATGTATTGCTTCGCCTTACATAGTGTTGTTGAGCTCGACTTATGATAATGCTGCCATTGAGAGAAACTCACCCAAGAACTAATCTCAAGGTTCCTACAGCCTCATCTCAGGCTGGTTGGTGAGCCTGGTGGTTTCCTCAAGATTAAACTACAGTTGCAGGCTTGTACCTAGTGTCTGCTTGCTGAAAGGATTAGAATGTAGCTTCTGGTTTGTGTCTGGTTTCTTCCTCTCTAGAGCTCCCTGCAGCTTCTAAGTCATATTTGGTGTTTGCTACAGGTCTGAATTGCTGCCCAGTAAGATCAAGCTCACCCCCAAAGAACTATTGCTGAATGAGTCCACTCTGTCTATATCCTAATAACTTTTCTCTTCCACTGCCTCTGCTGGGTGGTCAGCTAGAGGAAAGGTTGACCTTTCATTAAAAGTATGTTGCAAAAAGTGTATGCCTACAATGTATTCTTTTTTTAGTTTTCATTTTTGAAGGTCTTGTTCAGGTAAGTATCAGAACTGCTGTAGTTCACAAATGCCACAGCCATGCTACATTTCAAAGAGAGCATTTGACAGCTCCCCTCCTCTCAAGTCTCTGCTCTCTCTGTCTCCTCTCCTATGATGAGGAACTCTTTATGAGTTTAACATGTGGCTAAATATTCAATGTTGTGCAGTGCAGACCTTAGACCTTGTGCTGTGAAGATGCTTGACTAAGATTAGTGTAGATGCCCCCACATCATCTTTACAAACCAGTCCTGCTAAGAACAAACTACAAAAATAATTATTCCCGTGAGTGAAAAGTAATGGAGACAATGTTTTTAAGTACATTCTGTGTCTCAAACATGACCAAATATTTTCCACGGACACTGATTCAATTTTTGATTTTTGACTATTTAAATGTTCTTACTGCATGCTGGAGGAAACTTCTCCTTCCTTGTTAGAATTTTTGTTTTGCTTTGCCATATTAGAATTGCCTGCCCAACAACAATCCCCCTCCCTCTCTTCCTCTCCCAACCCCATCTCTCAAGTTCTGACCTATGACTGGCTTTTGACCTTAGAAGGTAAGTATCTCCCCTGTGTAGATTGTTGCCTGTAAGCAGGTGAGAGCAGGTGAAAGACAGGGCTAGAGTCTGTGATTAGAGTGGGGTCAGAGACAGATAGGGAGACAGAGATGAAGAGACAAGATAGAACCTATAGAAGAGGAAGACAAACTGGATCCATATAGCTTGAAATAGCCACAGGTAGCTATGGATATCATAGAAGAGCAATAGAATAATATAGGGAAATTTGTCCAATCTAGGTTGGCAGTTTGTGTCAATATCAATTGAGTTTTGAGTTCCTTATGTGGGCATTGTGAGTACTGAGAATTACTGTTATAAATCTGACCGATAAATAATAAGCCTCTGGAGTTTTCTTTATACAGGGCTTGGGTATAGAGCCAGTTTTGACAGACCAGGGCCTCTCACAAAGTAAGGGGCCACATGTTACCAGGAAAATGGGCCTTTCCTCTCAAGGTTCTTAGTCTCATTAATAAAAGAATTTAAAAATGAACTCAGAAGGAAGCACCAAAACTATTTTATTAGTTTAAAAGAAAAAAAATGACAGGCAAACTGGAGCTTTGGCAGCTGCCTGGAGGAGAACAGAAAGGAGGACAGAGTCCTGACATTTTGAGTTAGATATAAAGGTTTGATGAATAGCCGTGTCCATAAAGAGATAGCTTCAGAGAAAGAGTGAAAATATTAAAAGTGCTAGAGAAAACATACATAGACACTGGCCAGCATTTGAAAGAAAGAGAAAGAAAATAAGAAGTAAAAGTCACACTTTTCTGTGACATTTCTTACAAAGCCCAAGAGCAGCCCCTCAGAAACTGCACAGAGGGCATTAGAAAGGCTGAGACAGGGGGATGTCTCAAGGTTGAGGACATCCCGGGCTACATAAGAAATGCTGTCTCAAATGATATAAAGATACCAATGGTAAGTACAAAAATAAAATTGTGACTTACAAACCTAGCAATAAATGGTGCAGAGGGGGATCGGAACCATCAGCTTTGCTGTTTGACGTTTTTGAAAGTGTGCAGATTGCTTCCTCGGAAGTAAAACTCCACAGGAAGCTGATGACCTGCGCACATGCATTAGAGCTGGACTTTAAATCTGAAAGTTTATCTCGTGACACTGATTTTCTTCCCTCAAAGTATGTTAGCAAGGATCATTTTGTTTCTTCCCAATGATTTGTTCTTTGCTACTTATTTAGGAATGTCTTTATGTGAAATTTCAAACAGATCATTCTGGAGAGAGTCATGTAACACAATGCATGTTCAGTTAGCAGCATTTTACCCTGCTGCCTCTCTTCTTTGAAACAGTTTGTCTTTGAACCAACCTGTGGTTCCTGTCTCCCCCCACTTCTTTTCTCTCCCCTCGCCTTCCCACCTCATCTACACTTTAAAGTAAATCTCTATTGTACCATTTTATATATTTTTCTAAAAGATTATGATTCAAAACCAAAAATAATCCCTTTTTATATCTAAAGCAATTACTTTAACATGAACTTATTGTTTTATCCTGGTCATCAAAAATATTTGTTGAGAATTCTTTATTATTTTCAATCATAGTCTTTATATTTTACATTTTTTCCTAAAGGTTACATTAAAGACAGCATTTGTTCTTCCTGCTCCCTCCACTCTATTATAGACTGGGCAGTGTCACAGCTAATTAATCCCTCATGCTTTCACATAGGATATTTTCTATTTCCTGTGCATTCTGATGCATATCCTGTGCGACTAGAGGAGGTTGGTTAAACTCAGGATTTGGGATTACTTTGAATTTATCCATGCTCACAGTATATTATATACTGTGTACTGTATCACCTCACTATGTCAATAATGTAGGAATGACCCATTTTTAGTGATGCTAAAATTAATAAATAGGTTCTAATTGCAATCCAAACTCAGATTCTTCATTATCCTTGTAATAATTTTTCTTAGCAACCATTGATAAATATTGCCAGAGTCAATATTTCATTAGGGGTTTAAAATGATAATTTTCCAAATTTCTTATTTATTTGTCAGGTGCCATTAGAGACATGCTCAAGACCAATCTTCCATCATGAATTCATTTATTCACCATCCTTTATTCCTGGCACTCCTTGGGGACACAGCTTTACTTTATGTAATTCCTATGTCAGTTGTCAACACAACCATTTCTTCTAAAGGTTATGGAAATCTTCAGAGTGTGCTAGGGTCTGATTCAAACCAGTTCTCTAGCAAATTGATTTGGAGAAGTTTCAAATCACTATGTGTAAAGGAAAAAGGAAGCAAGGAAAGCAAGAACATGAAGGTAAGATGATGTGCCGAGTCTTCCTGCTTCCTGCTGCGATCATGTGGGCCCAAGTCTACCAAGTGTACCTGAAGACTGTGTGGCCCTTGTGGAGGAAGGCAATATATTTAGACAAAGTAAGGGGAAACTTCTGTCATGTTGACCTATTAATTTTCAACATTTATACAGTAGGCTACTGCCTTTGTGGACTTTTGCATCTGCCAATACTTCTAAGAACTGGTTAGTTAGACAGTCTTGCTTGGACTGTAGCATTATGACTGAAGCATGACTGGCCTGAGAGAGAGCATGTCTGATTAGAGAGAGAGAGAGAGAGGCATGCTGTGATGCTTGGAACTCCACATCATGGTATTCCTTAACCTAGGGAGTAGAGGTGCTTGAACATCATGGGGTTCACTGTCTTGGTGTCAGCTGGAGCAAGAAGCATCTCTTCATGGTTTAGTAAGCAGATGAGACCCAGGAAATGTTAAGATACTGCTGAGAAATGGTTATTGTATCTTTCTGTGTTAAATTGCCATTGTGACTTCACACAATTCATCCTCAGAATACTTCCTTTTGACCCTAGAATATTCAGCAATAAAAATGCATTTGAGCAGCTTTGTAGAAAGTAAGCTCTGAGGTGCTGGGGACAGGGACAGATGCACATATTTGACACATTTCATTTTATTAGCAAGAATGGTCCATACTTCAGTCCTCATGGAACTGCAATGTAGTTCAGCTACATTTCTAGAGATGGGAAAGCAAGTGTTGTGAGCCAGTTTTTGGCACATAGAAAATGGCCCTTGCTGGTCTACTTCTACACTGTCATAAAATCTTTCAGACAGTGATCAGCTCCTGTAAGAGGCTAATGTGCAACTTACCACAATGGTCATTGAGGGGACTCCAGATGTTTGGGCAGATATAAGTGGGATTTTCCTCTCTTTTCTTGTTTTTAGAAACTGGTATGAGCTTATTCTAATTGAGAAAGCAACATAAAATTTGATCATTTTTGAAATTTTTTTTCTTCTGTGGAAGCTATTTAATAATCTCTGTGTGTGTGTGTGTGTGTGTGTGTGTGTGTGTGTGTGTGTGTGTGTGATCTCCCCTTTCATCATGAATTTTGAGGATTAAACTAACTTTGTCCGAAATGGCAATAAGTGCATTTCCTTGCTAAGCCATTTCATCTACCTCATTCATCCCCAAATATTTTTAAGAGCATGTGACATCTAATCACTGTTGATAAAATGTGGGTTATGGACTTTTTACATAGTGACTGTTAAAATCTGAAGGCTCAATTTTTTGTGGTGAGAGAAAATAGCCATTCTGTGAATTTTTATTTTTATCCATCTAATATGATATGTTAAAATGTATTCATTCATGATTATGAGTCATTATATATATATAATACATATAAAGGCAGATATTATTAGCACGACCTAAAACCAGAAAACAAAGTAGAAATCATCAAGGTGGCTTGCTAAAATGTTTTTCTGAGGAGAAAAGTTGTTTTTTTTTTAATTAAACACACAGAAGATTCAAATTAGTTTTATTTGGTGTAAGCCCTTTGTCATATAACTGAAGGTCAAGGCATGGGGATCTCTGTTTCCTATTAAAAAATCATTGGGATATTTATCAGGTGGTTTCTATTATGCTTGAAAATACAGGCCACTCAACTTCATGCTGTGTGCACATATTAAACACACATCATAGAGAGAATAGAATTGTACATGGTCTAAACCAATCACTTGTCTTTGGTGATTATAAACATTCTACTATTCTTTCATATATTTCACTCCAAAGTTGGTTTAGTTTACTTCATTATCTTAAGGAAAATTCCTATAGTAGGAGGAGCTGATAACCAAAATTTGGTTACCTAATTGTTTCTTAATTATGTCAATAAAGGTAAAGAGGTGGAATTACAGGTCCCAGGAGGAAAAGGAGGGAAAGAAAGTGAAAGTGGTTTTTGGTCAGGCTTTGGAGAGAGGAGCACAAACCATGTAAGGTCTTGGCCAACTGGAACTGGTAGCAGCCTCTGCCACCAGAAGAATTCTGATATAGGATAGCTGAAGATGTTTAGGACAACAGATTCTGCACACAGCGGTTGTGTTATCTGGTTGGTTTTAAAGTGTTAAGGCTGTCTTGTGTTTTCCATCCACAGTGTCTCAAGTGGGCAGGAGAAAGGACACAGCCATGGAGTGGTCATTAGAGGTTTGGCAGAGCTAGCCGTGAGGGGTTGCAGTAGTGATCGCAGCTCCCAGGGGTCAGAGAACCAGCAGGCAATTGGTGGAGCTATAGGGAGTGGGACCAGTGGCAGCTTGTTCTTGGAGCCAAGACAAGAGCATGACTCCAGAAGGCGATAGTGTGGAGTTTTAAAATTACATGAAACAAATTCCAAAATCATATAATTTTATCCTTACATTTTTAGTGTATATTCCTAACTGATAAAGACTTAAAAATTAGTGATACTGTTATTTCTTTCTCTCACTTAATACTTAGCTCATATTCAAAATTTTCCCCACATTCTCAAAGACATCTTTCTTACAATCACTGTTTGAGTTAGTACTCCACGACTATCCCATACAGTATTCAGCAAGTGTCACTCTTTAATATATAGTAGATTACTTCTCAATTCTACCTCTGTGAGACATTTATTTGTGGAGAAAATTGGATCTATTATATTGTTGAATATTCCACATTTAGGTTTAGTCTTATCTTATTATTGAAATTTTCTTTTTCTTTTCCTCCAACACTTGTTTTGCAAAATCAAAATGGGAAAGGTTGATCAGATTTATGCTGAATTTTACAAGAAATAATACAAATAGAATTTGGTATCCTCTCCTCCCTTCCCTTTCCCATTCCATCCCTCCTCCCTCCCCTCCCCTTCCCTCCCCTCCCCTCTCCTCTCTTCTCCTTTCCTCTCTCCTCTTCTCCTCTCCTCTTTCTTGCCCTCTCCTCCTCCCCTCCTCTCACCTCCTCCTTTCTTCTCCTCTCTCCATTTCCCATCCCTCCTCTCCTCCCCCCCTCCCCTCCTCTCCTCCCTTTCCTTTCCCATCTCTCCTCTCTTCTCCCCCCCCCTCCTCTCCTCCCCCACCCCTCCTTTCCTCCCTTCCCTTTCCCTGTCCCTCCTCTCCTCTCTTCTCTCCCCTCCCCTCTCCTCCTCTCCCCTCCTCTGCTCTTCTGATGTATCATCAATCTCTGTGTCTCTTTTAGTGATATTACAGTGTTCATCAACATTTTGCTGTGTAGCTCAAATATCTGATCATCATGTTCTTGCTTCTCCCAATATCCTTATGCTGGGGATCAAACTCAAGGCCATGTTCATGTAAAGCAAAAACTCTATTGAGCTCCAACCTTAAACCTTTACTTTTAGAATTTTATTATTTCTTCTGTGTTAATTTCTTTCTCCCTACTCTTTCTTCACTTCCATCTTCTTCTGCCTTCTCCTCTTTTCTCTAATCACTGTTGTTGCATCAGAGAACAAATCCAAGTAGAAAGATACTAGATATTGCCAAAGTTCCTTTGGTAGACTTGTACTATTTTGTGTCCAGAATATATAAAACAGTCTCTGTCATCTGTGAGCTACTGAATTGGGTAAACAGGGATGTAGGGGCTCAGGTGATTTTACAGCCATCCAGATGCAGGAACACTGTTCTTCAAGCAGTCTTAAGTCAGCCACTGAAAGTATTATTCACTTGTTACATAGTCTGTAACAAGCTAGACACTCTCAGAGTGGATATAGTGTCCTCTCCTCTGCAGGAGCCTAGAGTTATGTAGCAGAGAAATGTCTGTAAGTAGATAATCACGCTCTCATTGTTAGTAAATAGAGGTGATCCAATGGTGCTAAGAAAGCCTGAAAGAGCACATGAAGGCAAATGTGTGGCAATTGTACCCAGCACAGTGTGACTGCCTCTTGCTAATCAAAAAGCTGAAGAATGCCTTTAGCACATACTCTAAACACCTGATTCCCTTGAGTCTGCTCCCTTGAGAAGCAACAGCTCATAAATTCAACCCCAACTTTGACCCATTTCTACTTGTTTCTTTGGTATTTTTTTCTTTTTCTATGAGAAGCAACAGCTCATAAATTCAACCCCAACTTTGACCCATTTCTACTTGTTTCTTTGGTATTTTTTTCTTTTTCTATAGCTATATATGTTCAAATTCGGGTTAGGGAAGATATCTATAGAGATTACTAAAGTTACCTTTATTTTTGTGTGTGTAGGTATGTGTGGAGGTTAGAGGACAACATGAAGAAAGTAAATGCTCTTTTACTCTTAGTGGCAGGCTTTTCTACCTGCTGAGTTATCTACTTAGACCTTATGGAGATTTTTGAACCTAAAATAGTAGCATGTAAAGTTTTAACATTTTCCACGTGAAACCATCACGATCATTGTAACCACTCTATGACCTACTTCACATATTAACATTTATGTAGCTGACAGGAGAGAAGATAAAAGTCAATAAAAATGGAATTATTTATTAAAAAGGTCTATTGTTACAAGAACAGTACAGAGAACTATTATCTTACTGTGCCCTCCACATGATATTTACCATTATATATAGTATATATACAGATTGTATATAACATACTTAACGGTTTGACACAGAGTTCACAATACCTTCAGTTACATATGCAAAACATTGACTGTCATGAAGTGTCTCATGATAAGGAGAGCTGTTTTCTTATGGTCAGTGAGCATTGTAGAAAAGTACTGTCTTTGCAGTGATTTAAGACTGTATGGTTACCATTCCACCAAAGAAAAAGTTTTCTCACTACTGTTGTTGGAAAATAATGTTCCTTGATAAGAATGTTGTTTGCTGGCTACAAAATAACAAATGTGGGATACAGAAATACAGATACAGTGAAAACCTGCTTTATTTTAAAGAGGTTCATGATGCAAAATACATATTTTGTGCATATTGAGTAAAAACACCCCACATCTTTGACTTCTGTGAGAATATGACATCAGAAATTCTATACGTGGATATTCAGGCAATGATTTGGAAATGTTGATTAATTAGAATTTGCCATGTTGTGACATTTTTATTTTACTGGGTTTGTTTTAGAACAATTTTGTTAAGAAGTTGATTCTTGAAGTTCTTTGGGTAATCTAAATGAGAGCATCAATAATAAATGAAGAAAATGTCTCAATTTACCAAATATGAAAAACATATTCTTTTAAAAATATCATTCTACATTTGTTTTTCAGATGTATGATTGGTTCCTGCAAGTGACACCATGCTTTGGGAGGCTCATCTTTTGCTTCTTATTGGTGAACTTCAGCCTCTCCTACTCCCTTGTAGGCACTCGAGAAAGGCCACGTGGTTTGATTATTCATAGGTTTGAATAGTCACTCTCTTAGTATTTACTGCAACAGTCTGTTGACTGAAATCATCTTTTTATATTGACTTTCCTTTACTTAAGAGCTATCTGGGAAAAAATTCTCTCTAAACAGAATGTAAATAACTGGCAGATAGTTATACTGTGCCCTGAAAACTCTTTCAGGATACTCAGGATAAACTTCCCCAACTGTCATTTACCTAAGCTCCCTATTTTCATTTTGTTAATTGTTAAAGATGTAAATAAAGTTAATTGGTTTGGATCATATAAAGGCAAAGCTGTAGATTCTACCTTTTGTCCCCTATGAGCATTGCCCATGTAGCCAGCATCTTCAGGTTCTTTCTGGAAAGTGAGGCTGCTTCAGTATCATTCTGGATTCTTCATAAGCATCATCTCCACCCTAATGTGTCCTTGTGCTCTGTGTCCTATCACACACTCAGGAAGTAGGGTGATCTCACTTAGCTTTTCCATGAATTACCTCTTATAGGTTTAATCTAACTCCTCTAATTAGTCACTTGTGAAAATTCCACGGAATCCAGCAATGCAGACTTTGGCTAGACTAGCTGAACCCCTGTGGCAACGCTGTGTTTCCCACAACTCAGTTTTAAGATTATCATCAAACCTAACCGACTCTCTTTACTATGGTAGCTGGGAAGCATTTGTAAGTGGCATATGATAAGTAACACTGTCTAAAAACTCAGATGGTTTTGTTTGAATAATTTGCTTTATCACTTCTTCTACCAGCTTTCCTTATCCTGACAATCATTTGCAAGTAGAAGAAAGCCTTGCACTGATTCTACATCTGTCCTGACAGCAGATAGAGAAATGGGGCATCCTGTCCTATGCTCTTTGCACTTTCATGTTAGCACCTGTAGCTTTGTGCTGCTGCTGTTTTCAGCAGTCACTATTTTTGTGACGTTAAACTACCTTTTGACATTAAACATGGACTGTATTTGCTGTTAGGCCACATGTTACTCCATGGGAAACAGTAACTCAGTTTGGACTCACTCTATTTAAATTCCACTAATGTAAATTCCCTACCTTAATACCTTACTATATGGGCACATGTAGAACGGCCTATTGAAAAATCTTGCTATTTTTTTATTCAGTCATACAACACTTTTTGAGAATTCTCTTATGTATTTCTCCTATCGTGGACCCTAACAACTGAAGTATTTTTTTCATATTTCTTGCTAGTTTGGTATTGAAGCAGTGATCTAATAGGACGTTTGGAAAACACTAGACACAGGGTCTTGAGAACACATTTCCTTATTCAGTTTGTATTTGATTTTGAGCAGGCTATAGAGACCATCTCAGCAATGGATGGCTGACACTCAGAGTCATTAAATAGAAAGTCAAATCCCATCATATTAAAAATTTTAAGAATACATCTGACAGAAATTACCTTTGCTTACAAAATTTCATTACATACAATCTGCATATTTTTATTGGACCAAGAATTGTCCTCTCCATTTACAAAATCCAAAGAGAAACCTGATGGGTAATTCCTATTCTCCCCCCAAACTCCTGAGAGGGCATCATCTGTAGTCCCCTGTGTTCAAAGCTTTTCTCAGGACCCCAGTCTCCATTCATTCTGCATTCTCTCTGCTGCCGCTTTCTCAAACTAAAGCAAAGAAAAGCACACTGCATGAGCAGCTTTCACCAGGAACTGGAAGGAAGCATCAAAGCCAAGAGCAGTGTTACTGAGGACCACGTGGAGAGAGAGTGCAAGGTTGACTGAGCGCTTGTGATTTTTCCACCTGTGAACAAAAGAGAAGCCTCCAATGAAGCCACTTGTCAAAGAAACGTTCTCAGGGATGATGGACGGCAGGACTGGTCCTCTGTCCCATGGTATTGTTCTGCTATGGAATAAAGCATTGTCTGAGGTCTCTGCCTTCACAAGGAAGTAGAAGTCTATTTGAAAAAATGTATTGTAAAGCTAAACAACTTCTAACAAACAAACCTAACAATGAAAATGGTTGATTTTTACTAGTGGTACACAGATAGGAAGTATTTTAAGGGCAAGGGTTGGGAATGAAATCATTGTTGTAGAACTTAAATGGTTCAAGAACTGGAAAAAGATAATTAGTACAAGTGTGATGAGACATGAATTCATAATATTCCACAAATAATAAAATTTAATAAAACATTTTATTTACTATATTCATGGTGTTCAACTCTTTTAGCAGAGCAAGCTTAAATTCTATATCTTTCCAGAGTTGTCAAAAATGGGGAAATCTTTCATCTATGATTCATACATTTAGGAGTTCTTTCATGAGATCACATCATCACATGCAGTTGAATGAACTGAACTAACTGGTCTGAGTTGATTGGTTTGAAGTGGTTTGAAAAGTCATATGCCAGTAACTGAAGAGCCATTTTAGACAGTGTTTTCAGGAATGGTTCTTCAAGCTATAAGTGTTCTGAAATATCAGAGTGATTGATGTGACTACTCTGCATATTTCAAGCATGATATAATAAACCCTTAAAACATACTATCTTTCGTGATCCTTATAATATTCCTATGTGGTAATATACCATGGTCTTCCTGTTGCAGATGAGAAAAAGTACTACTTAACAGTTAGTGAAAAAAGAGCCCATGAATTTTAGGGAACATAAGGAGGAATATATAGAGTCTGGAGGAAAGAAAGGCATGCGACAAATGTAATTATATTATAATCTAAAAACAAAAAGTATAAAGAAAATAAAAAAAGGAATGTGATTAAAGTACTGAGTTGACTGACGATTTGTAGGTCTGGATGATCCCTGGATTTTGTCTCTCAAAACAGTGACTTAGTTTCCTTTCTTGTGGCTGTGATGAAATAACTCAGACAAAAGGTGAATTGAGGAAGAAAAGCCTACAAGTCTACATTATAGTTTGCTGTTGCAGACAAGTCATGGTAGTAGAAGCATGAAATAGCTAGTCATTGTACATGTGCAGTTAAGAGTGGAAAGATGTGAATGCATGTGTGCCTGCCTGCAACTCCTATACAGTCCAGGATCCCCTGCTAGAATATGGTTTTATATCCAATAGGCTGAGTCTTCCCACATCAGTTACTACAATATTGAGAGTTCCCCACAGAAATGCCTATAGGACAACCTAATCTGGACAATTCTTTATTAAGGCTATCTTTCTAAGCCATTCTAGATTACATTTAGTTGACAAAGATCATCACAGAGACTGAGTCTGGGTTAAAATCTTAAGAATAAAATATTACCCAGATCTTAGAATGTTCTGTTGAGTTTTCTTTGTGATTAGATGAGCATAGTGACATCATGGGGATCATTTTTTTTTGTTAGAGACAAAGAGTTTAAATGTATTCCCCACATATTTCAGAGCAAAAGAATAATTTTGCAAACATCCATCCATGCAGAATGGTCAGTCTTCATTTCTTTGTCAATTTGTATCACAGATATAATAGTAACAGTCATTAGAATATTGGATCATTTTGAGTAACTTCTATCTTGTGCAAAATGTATTGATTGTACAATGCATGGCTACATATGAGTCATAATAAGAAAATTAAGTTCCATAACAGAGTTCATTGGAGTGACATGGGCTGAAATAAGTAAAACATGCCCAATTTCCATGATGGTATTGTGAAGTCAACATTAATGATACTGAGTAATGTGTACTAATTAGATAGGTTATCTTAACACAGCCAAATAAATAAGGTGAAATCCTAGCACCAACCAGCAGCAATGAGCATTAAGATGCACCCTGACTGGGAAGCCATTCCTCTCTTTCACTTCAGCAAGGCTTTTCAACTTCTAAAGCATTTGGTTTCGACAATATAGAATGAAATCATGCCTCAGTTGGGTTTTATGGATCTAAGTTAGATAAAATGATGAGATTTTATTAAAGTTTAGGAATTGCCCAAATTGCTATTTTCATAGATATTACAAGTTAATTAAAACATAAATGGAAAAATCAAAGCCTGTGTAAGCACCCCTTAACTTGTGGCTGACCTTATTCAAATTGCTCAACAGTCTCTGTGTTTGAGTAAAACTCAATACAATGAAATTGGCAGCTCAAAAGATACTGTATTGGATGGGGAAATGGCTAGTGGCTTGACACCAGTATGGGTACTAAGTTTGAATCTCTAGGACACTACGGAAAGCTGGGCATGGTGGGATGCATCTCTGGTTTTACTTCTGTTTTGCTATAGAAGTGGAGGCTATGGGTACTGAGTCAGTAGTACCCTATGAGAATCGCTGATGAGCTTGGCTGGCCAATACAGCAAATGCTGGGTAAAGTGAGAGATCCTGTCCTCAAAAGAGAGGTGGAGCTCATGTGAGCAACAACACTATCAGGCCTGGAATATACTGTTTTTCAATAGTTATTCAGTTTGGCTTTTCCAACCTTGTTTCTCCTCTCTTCTGCAATGCTTTCTATTGGCTGAGGGAGAGTCAATTTTCTTCAGGGATGTTGCTCCATACTATAGTAGATAGTCCCATACCCCTTCATATCATTGCTGCATTGAGTAGACTCAGTGGGTTTCAAAAAAGAGCACCTAAAGTTGGGGTGGATAAATGGAGGTAGTGTGAACAAAGGGAGGAGTTGAAAGGGGGGAATGGAAGCAGGGTTTAATAAATACTTCATATACAGATAGGAAATTCTTCAACACTGCAAAGAAAAGTTGGAGAGTATGGTGTTTTGAATAAGAATGGCTTCCAAAAGCTCATAATTCAAGATGTGAATGCTTGGTTACCAGCGAGTGGCACAATTTGAAAGGGTAGGAGATGTGGCATTGATGGAGTAGGTGTGGTCTTGTTGGGGGAGTGTGTCACTTGGCATGAGCTTTGATGTTTCAAGTGAATTTGGATGCAGAACTCTCAGCCAATTCTCCATAACTGTGTCAGCCTTCATTCTTCCATGTTCCCTACCATGATGATAAGGGAATAAGTCTCTGAAACTATAAGCAAGTCCCAATTGAATGCTCTCTTTTGTAAAATTTGCGATGGTCATTGTGTCTCTTCTTAGCACTAGTACATGACTAAGACAGAGAGCAATAGAGGAAAACACTAAACAACAACAACCTTGAGCTTCTACATGTAAATGTGCACATGCATACATGAACACATACACACACACTCACACACAAACACACTCACACACAAACATACACACATAGACACATACACAGAAGCACATGCACAGACATATCCACATGTATACAAGCATGCATGTGCACATGCACACGTGCGCATGCATCCCCCCCCACACACATATACAAACAATGGGATGAGCTAAACTGGAAAGCGCCTTTGCAATATGAGGAAAAGTATTAAGGGTCAGCAAATGCTTGTTATGTTGCTGTTAGTAGAAGCTTAACACCTTGACTTATCTCTCGAGCTGCCCTTGAAAATTCAAAACATTACGTGAATGGCTTAATTGCAAATTATTCTATATGAAGACATTACTAGCAGTTTTACTCTCAAAACTGAACATTTATTAAAAAGAAGCATAAAGTATATGATGTTTTATGTGACTTCAAGGTATGTTAATTTTAGGTCTCTTCACCTGGATGTCTGAGAAAGTCAGACTTTCCACATCTTAGGAATATCTTTTTATTTTGTGGTTTGTTGACTCATTTTTGGTATTTAAGACAAGGTCTCTGTGTATAATCTCATTGTTCTGGAACTTGCTCTGTAGACCAGGCTGGCCTTGAACTCAGGGATCACCCTTCCTCTTTGTTTTAAAGGAACATTTGTACCAAAAATAAATAAATAAATAAATAAATAAATAAATGAATAAGAATGAAACTCACCCAGATTTCTAGAAATTTTTATCATTTATGCTTAACTATTATTTGTTTAACTTATGAAACTATATATCCTCTCTCTCTCTCTCTCTCTCTATATATATATATATATATAGAGAGAGAGAGAGAGAGAGAGATATCCCTCTCTCTCTCTCTATTTACTGATCTTCTATTAATCTACAGCTTCCCTCAGTGATTTGAGATGGTTAGATTACTGAAGATCTGACTTGCCCTTTCTTTTAAATTCACTAATATATGACCCCTAAAATAAGGCATTTTGTTTTCTAAAAGCATACCATTTTTACTTGTGGTCTGGGAATTTCATGTGTACAGTCAAGGCATGTTGCTCACATTCAATGTTTTCAAAGAAGGAGACTAAGGTTGCACCTGGATGCACAGGTTCTTCTCAGCCACGCTCCGTGCTTTTGTAACAGCAAACTTCTATTCGAGAATTTGGATTAATCAAGTGCCATGTCAAGAGCTTTCCTTCAAAGCCCAGTGTTACTCTTTCCTCAGGTATATTTGCCATCACTCTTGGACTGAGGCATCAAAATAGAACGATGAACAATGTCTTTGGCCGGTCTCTATGTGACAAGCCACAGAGAGAGCCTTCTGTGGTATCACGAGATATGCCCTTTGCTTTTGAAATTGCAGATCAATAAATCATTATACAATCACCCATTACATGCTAATGTTAATGAAGACTGAAATTTGTCATTAGTTTAGAAATCAATAAATATTAGTTATAAATTTTAAAAGACTTCCCTACAAGTTTCCTTTCGTTTCATAGAACAATCATGCTAAGCAGGTATATCAAACACACAAATTTTTAGTCTAAACATAACTTTCAAAAGCCAAGTGGCTAGTTACTACTTACTCCAGGTTAGGCAAAGAACATTATAAGTATGTCATTATGAGTATGTCTTGATAAAAATATTACCTGCTTTCTAGTTGTAGGTGGCATTTATGCTGATTGCAGAATGACATGGAATTCAAACAAGAAAAATACCTGAAAATTTTCTGAATTCTGCCTTCCTTCAATGTAAAGGAGATTTAGAACCTCCAGCATCAGTGAAGTCCACCAAAGTGAGCCTGCTATGTCCAACTTACCTGAGTATGAAGGTACCCTGATTTGGGAGCTAGCTGTTCCATCCCCTCCTTCACTGTACGCTCGAACTTCAATAATGTAGACTCCATACTCAGGGAGAGGCACTACAGCTTGAGGTTTCTGTGTCTCAATAACTTGACCTTTGCTGTGACCCTCTTGCCTATAAAAAACCTGTGAGCAAGAAGACAGGCTTGAATTATTTGTTATTCAATTGGGCATTGTGAATGTTTCTTCACTGCCTACTTTACATTATACTCTGGGCTAGGTACCTTACTCCATCACTTTGACACATGAACAAATGTGCTACAAGTATAACACACGGACCCAGAAGTGTACATAGGGGCAAAGGTAATGCAGAAAAAGAGTGTGATCTGTCTAGGTTCAAGGGAAGAAGAGGAAGTGCCTAAGCTCAGTGTTTGAAGATAAGTTGAAAGCAGACAAGGTGAATTTGAGAGAGCATGGTAGAAAGACTGTCCTTAGTTCAAGGCCATCCTGATCTACAGTGACTTGGTCAAAAACAAAACAAAACCAACAAAAAACAAAACAAAACAAAACAAAAAAATTTACAAATAAGTACAGAATTTACGACATGAAGATTTCCAGATATAAGAGATGATTGAAAATAAGGAAATAAACCCTCTTAAATAAGAAGCCATGGTATTCACGAAATGGATAGAATACAAGAAAAACAGGAGAACTAGATTAGGGAAGTAGGTAGTAAAAAGTCATGAATAAAAGTCAAAGCCTTCTCATTGAAACCTAGTACAGGAACTGAAGCTCTCCGTGCTCATGGCAGCCGCTCTAAAATTAGTGGCACAATTAGCAGTGTAATTGGGGGCAACATGTACTAGAAGACAACAGGAGCTTGGAGACACAGCAATGCACAGGATGATGCAGAAGTTCTTCAAATGGAAAAGTATAAGGAGAAAGTTGCTAAACTTTTAAAATAAAATGCTCAATCGAGTAAATGACCATCACAGTGAAAATTTTACTCATTTTTTTTAATTGTAGCAGAGGTTTGTGTACTGATCACGTTGTGTTTGGATGACAGGGGGTTACAGAGTTAACTTAATTTTGACATGTGTCCATAAATGTACAATTCAGCACACTTGTATAGAGAACAGAAACACAAATCTGGACACAATATTGTCCTGTTGGTCACATAACTGAGGCTGCACAGGCAGTGTGATCCTTCATAAAGGTTGTGGCCAACTAGGATTGCAATTTCCTTAGGAAACTGGATGGTTGTTCATTTTCTAACTATTTACTATGCTATGCTTCTCTTTTGCCTCCAACAACAGTCTATTATGGTGGGATGGATATAATCTCCAAACAGCAGCACTTAAGATACACTGCATGCATTTTTATTATTGTTTTTATGCATTTTCATAATTATTGGTGTTGTGATTGCCTTACCTAATGGGAATAGCAATGGCTGGTCATTATGCAAATATGGATTCAAAAAGATCTTCTATGAAACCAAACCAATCCAATCTCCCAATCTACCTGACTGAGTAAATTACTGACCTTTCTCAACAAAAAACCACTCTTTGTTTGTAGAAGCAATACCTACTGTTTCATGATTTTCTCAGGAGAGCAAAAAGGGCAAAAGCACATGACAAAAACCAAGCATGGGACCTGGTGCACACAAGATAATAAGAGAAAGTCACCTCTATCACCACCATTGTTGACTGCCAGTGGAACATCGTTTAAATGTCATGTTCTTGAGGCAAGATAAATCACACACACACAAACACATTTGCACAAGTTCATATAGAAAACATGTTTTGAGCTTGAACTAACTTCCATGCAACAAAATAAACCCTAGAAAAATCAGAATTGTGAGTGGGGTGAAATGTGCAGGTTTGTGTGCAAATGAGTGAAGAAACAAGAGATTAACCTGGGGTGCTATTTTCCAAGAGTCGTCCATCTACTATCTTTTTTGAGACATAGTAATTCACTGGGACCACAGGCTCACATATGCAGATGGGCTGTCTGAGCATCAAGGCCCAGGGATCTTGTCTCCACCTCCTCAGGAGTTTGTCTTTTTCTGTGGCTCTCAGAATCTAACCGAGCTTCCCATACTTGTGTGGCACTTTACTGAGTTATCTCTCATTTCCCAAAGCAGCATGTTGTGATTGTTTTGTGTTTTGAAGCAGGGTTTCACTATTTAGCCTTTGTTGGATTGGACTCATTATATAAACCAAAGTGGTCTTGAACTCACAGAGATCTGCATGCCTTTTTCTCCAGGTTCTGGAATTAATGCTTATGTTACCACACCTAGCCCCAAAGCAATGTCTTATATGTTGATGTGTGAAGTGATATGATCCTCTCTTTGCTTTGGGTAACACACATTCCACCAATTCTTGGATTGGAATTTATGTCTGAATCTATAGGAAGTGACTGTTTGTGTATCTTATGCTCTATAGTTATATGCACCTAAAGGCGTTTTGCAAAAAGATGCCATAGCTTCAGCAGAGATGCAAAATGATGTGCACATTTCTACATCCTTACCTGATGCAGCACTGTGTTTGAATATCCATCAGAGAGTAGGTGCCTAGCTTCCTGACGCACTTTAATATTAGTTACTGACAAAACACAGTGCAAGCAAAGTTGGTGTGTGCTATTGTGGGGGATGTTTGATGACACAGTATCACACAGAATGGACCCTTAGATTTGGTGAATTCTGAAGGATGGCAACAGGAGCTTCTTTAGGCTTAAAAATTACAAATTTATGAGAATTTATAACTCTGAGTTTTGATTGCAGTGCAGTCATGAATTACAATCCTATCATCTACATGTGATAATTGTAAAGCAAACTTATGAGAATGTAAATGAATGTAAATTGTTAAGGACTGGCAAAGAGTGACAGTTTCAGAAGACACTGTTAATGTGGTTTAGTAAATTACAATTTTTATGTCAAAAAAATCATAGCCTATAATGAACATCTCACATAGCTATCAAATACAAAGGTGGCAGAAAACTTGTGGGTCAGTCAAGAGTTAGGAACAGAAGGTGGAAAGAGCAAAAATATAATAAAAGATCAGTTAATAGTTGCAGAAATACCTTGAAATTAATGGCTTTTATCAGTACGCAGGAAGAAGCAACATATCAGTAATGATTTTTACCAACTAAAAAGTCAACTAAACTGATGGTAATTCCTCAGAGTATCTTGGCCCAGTTGAAAGCCCTGACTTGATAAAATGAATAAGCTTTCTAAAAGTGCCTAAAGAGTTATAAAGACATGGCAAAACCAGTTAGTGACACTAAGGAGGCAATTCTTCAACAATCTTCTTGTTTCTAGGTTGGCAGTTATACTGACAGCTATCTTCATTCAGAAAAGGAATTGTCTACTGTAATGACAAGTAGAGTTTGAAATTATATTAAAACAACAACAGTATTATATTATCCAAATAAATGATTCCAATACATTTTAAGTAGTTTTGCTATTGTTTTAAAAATGATTTTATTTATTATTTATTTATTTATTATCTGCATGTGTGTATGCACTTATGGTACAGGTGTAGAGCTCAGATTCAACTTGCAGAAGGTGGTTCTTTCCTTCTACAATGTGAGTCCCAAGGATAGAACTGGGGTTGACAGTCTTTGCCACAAGCCCCTTTACTGTTGAACCATTTTTCTGGCCTGGTACTGCTATTTTTAAAAAGAAATGTCTGTTCCAATGGTGACAGAGTGTTAAGTATATATAACAAAAACATGTTGATGATGCCTACAGATGACCCTCAGAAGTTGACATCCTGTCAAGTAGAAGCTCACTCCTCAGCTTTTTATCTTGGGAAAAGTTGGTAGCATCAATGATGGAGATTAAGTGTTCTACAGGCCTAGGTATAAGAAGATAGGTGAAGCAAGACACACCAAAGGCAGTTGACTGTCTGAGCACAGTGGTACATGCTTCTTTCTCAGACTTGGGAGGTTGAGGTTTGATTATCAAGAGTCAGATTAGATTTACAAATCACAGCAAGATCAGTGTAGGATACTTAACAAGATTAAGTCTCAAAAAGGAAACACAACCTCTTTATAAGAACAAGTTCACTTGGCTGTAGGGTAGGTGAAAGGACCTTGAAGGTCCTTATTTCCTATTGAAAAACTTTCAGTCATTGGTGGGCACTTCCTCCTTCCTCATACACTGTGTCAGTTTTTTTTTTTTTTCCAACTTGACACAAGCGGCAGTGGAGAAGAGAACCTCAGTTGAGAGGATGACTCCACCAGATTGCCCCATAATCAAGTCTATGAGTGTTTTCTTGATTAATGGTTGATATGAGAGAACCTATGATCCAACTGTGGTCAGCATTACCCTTTCACAGGTGGTCCTGGATTGTACACAAAGGGGTGCTGATCAAGCCACAAGGAACACAACATACTTCTGTGGATCTGTTACAGTTCCTGACACCAGTTTTCTTTTCTGAACTCCCACCCTGGCTCCTATTAATGATGGTCTATGAAGTATAAGTGTAAGCCAAAGCAACATTTTCCTCAGCAAGATGCTGTTGGTCATGACCTTACATGATCTTACAACATGAAGCTAAACAGTGCACCCAGATTCACAACATCTACACATATGCTTGAGCTATTTCTATTTCATGTTTCAAAAAATAAGCTTTATCATAAATGATATTGAATATAAACAAATGAAGATGGCATAATGACATCATGTACTTTATTTAAGTACGTATACCATTCTGTGAGTCTTTAAACTGTTCAACAAGTAAAGGATGAAATAAAGACTATAAAAATGTAGGGAATCAAAGCCATAGGGTATCATGTCCTTTGACGTATAAAGTCTCTGAAGAAATGGAGAAGTATGGGTGTGAGTGTTCCAATTTCATCAGATGTGAAAGAACTCTTAGTGCACAAAGCTCTCAGGTAGAAGGGCTTAGCTTATAACTAAATTGTGAAAGCACGGGAAAATCTCAATGTATATTGATGGGCCATTTGTAATTAGTAAATTTTGTAACTGACTAAGGCTTACACTTCCTAGCGATGAATCAGTTAAGAAGGTAGAGGCAGAAATACATAGTAAAGGAGAGCTTAATATAGAAAAAAATGATTTTCTAGGCATAGTCAGAAAGTAGTAAATGTTTGTCTTCTGGTTCATAGTCCGTGGCTCTTGACGTGAATTCATTCAGACAGCCTGAGTCTACTCTGAGTATAACTTTCTGGGGAGAAAGGAGAACTTTTCTAAGATCAAAAGCCCTACTCAATTTCCTTAAATACCAAGATACCTCTACCTTGCATTTTCCAAGAATACCCAAAGAAAACTCTGGTTTAACAGTTTAGAGTGGCATTTAGATCCCTCAGAAAGGGAAATGTCTAGTGTGTTCTACTTTTGTAGATCTTCGATGCTTATCAGAAAGTTGTATGTCAAGACCCTGGCATCACTCTTGGCCTGGCTATAGACTTTCTGGAATACAGCTAGAATTACACAGGAGGTATTGTTCCCCATCCCCTCTGAGTACCACTTAAGTTTGCATGTACTTCCTTGAAGATGTCTAACTACTGTATGGAGACCCTTGCCAAGTTTGAGTTATTCCTCAGAGCCATGTTCCAAGTGTGTGTTCTCTAGGTTACATCTCTTTATGTTCTTAGTTATTGTTTCTTGCTACATTTCTGTTTCATGGTGCCTGTGTCAGGAGAATCCTGCACTATGCCCATTGAATAATCGGAAGCCTTCTTATCAAGGGTCCTTTTGTGTCTACAGTTCTCCTGAGCTAGCAGAAGTTCTAAAAAGGCTTAATAGCAAAAGAGTGTGTGGGAGGTCTGACTACACATGTTATTGGCAGCTTCCTTGATCCAGCTCTTCCCTCAGGAATATAAGGGTGTGTAATTCATTGAAGAAAATGAAAATGAAAATGACATTTTACAACATGTTCCTACTTCTGTCCATATATACAACTAAGATGAGCTATGTTGAAGGCTCTTCCCAAGCAAGAAGGTATTCCAAAATAAGGTGTGTATCTCACCAATAGACAACAGGAATTGTCAGTTTCTATTGTTAATATACTTAACATTTTTCCCTTAGTAGTGTAGCCTCCTCCAATAAAAAAAATAGCATCTATATTTCAATATAGCCTTCTTAAACACCAAATTATTTTGTATAAGTTATCTAATCCTTAAGATAATGTTATAGCATAAATAATGCTAATGCCATTTTTACCAGTTTTAGTTGAAGAAAATGAAACTCAGGGAAGTTTAAGAATATTATTCAAAATTATGCAAGTAAGATTTGAACTGAAGTCTGTCTGACCTGACTTAGCCAATGATCTTTGTCACATCACAACATATGGGGAAGTCATGCTGAAAAAGACAAATGTTTGATACTAGTCACAGATAGATAATTGTGTGAGATATCCCTGGCTGGGTTGAAATTAGTGAACTTATCCAGCTCTTCTAAGGGTGTTGAGGATGAGTATTCTTGTCTTCATGATGATCCACATTTCTGGGAGATTCCTCATGGCATATAAAGTATAGGGGTGGAACAAATACAAACACACTAGGTTGAAATGGTAGCAAAGAGATCTGAGTGTCATCAGGCATGCTGGTTGATTTAATTGCTAATTTGACACAACGCAGAATCACCTGGGAAGAGAGTCTCAATAAGTAATTATCAAGTTCGAGCTTGCCTGTGGACATGTTGATGGGGGATTTTCTTGGTTGTTAATTGATGTTGAAAGATCCAACCAATTCTGGGCTGTACTATTCTTTAAGCAGGGATTCCTAATATTGAAGTATTAAAAAAAGAAAAACAATGTACCAGGAAAAAAAGCAAACAGGAAGGATCCACACATATATTTTCTCTGGTTTTAAGTGTGGATATGATGGTTCAAGTTGCTGCTTTGACCTTTCCTATATAGTAGAATTGTGAGGCCACACTCACTTTCTTCTTTAAGTTGCTTCTGTTGGGTATTGCATAATAGCCACAGAAATGAGATGGAACTAGAATACTTGGAGAATTGTGCACTCAGCCTGACATAGTTTCTTTAGCCATTTAGAACTCAGGCTCCCTGGAGGAGCATTTAAGACACCAACATTCTTCGTAGTCATGTGATTTTTTTTTTTTTTGTATCAATCAAGTGTTTTCAAGCATTCTACATTGCATGGGCCCGCTGAGGCACCCCCTTCCCTCACACCTCACCACACCCCCATAGGACATATATTAACAGTTCTTTATCTTTTTATAATCACAACATTGGTGCCAGAACTCAGATCTAGAAACTCTGCAGGTTTGCATCCCATATGGCCACCTTAATAGATCCCACCCTCGATGATAAGCCTCCCATCGCCCCACTGGTCAGAGCACCAGAGAGAGTTCTTGAGCTCAGAGCTATGCCTGTACTGTCTGACTTTTAGAGGGTGAGATGTCCCTCTCCTTTGGAGACAGTTTCTTTGTTGCAACTGAGAATTCCAGGCCGGGCCTGGACACCTGCTCTCTGGCTCAGCAGCACCAGCTCTGAGCGTTAGACTTTAGCCGCCCCCCCCCACCCCGCCATGTGTCTCGCCCTTGGGTCAGTCTGCTACCCACCCATAGCTTAGACGGTCCCCCTCCCCACTCTCTTTTGCTGGTTCAGCTGGTTCGCCTGAGAAGGTTTGGCTTTGCCCCCTGCCAGGGACTCTGCTGCCCTTCCCCACTTCTCACTCTTGGTTCTGTGTCCATCTTGCCCAGACTGGCAGTCACGCTCATGCTTTTCTGGTCCCTGACTCCCTCTTTTGCAGTCTGTTACAGACTAGTTCAATCCTGCTTGCTGCCCTCCTCCCTCAGCTCCTTAGCTCTGCTCTCGCTGTGGGAGTGGTGGGTCTGGTAAAGGCTAGCGGTGTGGCACGCCACAACCAGGTTGCTTGGATATGGGACACACTATTTCTGGTGTTTCCCTTTCCCTGCCCACTGTGGACTTCGACTGTCAGGAGCACTGCCCCACGACTTCCGGCAGTGAGTAGAAAGTTCCTGCCAGGGAACTTCTGACTGCTAGTAGGAAGTCCCGCACCCAAAGTGGTACAGACACGCTGACTTGACCTGCAGAGTCTCTGACTTGGCTGTGGCTGGCCCATAGCACAGTTCTGCCCACTGGCCCCGGGGGCCACAGGTTAGCCAGCCATTGAGCCCATAACATGGTGCCACCGCCTCAGGCTCTGTGGGGACCGCTGGCCTAGGGATAGTGACCTGCGGGCCACTGTAAAACTACAGTCACCACGCTGAGGCCCCACCACACCGAACCACTGCCACCAACTAGTTGCTGTGAGACACATAGACCTTCATTCCTATCCTGCCTTAATATGATTTTTATTACTGTCATTAAATTCTATTCAGTTATAACCAATCTATAGAGCCCTCAATCCTGTCAGAAGTTTGTTAATTATTGAGTTTATGACAGACAGATTTTCCAAAGCCTTTTACAGGAGAGGTCTCAGAGGATGTGGACACAGCTACAGGATTGTGATATGATAATTACTGAAATATTCAGTGAACAAACTGGATACCCTGAGTCAAATGACTTATATTGTCTAAAACAAAAAAGCATTTCTTATGTCATGTGTATCCATATCACAGAGAAAAAGCCCTGTGTCTTCTGCAATTGAAAGCCAGACTGACTGCCCAAGTTGCCATAGAGACGATGGGAACTGTTCACTCATGGACTCTGTCGTTATTTAATAATATAACTTAGATTTTTGTTTATTTCTCAGACTTATGACTACATTGACAGCTAGAGAAAAAACTTTCACAGATGTAATCTGTTACTTCCTTATCTTCCTCTTCTTGCTATGACACTGACCTAATATTATCTGAATTCCTATAAATTTGCCTAACTCTAATAAAACATTCTACTACATGATCCAACTTTTTCAACTTTTTAATCTTGTTTCTTCTGCTCCACAAAAGGCTCATCTTAAAGTCTACTCATGTTGTTATCTTTTTTTATAAACTTGTAAGCTTCAGGAAACCCACTCATATCTACCTCTCAGACTGAATAGGCTCCATCCAGATAAGTACTTCTGTGTAACCTATTCTAGAGGGTGGGATTCCTCTAGGTTTCTAGTGCACATCTTAAGAAAAATTTTTTTTCTTTCTCCCAGCTGTACTCAATTGTATTCTCTACCTATAATAATGTATTTCAACATCTTGTCAAGTCCAGGTGCTTATTACATTCAGGACAGCTCTAGAGAAGCAACCTTCAGATGCTCCAATCTCCACTCAGACACAGACACTTCTATTGGACCTGTTCCTTCTGACCTATCCTCAGATGGTACCACAGACCCTGGACAACAAGGAAACAGCCAACTCTCCTAGGACTGGACAAACATCCCCCATACCCATTCCTCTAGGTTGCTCAGAGACACTTCACCCTAATGCCAACATGAAGCAGCCAGATATCATGACCACCCTATTCCTGCTTTGCCATCACATCTTTCTAAGTTTTTCTTTTTAAATTAAACCAAAATGAAGGAATGTTAGGATTCTGTCTATGCTCCACCCCACAGTTACTTGGCAACAGCCAGGTATGCCCCTCCCCACAAGTACCTAGAAACAGCCAGGTAGGCCTGGCCCACTATAAAAGGAGCTGCTTGCCCCCTCCTTCCTCTCCTCTTTCTCTTACTCCTCTTTCCTGCTTGCTTCTCTCTTGCCCTCTTGGGCTCTTCTCTCCCACTTCATGGCCAGCCTCTACATCTCTACTCTCTCCTTCTCTCTGCCTTTCTCTGCCTCTACTATTCTCTTAACTCCCCTCCCCATGCCCTGAATAAACTCTATTCTATAATATACTGTCATATGACTGGTCCCTCAGGGGGAAGGGATGTCTTAGCATGAGCTCACTGAGACAACCCCCTGCTCTCACACCTCAACACACCCCCATAGAACATATCCTAATACTCCTCTATCTTTTTATAATCACAACACCAACTACCACCTCAAAAGATGAAATTGTATATGTCTGAGAATTAGAGTCAGATCTGAGTATGTGTATGTGTTTAAGTGTGAGACTGTCTGTGATCAATATTAATTTCAGTTAAGAAACACTGTTAGTTGTTCCTTGTATTAGTAGGAAATGGCTTTACACACACCAAACCATGAATATATATGGATATATATTCTATTTGTAACTGGGTCTGTTATAAATTTCAGACTTCTACTTCTTTATGCACAAAATATTATGTCAGTATTTTTGGTTGAAAACCAAAATCATAATGGTTGTAAACCTAAATATTGATATAAAAAAATTCAAACCTAACAAAAAATAATATTAAATTGGTAATTCTGCACAGAATTCAATGCTAAACTCTGATGATCTGAAGCAGAAGTCAGAAATTAGGACACATAAACCCATAGGTTGTATATATTTTTAAACAAAGTTGTTTGTCAGGCTTTGTAGGGGTTTTCATCCCCAGACATCCTATAAACCCAAGGCAAGATACCCATAGAATGTGTTTTTTGTAGTCTGGTGTCCCTCTATGGAATCCTTCCTATTTAATGTGCTCGCCCGGCACTTTATTCTTCTGTTTTATTTTTGTTTTTAACAGAAAATCATTCTGTTCAGTCTTAGAGGTCCAGGCTTTGTCATCTGCCCACAAAGTTTGCTGCAAAGACGAGCCAGGACACTCCAGGTGCTGCTACCGGGATGTCTGCATTCACACTGAATGTAGGATCCTCTTGTTTTATTCTGTTCTTTTCTTTCAGATGCCTTGTAGTTTTGGAGCTGAGTTTGACTGTTGCCTCCCATGCCATAGGCAAGCATTCACTCTAAGAAAGACGCAATGAAAAGCTCCTTCACATGATTCAGTCGTCTGGCTCTGATTTGTCAAAAGTATTTCTCTAAGTTGAGACATCTCAGAGATAATTGTGTATCAGAGATGATATCCATGATAGATAAATTATGAAAACAGTTTAGGTGTTCATCATTAAAGGACTGGATAAGAAAAATACAAGCAATGAATTTTCCTTTTCGCTATGTCATTTGCAGGAAAATGGATGCCACTGGAACAAATTGTGTTAAGCAAGTTAAGCTGATTGCACAAAGACAAATGCCATATTTGTTTTCCATTTGTGGGTCATAGATTCTTCTATAAAAAATATAAAACAAAATAAAAAAAACATGAATGTATGTATGAGAATAAACTAGAAGTAGAATTGTTTAAGTCAGAGGTTCTCAACCAGTGTGTCATGACCCCTTTGAGGGTAAAAATGACTTTTTCACAGAGGTCATATATCAGATATTCTGCATATGAATTATTTACATTATGATTTATAAGAGTAGCAAGATTAAAATTATGAAGTAGAAATGAAAAATAGTTTTATGGTTGGGCGGGGGTCACCACAGCATGAGGAATTGAATTAAAGGGTCAGCATTAAGAAGGTTGAGAGCTACTGGTCTAGGGATAGAAAGAACCAATGAGAAAGGAATGAGTGAGAAAATGGACGCTAAGGGTAAGAGCAAAAAAGGCTCAACCAATAATACACACATCTATTTGAGCTTCAAAAACACAACTAAGAAGAAGAAAACCAAAGGCTTAGCTGTCAATTTTTGATGACCCATTCACAGCGCCTACCCCCCCCGTCCCCCCCCCCAATCACAGCAATAGTTCTGAGATGTGTGTTGTTCCAAGAATGAACAGACACTAACCTTGTAACCCATGACTTCAGACTCATTGGCTAGGGGTCTGACTGGCTCCCAGCCTAGGGAAACCTGGGAACCCTGCTGCTCCCACCGGAGGTTGCCAGGAGGCTCGCTAGGGGCTGCAAGATAAAAACAGGAAAGTGAACCATGAGCGAGCGAAATTTTCGTTTCAGTTCTGAGGATTCCGGTCTTAGTGTGTCTGGTAGCTGGCTAGTGCCATAGGCTTCCCTCCAGCTGGAATCAGAGGAGGAGGGTTTTGCTCCAGGAGTGTCATTTTAATAGCTACTCCACTGAGCTTTTGAACTTGAATCCTTTTATCTCCCTTCTGTGTCAAAATCGCTTAGCCTTGTTTCACAGGATGATAACCTTTACAGACTGGGAATGCGAAATTTTTTTGAGCTGGTTTTGGAATTCAGATCTGAGCTCTGAAGCAAGTCTCCCTTTTGACTCTGCTTATTATGCGCCTTGCATGGCTTCTGATCATGTGGCTTTCAAACAAACAAAAGCCCAGGTCACTTACGGTGCCTCTTTGTGGTGGCGCTCACTTCCCTGCTGGGTGGCCCATATCCGGCTCCATTGTAAGCCCTGACTGTGAGGTGATAGAGTGTGTCGCCTTCCAATCCTGTCAACCTGACAAATGATTCATTCCCTCTGGTTCTGACTGTTTCCGCGGAGTCTTCTGGTTCTGTATCTTTCCAGTAACCAATCTGTCAACACATTATCACAAGACAAATTAATTTTAAAATTTCCCTGGGATTGTGACTGCCTGACATACTCATCCTATTTCCCTTCTGCTCACCCTTACCCCCATCGCCCACAATGCTCCACATCAAATTCCGGAAGAAATTGCCTCTGAACTCCTCAATTTGCAATCCTAAACCGCGATGCCCCTAACTACCTTGGTTTCCCTCTGAGTGTACTGTGTTCTGGGAGTGCTACAGATCCCAAAACACGTTCTGGTATTAAAGAAGATTCAAGCCAAGAAGGAAGAGCTTTTCCTCCCTCAGTTCTGCAGAACAATTTGCCAGGAAACAATGGAGAAATTATCTGGAAAACAGTCCTTTTGAAACACCAAATGAAGGTAAATTACAGCCGCTTGTATTAATTAAACAAAGAGTAGTCAGAATACCCACTATACCTTGGAGTGGATTAAATGGACTGACACCGTGCTAGGTATGAAAAGGGGGCAGACTACCCCTGATGGGGGTTTAGTTTGCTTGAAGATAATTTACCTTTCTGCAATGATGAGATTCTGGTCAACTCTACTCCTTTGTTACATTAGGTATGTTCTCCTGTGATGCTATCCTCAGACCTTAACCTCTGTTAGTGGCTAACAGAACTTTAGCCACTAAAGATCAACAGGATATGACTCAAAATGGCAGGGAAGGAAGGTATGACAGCCATAGCAGGAAGCATCCTGAAAGGTAATGCTCCAGATACACCTGGCAAAGCCTCACCTGCATCCATCCTGTCTTCCTTCTGATGTACATGGCTTCTGTGCAGTTGAGAAGGCCAAATGTGTATTACTGTGGCATATTGGGGACCTGAGCCAGTCTAGATGCTGGCTAAGGAAGAAGCACAAGAAGAGGTAGAAGACAGGTACAGAATGCCACTGCAGTCTTCCTGTTCCTTTTCTTCTTTTCACATGCATGTGCTAGGTATGTGTGTCTATGTAAAGGCATGTTTGCACACATGTGGAGGCTCAAGGTTAGTTTTAGGAATCATCCTTGATTCCTCTTTACTATTCTCCAGTGTAGTGCTTTTCTTGGCTAATGGAAAGCCAACCTTTGTATTTCTAAGGCTCTCTTTCAATCTGGGTTCTGTCAGACTTTGGGTTTGGCCACTTGAAGCTCATGCATGTGGTATGAAGTCAGAAGTGAGCAGAAGGGTGACACCTTGCCCTTTCTGGTCTTTTGACAGCAGAGACATGAAGGCACTTTTTTTCTCCTTTCTCTTTCCCAACACATGTGTCAACACATGTCTTTTTGCCCAGTCCCTGGCTTGGTGGGGCTCAAGAAGTAGGCGTATTGCTTGTATGTTGCTAATTCAAATTAGAGCAGACTCAGTGAGATTCTGAGCCTGGGAGTCATCATAGGGACTTTGAGATGAGGATGGCTTCCTTAGCAGCACACTGTAGTAAATTCAGTGACCCCCTAGTTATGACAAGGACCTTAGCTTCTGGCCTTGATTGCTTGCTTTTAAAATCATCAGTCTTGTGTTTTGTGTTTGATCTTGAAAGCTGTCTCTCTGTCTCATTTTGCTAACTGTTTTCATACTATACACCTTGGTTAAAGGAGAGTTATTAATTCTTCACAATTGAGTTCTGGCTGACATATATGTAGAGACTTCTAATTTATATACAAAGGAGGGCTAGTAAAATGATCTCATCTTTTCAGCTAGTCTGCCCACAGAATTGGAATAGAATACAGTCAAGTGAGTGAACTTCAGAAAAGTAGTTCTCTAAAATAGGAAGTTCTTATTCTATATTTCATACACTGGGCCCCACTATTCCCTATTCCAAAGACTAACTTGTCTTTCTTGAACTCGGAGAATATTTGAATAGAAGAAAAAGTCCAAGTTATTTTCAAACTAAGAAGTTGGCTGGAGAGTTGCTAGTTGAATGAACATTCATTTTTTTTTCCAGTAATGCATCTATTTTCTGACTTCTGCCTCAATGTCTCTTAATCAGTTACATTATTTTAAATATAATTAAGTATGTTTTCATATAGCTGAATGATTCAATTAAGCAAATTGCAGGTTTTATAAATGTACAAATTTTGTATTTCTAAAACTTGGATATATGCTTAATATTTGGAATAACCATTATAAAATCAAACATCTCAAGTAAAATAACAAATGCATGTGCTGCTGAACTCATGGGAGAAAAAATTCTGCTTACCTGAACCAACACCTCATACTATAGGTTCCCTAGAGAGAAATCTAAAAATTCATTGAGGCAGGCTCTCTCACTCAAACCTAATCTCAGTCATCTGGACAATCTTTTTTGCTACCTTGGTCAGATCCTGTCTCTGCCTTTCAGAACTGGAATTACAGATGGGTACCACACTCACCTGGCATAGGCTGTGTTCTGGGGTCTGAATTCCAATCCTTATGCTTGTGTGGCAGGTGCTCCAACCACTGAGGAACTCTTCAGTGCTACTAACTTTGGCTGTGATTAAAGTATTGCTACAGCTAGCTCACAGCAGTATACCATCCTAATTCCCTAGACTAGATCCCAGAAAGAAGATTATGACCTTAAAAGTTAGGACAAAATTAAAGCTTCTAATACAAAAAATACCCTATTACTTTTCAAAGCATTGGGACATAGCATTTTCGTTTCCAACAGAAATGCATAAACATAAGACATTTTCCATATTGCTACAAGCTTTGGCTTTAAAGTGTGGCTTTGAAGCCAGAAGGTTTATATTTAACTCTTGCTTTTGGTACATGTATGCTGCATGTGGGATGGTTTTCTTTTTTTTTTTTTTTTTTTTTTTTTAATTTTATTTTATTTTATTTTTTTAATTTACATTCCAAATCACTTCCCCTTTCCCGTTTCCTCCCTCCCCGAAAGTCCCATAAGCCCCCTTCCCTCCCTCTTTTCTCCGTTCAACCCCCTCTCATTACTCTGTCCTGGCGTTCCCCTACATCCAGTCTTTCCAGGACCAGGGGTCTCTCCTTCCATCTTTTTAGAAATCTATTGATATGCTGATTGTGTCTAGGGTATTCTGAGATTCTGGGTCAATATCCCCTTATCAGTGACTTCATACCATGTGTGATCTTTTGTGATTGGGTTACCTCACTAAGGATGATATTTTCAAGTTCTGACCATTTGCCTAGGAATTTCGTGAATTCATTGTTTTTAATTGCAGAGTAGTATTCCATTGTGTAAATATACCACATCTTCTGAATCCATTCCTCCGTTGAGGGACATCTGGGTTCTTTCCAGCTTCTGGCTATTATAAATAAGGCTGCTATGAATATAGTGGAGCATGTGTCCTTATTGCATGCAGGTAAAGTCTCTGGGTATATGCCCAGGAGTGGTATAGCCGGATCCTCCGGAAGTGTCATGCCCAGTTTTCTGAGGAGCCGCCAGACTGCTTTCCAGAGTGGTTGTACCAGCCTGCAATTCCACCAGCAGTGGAGGAGTGTTCCTCTTTCTCCACATCCAGGAGCTAAAACCATCCAGTGGAAAAAAGATAGCCTTTTCAACAAATGGTGCTGGCTCAGCTGGAGGTCAACATGCAGAAGAATGCAAATTGACCCATCCTTATCTCCTTGCACTAAGCTCAATTCTAAGTGGATCAAAGATCTCCACATAAAACCAGACACACTGAAACTAATAGAAGGGAAACTAGGGAAGAACCTTGAACATATGGGCACAGGGGAGAATTTCCTGAACAGAACTCCAATAGCTTATACTCTAAGATCAAGAATAGACAAATGGGACCTCATTAAATTACAAAGTTTTTGCAAGGCAAAAGACACTGTCAAAAAGACAAAGCGGCAACCAACTAACTGGGAAATGATCTTTACCAACCTTACATCCGACAGAGGGCTAATATCCAAGATATACAAAGAACTCAAGAAGTTAAACTCCAGAGAGGCAAGTAACCCTATTAAAAAATGGGGTACAGAGCTAAACAAAGAGTTCTCACCTGAAGAATATCTAATGGCTGAGAAGCACCTAAAGAGATGTTCATCATCCTTAGTCATTAGGGAAATGCAAATCAAAACAACCCTGAGATTCCATCTCACACCAGTCAGGATGGCTAAGATCAAAAACACAGGAGACAGCAGTTGTTGGCGAGGATGTGGGATGGTTTTCTTAGCTTCTTTTTTTTTTTTTTTTTTGGTTTTTCGAGACAGGGTTTCTCTGTGTAGGCCTGGCTGTCCTGGAACTCACTCTGTAGACCAGGCTGGCCTCGAACTCAGAAATCCTCTTGCCTCTGCCTCCCAAGTGCTGGGATTAAAGGCGTGCGCCACCACCGCCCGGCTTTCTTAGCTTCTTTTAATCGTTTTAAATTTTATTATTTTGATCTTTTGTCTTTTATCATGTTAAAATATTAATTTCAAAAATGAGTGACATACAGCTTTATTAGTGTCAAGCAGAAATAACAATTTTGTTGTTGTTGTTGTTGTTTAGTGTTTGAGATTTGAGATTTTGTCCACATTTTAGGGTATTTCTTTTGCTGTAAATGTTTCATGCTCTCTGCAGTTCTGTGTTCACTAACCCAAATTTTTGTCTTTTACATCTGATGTCTCATTTGTGTTGTAAAAACACACTTTTCTTGCACATTTACTCTGTATTCTGAGATTACTTCTTAGGTTTTTACTTTGAAGTATCAGTTTATGTATTTAGCTCTATTGGGCCAGTGGTTAAGAGCACTTGCTGTATTTCAGAGGGCTCAGCTTCAGTTTCCAGAACCTACATGGCAGTTTGTAACCATTTTAAATTCTAGTGCTAGGGATCTAATGCTATCTTTTAGCTTTTTTGTGCACCAGGCACACATGTGACACACATGCAGGGAAACTCCCATACACATGAAATAATAAAAAATTGAAAAATATTTGGTAGTATTTACTTTGTATCTTACTGTTCCTAATGAATATTTTATTTTGTCAATTTGTATCCTGATTTTGAATGTGTTTTCTTCATCCTGAAATGCTGTATAATATAGAAAAGACTATTCTCATTCACTTCCTGTAAACTGAGACCCATGAGTCTAGTGTTTTTCTTCTAGGTTAAAGATTATCCTCAATATACCATATATCTAACCTCTATCTATGTAACTCATCTTACCTGTCATCTATCATCTATCTTTTATATATTATCTTACTATATAACATCTATCTATCTATCTATCTATCTATCTATCTATCAACCTATCATCTATCTATCAAATGTCTCATTTTGTGTCTATAATACAATTATCATGCATATATTCATCAATCTATCACTTGTAAATATTTTCTGTCACTATTTATCTAACATCATATATCTCTATCATCAGTTAAAAGGAACTTTTCATGCCAAAAAGTATGTTCTAGAAACACACATGCAAGTAACATTAAACAGTCTGAACAGATTATATTTAGGTATATATGCATATATGTAATCAAATACATATGCATACAATGACCATTAGTGAAAAAAAGATCATATATTTAAAGAAGAGTATTGAAGGATATACAGAAGAATTTGTAGAAAGGAAAAGGAAGGGAGAAATGTAAATATATTATAATCTCAACTATAAAATAAATCCACTTAAAAAAACTAAATATTTTTAAATTAAAGAAAGAACTTCACCAGTTCATTTTTTTAATTTCCTTAGATTTTTGTAATCTTATATAATTAACAGTGTATCTTACCCAACTTATCTTAAAGTGATAAAGTATTCTAAGGAGGATTTGAAGGCATCTTTGATAGGGAGACTGCATCTCTGAACTGAGCAGTACCCTTAGATGGTTGGAGTGAACCATGCAGTCGATGGCAGACGCCTGGCTGCCAGCACAAGCCCCCCACTCCTATTTTCCCTGCAACAAAGAAAAATCTCCTGAGGCCTGAGCTGAGACACAAAACCTCGTGTGCATGCGTTCAGTTTGTTTCAGTGAAGCAAAGATAAAGAAGAGGGAGGCCAGAGGCTATTACATTGCTTGCTTGAACCTAGAAAATAGGATTTTGAGAGTGGGTCATTGCACAAAGATGAAGGGAAAGGAAAACATACAAAGCTCTGTGGCAATTTTATGTGATGCCACACACTGCAATGGTAATGAGGCTGTTTTTTTCCTCAGACCTCCATTTGCAGCTTAAGGGGAATTAGGAAAAGCGTGGTTTATATAGTTCCAGAGGATCCACTAATGTTTCTAAATCCAACAGTCACGATTAACAGAAACTGAGGTTAGAAGGCAGGTATGTCTCTGCCAATCTATTTGTTGCTCACCTGCACCAGTGTTTAAAAACACTCTACTCTTTCCTTGACCAGTGCTGGAATTGCCTCCTATGTGCCTTTGGCTTATCCAACATTCAACATCAGTGTGCCTTCTATCTAGAGCTGCAGAGTCCTGGACCAGCAGAACATGGTTTCAACAGCAGATGCATTTGTTTTACTGGGCAAAGGCCAGCTTGCCTCAGTTTAGTCTGTCTCCCACTTCCTAATATTTTGATGTTAGTATTAAGTACTAATTGTTAAATTGACTCTTCACAGTTGATAGTCTGAGATGGACAGGCAGTGTGATTAGATTAAATGCATAATAGTTGCTTTGTGCCCACAGGTAATTTTATCATAAAGGATACAATATAATGAATCAAATAAGATAAATAAACAACGGTTAGTTAAAGTTTCAGTATTTACGAGGGAATGCAATGGTTCATATGGAGTGAGGAAGTTGGAAATGTGACAGGAATACCAATGGTGTCACTTTCTGAATCAATTCATGTTTATCCTTCTGAGATGCTGCTTTTACTATCTAAGAAGCAGTGAGAAGGGTTGACTGTACATAAAGTTGAATTTGTTCCTGATCTGTGTATTTCAATACTGGCATTAGCTTTCTTCCCTTCTTTACCATCTTTATTGAATTTTATTTAGAATATTCTTTTTATCTTATTTTTATTCTATTTATTTACTTTCTGTATGTATATATATATATATACATGCATAGGAAAACATACAAATGTGTGTATATGTGTGTGTGTGTATGTAGGTGTGTGGCTTCATGAGCATGTGTATACATGTGTATGTATGTGTGGCTGTGTGTGTATGTTAGTGAGTGTGTGTATGTGTGTGCGCTCATGTACTGTGGTCCACACATGACAGTCAGAGGACAACTTGAAGGAGCCCATTCTCTCCTCCTACCATATGGATTCTGGGAAACAAACTCAAATCATGAGGCTTGATAGCAGACAGTTTTACCTATTGAGTCTCTGACTCTCCTTACTAAATTTTAAAAAAAAAGTCCAGTGAATAAGAACATTCTGTAAGTATTTTATTATTTTTACTTCTGTACTTAAATATGCCCCCTGAAAAATGATCTACATACACAAGAGTCTTTAATATACCTTAATGACATGAAAGAAGAAAAGTTTTGACCTGGATGTTAATGTTTTAGCTAGAAAATGCTTATCTTGAAAGAATTATTCACTTAATACTCTGCGATGTGATGTCCCCTTTCTATGATGCTTTGAGTGCCATCTTTGACATTTATTTATTGGTAAAAGATCAAAAGCGAGAATCAACAACACCGAGGCACATGAAAAAGACCATTTTATACCAAGTAAACTGGAAAGAAGAGGACAGGAATGGCAGGTGTGGGCATTGATCACTTAGGAAACAAACAAAGAAAATGAACAGTCAATGTCAAGCCCTGGCCAAGTTTTATAATTTTTGAAAAACACCTGGTTAAGCTTAATCAAAGTGTGCAGAAGGGAGGAGAAAGGAGGGAGGAAGCAGCGAGATAAAGGTTATTGCAGAAATTAAGAGATGTTGCAGATCTGAGGAATATTTCAGAGATGCCTACATGAGTAGAGCCGTCATGCAAACTATCCCAGATGAGAAATAACAATTCTTCACCAATAGGCTAAAGTAGCCAAAGCCGGTCAGCATTTTTCCTTGAGAAGCTGTAACTGCAACAGGTTTGGCCTGTTTTTTTTTAATTTTATTTATTTATTTATTTATTTATTTATTTTGCTTGAGGTATCTCATTTCTCTAGTTCCACAGACTCTAGTGAGAAAGATTTGGGCAGTCTTACCAGCTGGGGATATGCACATGAAGGTGGCTGTAGAAAAAGGATCTGGGAACAGAAGGGACATTCAGAAGTGAAAGACATGCAGAAACAATAAGAACCCAAAAGTAAGCTAATCCTGCTGGCATCCTGGGCGGATAAACAGCCCTTTCACAGGGAGGAGCTCGGCCCCTCGGAAAGAGAATGGTAGAGGCCAGATATGCTTTGAGCAAGCCACATCAGGTTTCTGTCTTGAGCATGCTGCATTTGGATTTCCTAAAGCTAAAAAAAAATATCTGCTTGGGTAAAGAAACATTCTAGTGGGTAGGATACCCACAGAGTGGCAGAGAACCTTTGCTAGCTATCTACCTGACAGAGGACTAATAAGAGTCAAAGAAACAAGTGCCCCCTCAAAAGTGGGACCAGGGACATGGACAGTGAATTCTTAGAAAAAGATATAAAAAAAATGACTAAAAAATATTTTTAAAAAATTTCATTGCCCCAAGTAAGTTAAAACAACTTAGATTTTCATCTTACCCCAGTCATAATGTTAAAGATAAACAAAACAACCTACAACAAGTGCTGGAGTGATTTGTTGTGAAGCCCAGGGACCCCTCGTCAATGATCAGTGTTGGCAGGAATGTAAACTACCACAGCCACTCTGGAAATCAGGGTGGTGAATTCTCAAAGAGATAAAACTAAATTTACCATATGACCCAGTTATATTGCACCTTGGCATTCGCCCAAAGGACTCTACATCCTGTTCCAGAGATGGTTGGTCTACCATGTTCACTGCTGTTCTGTTCATAATAGCCAGGAAATGGAGACAACCTAAATGCTTTTTGACAGACAAATGGATAATGGAAGTGGGATCTGTGTATACTATGGAAGGTGGGTATGTTTTTCAACTCAGAGGTCTTTAGGAAGTAGAAAGTTAGTATTCAAAACATGGTATTTCATGATTGTTTCCTGTATAATTTTTAAAGACTTATTTATCTGTGTTTATATGTGCACATGTATGAGTAGATGAATATATGGTGGTCAGAGAGCGCACTGGGAAGCTTCAGCCACCATGCTCCACTTACTTCTTTAAGACAGTGTCTCTTAAATCTATGTCTCAAGTTCTTGTGGCTTGGCTAGAAGCCAGCATGCTGAAGCAGTCTTTTTGTTTCTGCCCACCTTGGACCTGGAGGGTTACAAGCATGTAAGAGATGCCTTGATTGTTACATGGATGTTGGATCTGAATGTTAAAGCTTACACAATTGTTTTTAACCACTGAGCCATTTCTCAATCACTCTGCTTAGTGCACCATGCTTGATGAAACAAACAATGTAACTGCTGAGATTCCCTTAGAAATAACAGAATTAAGTGCAGTTTGGTAGCAAAAGGCTGTGATTCTAGTACTTGGTGAAGTCAAGAGGATCAGAAATTCAAGGTCATCCTTGGCAACATAGCAAGTTCAAGGTCAGCTTGCATTACATAAGACCCTGTCTCAAAAACAAAGCAACAAATAAATACATAGTGTTAAGTCTATGAAGAGATTTGTAAATCCTTTTGTTACTTATTAGACAAGCATTTCAGGCAGAGACTGGAATAGGTCTGTAAATCACTTGGGGAAAAGTAGCCCTCCATATAGCACAGGTGAAACAAAACCCACAGAAAAATGAGATTCACTATTGATTGCTTTCTAAAAAAAAAAAATCAGTGGAACGTCTTTCAATAGGTCCAGGACAGGTCAGGGCAAGAAGCCTGCACATATGCAGCAGATGTGCAGTTTGGTGCTTATGTGGGTTCCAAAAAACTGGAATTAGGGCTATCCCAAAAGTTGTCAACTATATGTGGGATATATTCTTTTAGCTGGACTTCCTTGTCTGGCCTCAGTGGGAGAGGAAGTGCCTAGCCTCACAGAGACTTGAAGTGCCAGGGTGAATGGATATCCAGAGGTGGTCACCTGCTCAGAGGAGAAGGGGAGGAGAGACAGGGGAAGGATTGAGGGAGGGGGTGACTGGGAGGGGATCAGTGAGTGGGATGTAAAGTGAATAAGTAAAATAAAATAAATTAAATTTTAAAAAAGAAGCTGAAATATTACTTTAAGTTTTTCTCGTTTACTGATTTTTGAAAAAACAAAAACAAAAAACAAAAATGGTTTGCTAGCTGTACAAATCTATGAAAATACCCAAAGAAGGAAACCTAACAATAATGACATGAAAACCATTTCGTTTATATCAGAACCCACAGAAGTTCAGCAAAGAAGAACTGGCATCTTCTCATGGTCTAGTTTTTTTGCATTCTTACTTTTACATAGTTGTAATAAAAAGCACAGAGAATCTACAAAACAAAGACCACCCACACACCATATGGAAAAGGAAAACAGTCTTTGTCTTAGCCCTTTGCAAAGGGCTTTATTTCAGCTTCTCTGCCTTAGCTTATATCTGCAGCTCCACTTTTACTCCCTCTCCTGTAGACAAATGAAGTGCAATCTGCCTACCATGGTCATTGTCAGACAGCACCAAGGTCCATTTGCTTTCATCTTCTGCTCTGATGATCAGTGTCCAGATCATAAAATAAACAACAACAATCAGGTCACTTCTCCCCTTAAGAAATCTCTACCACAACTGATTTTATAAAGCTTAGCACAATTGGTATCTTTTCAGGCAATCAATAAGCTGAAATGACTTTAGTGACAAGTCTGAAATGAACTGCTAAGTGGCAGATTCCCTGGGAGCTTAAACGTGAGCACATATAAGTGCTGCACAAAGCTCATGGATAGGGTTCCAGGGGCAGCGATTGAGAGACCAGTATTAAATGGAAAGGACTGTCTCATCGCCTGCTTTCCTCTCAGAAGTATCACGTTCAGAACTGAAACTAAGGCACACAGCATCTGTCTCCCTATTAAGAATCGGCATTATTGCTTGCTTACTATTAACATGACTTTCTCTCTCTCTCTCTCTCTCTCTCTCTATATATATATATATATATATATATATATATACATGCACACTGTTAAACTTCTCTTACAATTGGGAGAAGTAAAGATAGACACCTTAATATAATCCTGGCAATCATGGGAGATTTAGTTCCCTAGGTAAAAGGAATAGTATTTTTTACAAGAATTACATCTATTGGAAATAATTCTCCTTTTTATTCTACCAAGTAAACTAATCTTTTTCATTTAAGAAAACAGATATTTTAGGGACAGAAGTATATGCTCCTGAATACAGAAACGTGAACTCAGGGAGTACACTGACATAGATTTATCATTACTGTGTCTTGAAGATCAACATGATATGGAATCCTAGGATAATTATAGACATGGGAATTGTATTGTTACTGTGGGTTTTGTTCATATTAATTTCCCATAAACGTCCCCAGGATTAGACTGTGTTCTTTGAGGTGGGGACTGTGAGGACCTGGCCCTGCACCTGCCTTTAGTAAAGGGATAGAAGAAGCAAGCAGCTTAGACTGCATTTCATCATTCCTGAAAACTTTCTTCCAGGTCTAGGGAAATCTGACAGAGATGATGTGACTTGGCATGATCTCTTACTCTGTTTTCCTGTCTGGATGACATCTGCTTTGAATTTGCAGGCTCATATAAGTTCCCATATGCTCTTGGAAGTGTGAGGGACAGCGCTCTAGGATTCAGGGATTACCATTCAGTGGACACTGGAATGCTGGTGAGTTCATAAATTCAAGAAAGGATCTAATAATTTATTTGCATGGGCCAAAGACAGACATGATTTTCCAGATAGGAAGGTCATGGTTATTTATGAATCAGAGTTGTTCAATGATAACTGCCCATTTCCAACTCTCAATCAAACTACATCTCACAAGCTGAAAATCTCAACGTGTATCTCTGTGATCATGTTTTCTAAATTTAGTCTTTATAGCCATGATATTTCAAACAAGTTGAAAGGAACTAAAATTTTCACATGAGTTGTTCTATGAGACCGTCAAACAATTGTTAAGGGTTTATAAAATGCTAGATAGTGTGTGCATTTGTGATTTCAGAGGGTGTGATATTTCTTAATTATGAGATGCAAAGGTTATCCATAGAAGCTCATTGAAAGCTCAGTGGATTTTTTTTTTGGTTTTTTGAGAGGATTTTTTTTTTATTTAGACTAATCATGATGATTAGAAATGTCTACAAATGGTTCTAAAAGACACAGAAAGGGATGATATTACTACAGTGACTTCAAGTCTCTTACTTGAAGAAAGTTTCCTGGGAGACTGGAAACTAGCTCTGGTATGACCTTGTTTAATCCATCTTGCCTTTCTTTTCTTCCTTCCTTCCTTCCTTCCTTCCTTTCTCTCTCTCTTTCTTTCTTTCCCCTTCATTTTTCCTTCATTCCTCCATTCCTTCATTCCTTACTTGCTGCTTTCTTCCTTCCATAATTCCTCTTTCCTCCTTCTCCTTCTACTCTTTCCTCTTCCTAAATAAGCTAGCCTGGTACTCACTATGTAGACCAGGCTACCCTTAGAGTGATTAGTTAATTTAATAATAAAAACCAATGATTTTAATTGGGATCACACAGTTAATACCTCACACTGGTCAGAATGGCTAGATGAACAACTCAGGGGGACAGCAGGTGCTGGAGAGGATGTGGGGAAAGAGGAACACTTCTCCATTGTTGGTGGGATTGCAATCTGGTAAAACCACTTTGGAAATCAGTTTGGCGATTCCTCAGAAAATTAGACATAGGACCTGAGGACCCAGCTATACCACTCCTGGGCATGTACCCAGAAGACACTCCAACATGTAATAAGGACACATGCTCCACTATGTTCATAGCAACCTTATTTATAATAGCCAGAAGCTGGAAAGAACCCAGATGTCCTTCAACAGAGGAATGGATGCAGAAACTGTGGTATATATACACAACGGAGTACTATTCAGCTCTTAAAAACAATGAATTCATGAAATTCTTAGGCAAATGGATAGAACTAGAAAGTGTCATCCTGAGTGAGGTAACCCAATCACAAAAGAACACACATGGTATGCTCACTGATAAGTGGATATTAGCCCAAAAGCTCAAAATAAACAAGTTACAATTCACAGACCACAGGAAGCTCAAGAAGAAGGAGAACTGAAGTGGGGGTGCTTTGGTTCCTCTGAGAAAGGGAACAAAATACTCACAGGAGCAATAAAATATGGAGCAGAGACTGAAGGAAAGGCCACCCAGAGACTGCCCTACCTAGGGATTCTTCCTATAAAGAGTCACCAAACCCCAACACTATTATGGATGACAAGAAGTGCATACCAAATGGATCATGTCACGGTTGTCTCCGGAGGGGCTCTGCCAGAGCCTTACAGATACAGAGGCAGATGCTAGCAGCCAACCATTGGACTGAGCATGGGGTCCCCAATGGAGGAGTTGGAGGATGGACTGGAGGAACTTAAGGAGTTTGCAGCCCCATGGGAAGAACAACGATGTCAGCCACCCAGACACCCCAGGACTCCCAGGGACTAAACCATCAACCAAGGGGTACACTTGGTTCCAGCCAAAATTGTGGCAGAGGAATGCCTTGTAGAACATCAGTGGGAGGAGTGGTCCTTGGATTGGTGAAAGCTCAATAGATGCCCCAACAAAGGGAAATCGAGGGGGAGTGGGTTGGGTGGAGGATCATATACTTGGAGGCAGGGGGTGGAAGGAGAGTTTGGGGGTTTTTGGGGAGGGAGAAACTGGGAAAGATTTTAGCATTTGAAATGTAAATAGAAAAAAATTAAAAACTAAAAATTAAAACAAAACAAAAAAAAACAAGTAGAAATTAGTTCAAGTCAAAATGCTTGTTCTATTATTTCTTAAACCAATGAAAATGTAATGGCAGATTCCTCCTGGCACAAAACCATACATGAGAAGTGTATTGCTACTCTGTACAGCTACATCTGTGGAAAAATGAGAAAACCAGATCACTAGCAAAAGAAGTTACCCCGACATGAGAATCAAGGTCCCACTTCATGCCTTAACCAGGAACCAAGACACAAAAGCCAAACCAAAACTGAAGAAAGTGGAAATCACCTCACTTGCCAGACTGGGACCTAATTTATCTTTTTGTTTTGTTTTGTATTTGTGGTGATTTGAATACGTATGCCACCCCACCCCTAGATTCATGTGCTTGAATGCTTGACCCATGAAGGTGACACTATTAAGAGGTTGCCTTATTGAAGGGCGTATGTCACTGTGAGGGCATGCTTTAAGGTCTCCTAAGCTCAAGTTTCACTCAGTGTGGAGCATAGACTCCTGCTGTTGCCTATAGATCAGGATGTAGAATTTTTGGATCCTCCACCATCATGTCTGCCTGCACATTGCCATGCATCCCACCATAATAATGGACTAAAGCGCTAATATTTAAATATTTAAAACATAAATATAAAATATTTAAATATTTTCCTTTATGAGAGTTGTCATAATCATGGTGTCTCTTTATAGCAAATGGAAACCCCAGCTAGACAAAACTTGGTACCAGGGACTGGGGTATTGCTGTGATAGACCTAACCATGCTTTTGTTTGGAGGAATGTAGATTTTAGAACTTCAGATTAGGAAAGCAGTTGAATGCTTTATGTGGGGCTTACTGAGCCATACTAGTAGGAATATGGAAGACAGTGGTGCTGAGGGTGATTTGAACTGTGGGAGCCTGGTTCAAGAAGTTTCAGAGGAGAAGAAATTTAGTATGTTGCTCAGAGATTGTTCTTGTGCTATTTTGGTGAAGAATGTGGCTGCTTTTTGCCCTTGTCTAAGGTGAAAAGATTTAGATTAATTGCATTGGCAAAAGAAAATATTAAAACAGCCTAATATAGACTCTGTCTTATGGTTTGCTCATATTTAGAGGGTTTTGATGAAATGGAGGAAGCTGCACAAGAAAAAAAGGCAAGAAGTGTGGTTCAAGGACCAAAGGGGCACCAGGAAGTGAAATGGAACTAAATCCTACCTTCAAGAGGATAAACAGATTAGAGCTATTGAATAAAATTCAGGGAATGGTGATCTCAGAGCAAGATCCTACCCAACTAAGCATCCATCTTGTGAAAGGAATTAAAGAAAAACTTAGGCACAGGGATGGTATTACATGCCTTTAATCCCAGCACTCAGGAGAGAGAGGCATTCAATCTGAGTTCAAGGCCAGCCAAGCTTAGGCAGTAAAGGAAAGTAGGGGGAAGCCATAACTGAATGGGGGCCATGTTTCAGCTCCATCGAGCACTAGAACTTGGCAGCTTTGGCCACATGGTTCTGGCTTTAGAGATAAGGATAGAAGAAAGGGGTTATAGAATCTCCCTCCATGACTAGGAAGCTGTCGAGCTCAGGTATGTAGCAGAGTTGTCGCCATATGGAGGCCCAGAGAAGCTGATGCGTGAATGGGGTTATGGGATCTTTCTCTGCGACTAGGGAGAGCTGCTGCAGCCAGGTATGTGGCATGGAGGCCCAGAGAGGGCGTTGTATGAAGCTGTGAAGGTGAAACCTTGGTTACTATGGAGACCCCAAGAGTTTAAAAATGCCAGAGCAATAGGGTACCTACTGAAGAAAGCTGCTAACAGGCAGTGGAACCAGCCCAAAAAGAAAATGTGTTCAAGTCAACAAAGCTGAAAGGAGCATTTTGACATCAGACCTGAAGATGCAATGTTTGGAGTTGATTAGGTGGTTTGAAGTCCTTCTTTGGTCCAGCATTTCTCACTGTGCTCCATTCCCTATGTTTTGTAATGGTAATGTGTATCCTGTGCCAAGGTGTATTGGAAATATGGGACCTGCTTTTAGAATTTGACTTTGTAGGGGATTACATTTAAGAGATTACATGAATCTCAAAAGAGACTTTGAACTTTTAAACTTTGTTGAAATTCTGAAAGACTAGGGACTTTTGACGTTAGACTAAATGCATTTTGCGTTATGTTATGACTAGAAGCTTAGGAAGGCCAGGAGTGGAATTTAGTGGGATGGACTCCATTGACTCATGTGATTAAATTCTTGGCTCACAGTAACAACCTTGTTGGTAGGTGTGGCCTTGTTGAGTATGTGCATCTCTGTGAGGGCTGGCTTTGAGGTCTCTTATGCTTAAGCTTTGCCCAGAGTAGAACACAGTCTTCTGCTGCTGTCTGTGGATCAAGATGTAGAACTCTTAGCTCTTTCTCTAACACCATGTCTACCTGGACACTGCCATGCTTCCTGCCATGATGATAATGGACTAAACCACTGAAACTGAAGCCAGTCCCAGATAAACGATTTCATTTATAAGAGCTGACATGGTTATAGTGTTTCCTCACAGCATTGGAAACCATAACCAAGTATTGGTTTTGAGAGTCTCAGTCTGACTCTCAACTCGTAATGTTACCCCTTACCCCCTTGAGTGCTAGGTACAGAAAGTACCACCATGAATGGGTAGAATGTGGGCTTTATAAGAGTCCCTACCTTTGTCTATTTTATTTTCTGGTTTAGCATCAACATTGCTCCTGTGTATAGTGGGAAATTCCATAAATATTTCCTGGGTAAGTAACTAAATAATGAATGAGGCCAGACAAGTCATCCAGAATGTGAGATCAGTAATGTCTGAGGCCAAAATTTAACTGTCAATTTGGGATTGAAATTTGAGTTAGGTGGCAACCAGGTTCAGGAGCATTTACAATCTGGGTCAGAGAGTTAGGGAGACAGGAGCTAGTGAGGGTGCTTTGACTGAGGAGGTGGGAAAGGATATTGGACCTTATTGGTGTCTCATGTTCATATTATTTCTTCATGATCTCTGCTATGGGTAGACTTCCTCATTACTTAATGAAAGAGGGGAAAGAAGAGCTACAAAGGTTGTTTTGTTTTGTTTTGTTTCCTCTGTCAAACTGATTTCCCTTACCAACCTCCTTGCTGACCCTGTCTCTGGTGAAATTTTGTAAAGTCTGAGCACAAAGTCCTCCTCTTAGCTTTTCCCCTCTTCTAGCCTTAAGATATTCCCTTTAGATGTTTTGACTTAATTACATGGCTTTCAATGGCACTCCTATGCCTTTAGTCCTGATCTCTTGATTGGACTCTAAACCTCCACATCCTACTGCAGAAGTGAGCAGCATCCTTGTGTTTCTAACAGAAATCCCAGCTTAATTCCAATAAAATAGAACTCATGGTTTCCTTCATGAAAATCTGTTGTTTTCTTTCCCCCTTTTGGGGAAAATGGCACAATTTACTAACTTGGAAATGCAGAAATAATTGTTTTCTCTCCTGTCAACAGACTCTGGCAGCTATCCTCTAAAACCCTTCACTTTCACCACTTCGAAGAGGCCTCTGTATAATCGCCACCAAGATGTGTGCCTCAGGACAGTAATCCCCTAATGCTTTCCATGGCCTGTCTCTCCTTCCTTTTCCACTTTTCACATAAAAGTGCCAGCTATTATTAAAAATGTGAGTCTGACATCGTATCTTTTTGGCTTACTGACTTTTCTCATTGCTGCCATGAAATGCCCAGGAAAAGCTGCATTAAGGAAGGGAGGTTTGTTTGGGCTCAGGGCTAAAGAGTACATCTGCCACTGTGGGGGAGAGCATGGAGGCAGGAGTGTCAGGCTACAGATCACCCTGCATCTACTGCAAGGGTGCAGAGCAAGAAGAGTGCAAGCCTGCTGGCCGCCTACATATTTTCATGTAGTCTGGAAACCCAGGCCATGGAAAAGTACAGCTTCTGTTCCTAGTGGGTCCTCTTTGGAAATACCCACCCAATGACACACTCAGAGTTCTGTTTTCTTAGAGATTCTGAATCTAGACAAGTGGACAGGAAGATACGCCCCTCCCCACTTACTGCCTTCTAAAAACCACTCTGGTAACTTCTGTATCTAGAGAAGAAGCTGGGACTCCGCATACATGGAACTAGATGTGCACTGCTAGGTAAAAGCCAGGCTGTATAGCAGTATACAGATGCCAGAGTCCAGCTTCTACTCCACTTCTAATTCTATGCAAGAATACACACACACACACACACACACACACACACACACACACACACACACACACTTTTCTTCCAACTCCGTTGAGATCCTCCCACCAAGCCTACCCACCCCCAATTTCATGTTTTTTTTCTCTCTCAAACCCTGACACACAAACAATAAAGAAAACCAAAGCAAAGGAAGAAACAAATTCAATGAGACAAAAAATATCAACCTAAAATAAAACAATGCACATAAAAACCTGTAGACCATTTTTTCTTGGCATAGGGTCTGCCCTTTAGTATGGAGAAAACAGATTTCCTCTTTCCTCAAAAGTATCAGCTGCAGATAGCTTCCTGGTTAGGGGTGGGAGTTTGTATTCACCTATTCTTCTTTGTGCTGGGATTTTAATTGTGGCCTTATCTCATTTACTTGGCCATTAGTTTATATAATTTTCAAATTGGTCTTCCTTCATTACAGTATAGCACTCATAAACATAAGCTGTCATATATTCTAATTAAAACAGTTGGAGGAGCCACCAAATACACTGTCACTGCCATTTCCCAAACAGTTCTAGTAACTTGGAATTTTACACACTGTGGGGGAAATTTGAATTGTGGCTAGAAAAGTAAGCCATAAGACTGATACAGATACATACGAACTAAAACTAATCTTAGTGATTTTACTAACAAAGTTTCTTTTTTCAAATTCCTGTTTTGGTAACATGATCAGAATTCTACCATTAGCAAACAAAGTTAAAGCATAGTAGGGTCAGAATAGAGGACTTGGAGAAAAGATGAAATATGTGCCAAGTTTCGTTGTAATTATTGATTTTTTTGTTGGCTATTTAGCAGGAGAAATGTGTGGAAATAAGAGGATAATAGTCTTGGGAGAGTGGGGATGCATCAGGTTTTAAGGTAGAAAGAATACAGAATAGACAAGGTGGCTGTTATACTCTTCTTATGTCACACTGTTCAGCTGACTTGTGACTATCCAGTAATGAGATAGAAGAAATCAAAGTCATGGATGAATATGTTTTACTTAAAATTAATGCCATACTTTGTCATTGTACTTTACATTTTATTTAATTTCTGATTTTTTTAAAAAAATATGTACTTTATTTTCTAGTTAATAAGATATTGCAATTGTTTCTATAACAAAATCTGTTTTTCTGTTTTCATGCATGTATGATGCACTCACTAGTCTTATATAAACTAGAATCATCAGAGAGGAGGGGACTTCAATTGAAAAAATGAATCCATAAAATCAGGTTATACACAAGCATGGAGGGCAATTTCTTAATTAGCAATACACGGGGAAGAGCCAAGAGCATTGTGGGTAATGCCATCCCTGGGCCTAGGCTCTATAAGAAAGAAGGCTGAGCAAGCCAGGAAGCAACAGCATGACCTCCATTCTTCTCTCACCCTATACACTGAGGCAGCATCTTTTTTTTATTGAATATATTCTTCATTTACATTTCAAATGTTATACCCATTTATGATTTACCCCCTCCTCAAAAACCCCCAACACATCCTCCCACCCCCTGCCTCCAATAATATGCTCCTCCACCCAACCCATTCCCATGATCCCCACTAGATTTTCCCACACTGGGGCCTCTATTGAGCCTTCACAGAACCAAGGACCTCTCCTCCCAATGACGTCCGACGAGGCATTCCTCGAGGCAGCATCTTTCATTGAAGCCAGAGCTTGCAGATTCTTCTTTCATATCAGCTTACACTGGGGTCTCCCGTCTCTGTCTTTTAGGTTGGTTTCCATAGCCACTCAGCATTGGCATAGATTTTGGGGATGTAGTCCTCATGGGTTGGTTGTAAGTATTTTAAACATGGAGTCATCTTCCCAGCCCATATTTTATTATTTTTAAACTTTATTTGATAATGTGAAACAGAATATACGTTACCGTGCCTATGGAGCCTTTCCTGTTTAAATTTTCAGAATTTGTGTTAATTTAGTTAAAAGTACAACCATTGTGTAGATCCTACCAGAATCTGTCTCACCTCCACCAGCTTGCAATTGCTGAGAACATTCCATTTTCTGGCTGTGAAAACTTGCCATTCTTACTAAAACAAAATGAACTCTGTACTCTGGCATGTCTGTGTCACACATAATCCTCACTTTCAGCCTTGACCAGCAAGACACTGCCTTCTCCCAACATGCTGTTCATCTCTGCCACACATATGGAGCTCTGGCATATCATCTTTCTGTGAATTTTTTACTGTGGGCATGGAAGTCTCCCTGTTTCTTAGGGCTGGCCTACTGAGTATGTTCGTGCTACTGAACATGGTTTGGACTTGGTCTTTTGAAATGTCCAGCAGCATTTGGGTCAATGGAACATTCTTGATATCTTGAAATTTCTCTTTAGGCTCCTGAAATTCTTCAGTGTTTCTCTCATTATGTGTTTGGTCAGCAGCAAGAAATAAAGTAGATTTAGAAAGCTTAACATCCAAAGCAGAATTCTTGACTTCTATGTGCTATTCACCAAATATGTTAGTTCTTAAAGCTCTGGGGCCATCTTTAGTATCTTTCTTAGCCCACATCTAATTCACTATTCAATTCTGTATTTCTTCAATTTGCCATAAAAGTTCAGTTCTCATCAGTTCCAGAAAATGACATCCTCACTGCTGCCTGATTAGACCTTCTCAACTCTGCTCCTGTCTTCTGCTGTTGCTTTTCCCTCCTGTCTGTCCTCTCCACTCTAGACCAAGAGACTTTTAATACAAGACAGATCTTGATATAGCCACTCCAGTTTGGGGCCCTCCCTGTACTTAAGCTGGAATACTCAAGGTCATAGCTACCCCACAAGCCTTCCATGTATGTACAAGCTAAGCATTAATTGATGTCACTGAACTGATTTGGCATATTTAAGATATTAAGGCTATCACTTCTGTCTTAAAATAGTAAAAATAAGTAAATATCCATTCACAGTTTCTGGGTTTGTCTAAAACGCCATTTCATTTACTTCTCCATTTTTATACAGTGGTGTCGAGACTGCATTGGCTATAGATAATAAGCCAACTATTGAAAAGCAAAAATATTTGTTGGGAAAACCATGGTTCTTTCTTAACACAGAGCAAAGTTTCAAAGGAATTTTACTGTGTTGAAGCATCACTGAATCGTCTCTTTAGCAGGACACAGTGCCAGCAAAAGAGAAGGCCTATTTTCAATAATTCTATTCATACCTCAAACCCCTGTGGCCTTCCAAGACTCTCCTTAACATGTTTCCATACAACAAAGATCTCTGACACCGACACACTGGTTGCTGTGACATTAGTGGGAGCAGCAGTGGGTTCTGTAGGAAGAGAAATAGAAAGTGATAAGCCATGGTTTACTCAAGGTTTCTCTGTCAAGCACCGCTCCATCTTCTCTCAACTGTTCACACCTTTCTCACAGATGTTTGAATGATGTATGAAAACACATGATATTAGAAGTTGAGCTATTCAGGTTTCTGGGTCAATTTACATTAGAGTCTTACCAATAGCCAGTGACAAATCTAGAACGTGGAGTCTTTTAATCTTGAGTCAGGGAGGGCATCGCTAGAAAAATGGATGGTCTGACTTAAGTTGTCTGGCAATCTAGTCTATCAACAAAGACAGGTGGGATTGGTGGGTCTATTTATTGTTTGCTTGTTTGTTTCTTTAATTTCTTTTGGGGCTTAGTTATAAAAACAACCTAGTTATCCAATCACAGAAAGATGGAGAACATGGCATGAATTCATTTTATATGAGTACACTGTCGCTATCTTCAGACACACCAGAAGAAGGCATCAGAACTCATTAAAGATGGTTGTGAGCCACCATGTGGTTGCTGGGAATTGAACTAAGGACCTCTAGAAAAACAGTCAGTGCTCTTAACCATGGAGCCATCTCTCTAGTCCCAAGGCATGTATTCATGATGTAGTAATTTTCAGCTTTAGAGAAGTTATGTCATTGTCAATAAAATAGTTATAACTGGAGATGATCCTATAAAGTTAAATAAAATGGCCTCAGAAAGACAAATGTGTTTTTCCTCATTTGTGAGTTCTGAACTCATAAAATTTGTTGTATTTGTACTGATGCCATGAAATTGAAGCAAAATTCTCTGGGAAATAATGGAGACTGATGGGAAGGGGAGAAGGAGTCATGGAGGAAGACATAGAAAGCCAGATATGGGGAGATGCTCAAAGTACATGTACTTGCAGGAAGGTAACCTGATATTACACTGCATAATAAAACAAATGCTGCAGGTTCTTTGCCTTAAAAACAAACAAACAAACAAAAAAACTGTAGTCATTGTGGATTATACAATGTGCGCATGTGTCCTGATTATATTTGTGGTTTCTGTGTTTCCATGTCAGAGTTAAACATTTAAAAAACCCCAACACCCCTGTTGGTATTTATCTACCTTGTGGAAAATTGTTTTGCTGCCTTTTAATCCTAAGTTTTCTCATCTGTAGTATGGCAATAAGAAAAAGCATTACTAAAGCTAGGATAGATGAAACACACCAGTGGTTCTTATACTACTGAGGGTGAGACATGAGAGTCATTAAGTTCAAAGCCAGCCTGTTCTACATAGTGAGCACAAGACCACCCAAGGTCTCATAGTAAAAGTCTGGCTCAAAATATAAAATCAGCAAAGAAGTATGGTGTCATATACTTTAAGTTTTGACCTACTTGGAACAATGCATCCTGAATGTTTAGTGTTATCCTTAGCAAAATTCATTCACAGAATATAATGGTGATACTATATATTATGTCATCAAAGAGGGAATCTAAACTTTATTAGGTATTTTTGCCACAAAGCTCCATTTCCATAATAATGGAAGAAATGTGCTCTGCATCCTGATATTTAAAAGGCATTCATTGACTTTTGTAACAGGTGCAGGCAGAGTAGAAAAGTCCCTGAAGGTCTCAGTGCTGCTGCTCAAAACCAACTCTCCATTTGTTTCCATGCTCAGTGACCTTTCACACCATTTTTTTAAAATAATACACAATGTCTGACTGACATTCATCAAGGAGTACATTTTCTTTGACACAACCTGCTATATGGGCAAGGAAATATTTCTAGCTTTGACATGGCTGAATCATAAATACTGTCACCAACGTGTTAACTGAAATGGAAATATGAAGGTCACAGATTAGGTCGAATGGTTCTGTACAGATTATTATATTTACAAACATCTTATGCTATAAAAATTGGAAAGACTTTTGTAGTAACTTCAAAATAATCCCCATCCCCTGACCCCTGCTACTCACCCCAGATTCAGGAAATCATAAGACTAACAAAGACACAGTTCTAAGGAACACCTTTCTAAAGGCATTAGGGAAAGGTCTTGGATAAGTATAAGATTACAAAATCTGTATTTAGCTATGAGAATGTAGTTGCACATATATCTGGATGATTTTGAATTTTACTGATTAACAGATACCAGTCCCATGTCTAGGGTAATCCCAATAATGGAAAAATAAAGTCTGGAGGACTAAAGTTCAAGACTGAATACACAGTGAGTTCCTGGCTAGCTTGGGATATAATAGATCCATCTCTAAACAAACAAACAAACCCATTCACCCCCAAAATGTATCCATTACTATGAAATAAGACTTTTTCAAACATTCATATTTGTAGTAAGCAGTGTTTTTCTTTTGTTAAATTTCGTTAGAATGTACAGGCTAGGACTGGAGTGCTGACTTTTTGGTGAAGTTCATATATCACTTAAGGAGGATCTGAGTTTGGTTCTCAGTACCTAACCCAGGTCACTCACAGCTCCCCATAACTCTAGCTCCAGGAAATCTGTCCCCCTCTTCTGTATTCCTTAAATATTGCACACACACACACACACACACACACACACACACACACACACACTCACACACACACATGGACACACCAGAGTCACCCCTTTTTACCCCCACACATGCACACACACATATACACTTAAAAATAAATCTTAAAAAAATCCTCCACATGCTGTAATTGAACCAATTCAAAAGTATTCTGGCAAAGTTATTTGATTCTCACACACAAGTTAACATTGATTCCTGCACTGTATCAATTGTGGTTCCTCATTCTGATAACTGTTAAGCATCCCTTCTATTTTCTTTGCTCAGTCTAGGGCTTCATACTACTTTACAATCTATTCTTCATCTATTAAATTTTTTTCTTAAAAGTGAAGAGCTTCTACCTCATTCTAGAACCACCACTCCACTTGCAGATGTGTACATCCATTAAGCTGTTTAACAGTTGAACTTCTCAATTCTGTTGTTAAAGAAAGGGGTTGCTGGTTGTTTGGAGGCACACAGGACTGGGTCGCTCTGGTTTGGGTTGGTGTCACTTCAGAGGAGCCATTCTGCCACTGTGTCAGTTCTCAAAATGAATACATTGCAGTGATTCACATGCCAAATGCTTTCAATCCACTTTTATATTACTGAGGCAATTACATCTTTGTCAGAGAAGACTGCAGAGGGATAAATAATTTCTGAAGCACAAAAACACATGGCTGGGTGGCAGCCTTCTATCATTCTTTATCTCCAGGGAGAAGTTATTTCCCTGTTATCTTTCATGAGCACCAGACACATTTAAATATATCTCAAATTGGAAAATTAAATGTAAAAAGTAGAAGATTGAAAAAGATCCAAAGAGATAGTTAGCAACTGCTTCCTAAATAAGAACTTTCATTTCACTGACAAGCTTCCAGGATTTTAAATTCAGGTCAGACCCCATCATGATGAGTCACAGACACTTCCCCAGGGCTGTGGGCCACAGTCATATCACTTGAATGAACATTGACAAACAGCCTTAAATCAGTTCACCTTCTAGATCAAAACAACATCTCCAGTCCGTCCATGCTGACCTGAGCCAGAATTTCAGCATGGGAAAAATCATGGCCTCAGCCAGGTTATTGCAAACTATGTACTGTTTAGAGCTGAACTGACAAAGTGCTTATCTGCAGACAAGAATATCTGCCTGGATAGCAGAATCTCTGGCTGGTATCTCCTGTCCTGCCTGGAAGTCCACTGCAACTGCATGAGAGAGCATCTCCATAGAAAGAATTTGAGAAAATCGCTTGCACCAGAAGTCAGGAGTACATGCTCAGTGGGCTTGTGGTATTCTAGCAAATTGATAGGTTTATTCTACAAAATTAAAACTTTCTAGATGTTTTTGTTTTTTGAGGGGGAAATGCTGCTTCATTCAAACTTCTGCTTCCAAAAGTGTGCCTTCTCTGTTTTAAATTTGCTAATGACTTGTTCTCATTTTCTCTTCTGTGTCTCATATGTATGTGTAGATAGTGTGCACGAATGTGTATAGTGTGTACGTATATGTGTAGTGTGTATGTATTGTGCAGTGTGTATGTATATAGGCGCACATTTGTATGAAGGTCTGAGGTTGGTATCAGAAATTTGCCTTTATTATTTTATAAACTTATCATTTGAGGTAGAGATTCTCAATAAAATCCAGAGCTTACCCTGACTGTCATCCGCTCCAGGAATATTCTGCCTCTGACCTCAATGACTAGAATTACAGGCATATATGTGCATTCTGGAGATTTGGACTCTGGTCTTCTTCTCTGGTGGCAAGCTCTTTAACTTCTTATCCACCTTCCCAGCCCATCACTCACAAGTTCTAAAGAGTCGTTTTTTGGAGAAGGGTGTATAAAGGAAACAAATACAATTGGTTCTTTTACTGTTTAATTGCCTCTAAAGACTGACAGAGAAATGGGAGAATATGCTTAAACACACACATAATAGATAAAGGAAAGAACTTAGAGTAGTCATAAATGATTTTTTCTTTTAAAGACTTTTTTTTATTCAATATATATGAGTGCTCTGTTTTCACGTACACCAGAAGAGGGAGTCTATAATTCCATTTGAACTCAGACCTCTGGGAGAGCAGTGTGCTTATCCACTGAGGCATCTCTCCAGTCCCAGTCATAGCTGATTATTTAAGAAAAAGATTTACTATGTTCCCAGACTTGTTATTTCCAGATATGTATTAAAGCACCCTACAACACTATTAAATCTTATGTAATTACTTTTCAAGGAGAGGTAGGGGGATTATGAAAGCCATCACATCTACTAAATGGTGGAAGGGGGATTGAATCCAGGCAGAAACTCTACTTGCATGGTACTGTTGGTACACTGGGCTATACACATATGATATCTGCCCTTGCTTTCCAAAAGTACTTCAGTTTTCTATGTGTATGTGCTTGTGGCATATGTGATTAAATGTATGCATGTGTCATGTGGATGGGGACAGAGCCCCAAGTTGAGGGTGAGCATTTTCCTGTATTCCTCCCCATCTTATTCTTTTCATTGTGTCATCATATGTATGTGTAAGTACATGATGTATATATGAGAGTGTATTCACGGGGATATTAGAGGGCAGCTTCTGAGAACTGGTTCCCCCTTTCCACATTTGTATTGGATATCAAATTCAGATCACCAGGCTTGCTCTGAAAGTAATTTTATCTGCTGGCTATCTCATAGTCCCATCCACATTGAATTTGAGACAGGATTTTTACTGTATTTGAAGTTCACCAATTGGTTAGACTGGCTGCCCCATGAGCCCCAGGAATTCTTCTGTCTCTCCATCTCCAGTGTGACAATTGTAGATACATGCCATCATGTTTGACCTTTATGTGGGTGCTGACAATCTGAGCTCAGGCCTTTATGTGGGTGTTGACGAGCTGAACTCAGGCCCCTTACCAATTGAGCCATCCCCTCTAACTCTGCCTCAGCTCTTGCTTTCTTCCACCGCCTCTTAACTACTAACCCCTTTCACATTTTGATATTGGAATCCTTGCTGAAGCCCTCTACTTCTAGGTGTTTTCAGAAAACACAGAAAGCTAGGGACTGCCTATTGGACTCTGCCTTAGGCATATGCAATGGCCTTCATTTGTATTGCATAGAATTCTTGGTAATTTTGAACCAAGTTGCACAAGGCTCCTGATAGGCCACGTCATGTATATTGCAAGATTTAAACAAAAACAAAAACAATTTCTTCTACTCTTGGCTTGAACTCAAGTAATTTGATGAAAGTTCAGGATCTTATTTATACAATTACACTATGCTCTGTCTGTATACAGAGACATGAAAAGCTCTCAGTCTCTTGTTTAGGGTGTGATGTAGGCTGTGGATAGCTCCTTCACTCTAGTTTGGGGATAGTAGTGTCGTGGACACACTCATGGATAGATTTCAGAACCAGTTAGATTAAAATTGATAACAGCATTACCATGCTTACAAATTTAGATGATATATGTGTGTTAAGTGACCCAGCAGCTGGAGTCCTCCTAGTGATTTGGGAGGATGTGCTTGTAATATTGATTGTACATCTGATTTCCCAGGAAGGGTAGCAGCAGCATTAATCAAAGGGGACTCTAATAAACTTGGTGGGAGAAGTGTTATAGTTTCATTAGTTAAAAACAGTTGAAGACAGCTGCCACTGAACGTTTATAGTCAGTAATCCAAATGGATCGCCCAGCACAGACAGGCGATTATTCCTTGTATTTTATAACTAATATGCCAATTTACTAATTTCTGACTTCACATAAATCCCACTGAGCTCAGTTTCAACTAAGAGCTGATCTGGAGAATGCCTCGTTGTGAGCACTGGGCTTTCATTTGAGTCTTGGTTGCCCAGTTTTTAAGGGAAAACTGCAAATCAATTTCTACAGATGAGGAGAGGCTTCTGGACTTTAATAAAAGCAAGAGTCATGAACTTCACCTGAAGGGGCGAAAGCCCCAAATATTAGAAAAAACTAAAGTAACATTTCAAATAAATAAAACTTCTAATCTGTTATTGATGACCATGAAATATATTCCTATTTTACTAATGGATCTAATTGAATGCAGTCCTTTCTTACCTAAACTCTTAGTAATGAGAAGCTGAGAGCAAAATCTTTTGAATTATGGAATATTTCTCAAAATGTAATGCCAAATTACAAAATGTAATGTGAACCATTGATTTAGTATTTTCTTCTTGAACAGAAATCACTTTAAAGGCAGTTTTACTAAGCCTTTGGCAATTGTTTGTTATTTTTAAATTAAAACATTTTAAAATTGTGAATATACAGGTATTTCTTAGTGGGGGGTTGTGCATCTGAGTGCAGCACCTAAGGAGACCACAGTGCATGTTAGTTCCTCTAAACCTGGAGTTACATGAGGTTGTCAGCTCATGTGGGTTTGATCTGAGAAACAAACAAGAGTCCTCTGCAAGTAGAGTCCATGCTCCTAACTGCTGAGCAAGATCTCTCCAGCCTGCCAGTAATTGTTAATAGGTCAGGTTGGCCTCCAACTTTTTAATTCTCTTGCATCAAGTTCTGGGAGTATAGGAATGTCCAACTTCACCCAACTTTACCATGCATTTTAATATCAATGACATCAGAACTCTGCAATTCTTTCAAAAATATGGGTTTGATTCTAAAATTAGATTGTATCATATCTTAAAGATCAATACTGGAACCAGGGTTAAGGATACACAATTCTTTTGTGGTCTCAATGTTGGAAGAGTGATTTATATATACAATCCCTGTGCAAGTCTTGGTAAATTGATCTCCAGGATCATGTCAGTGGCCACTTAGCACCATCTGAACCTTGTTACTTCTGCTACAAAAATTCTGAAAGGTTCCAAAGGCTCAAGGGTGTTAACCGAAGAACTATCTGGATCATCCCACACTGTACTTGAGAGAAACAGTTAACCTCCGAAGTGTGAGAATCATTTCAACCCCCCTCGAGTAATTTAGATAAAATCAATAAATGTGATTCCTTTTAATAGGTCGAATATGGGCAAATCTTTGATTTCAGTGATGTAATTCTCATTTGCACTCCTGTAGGCTCTCTTGAGAGAAAAGCAAAAAAGAATGAGGGTTTGAGCAATGCACACACCCACATATGGATAGAGAGCTTTTGCTTTTGATATTCTTTCTACAGAGCCTAGGTGGGCTTTGAATTCATGATTCTCCTGGCCTAGAGTCTTGACTGGTGGCATTACATCATTGAAATGGTCACCCTTGTTCAAACAAAGCTAGTTATCAAGTGACTAAAATGCAGTGTAATTTCCCCCTTTTGATCACATAATAAATTTTGACCTGTTATTATTGTTTCTTTGCAGTAATGATTTAAAAGAATACTTCAGAATAGAGAGCAAATAAATGGAAATTTAACTTTAGCATTATGAGCATTTCAGAAGTGTTCTACTTCAAAACCTTCTCTGTTAAGTAGAAGAATGTTAGACAATTTACTTAGGATCACATAGTGTGGCTGCAGGTGAAGTTATCTGGCTCTTGCAGTCCTCTGTTCTGTTCTTTTTTGACAGATGTGATTTAAAGATGCAAACTTTCAAGCTTAACAAAAATTTCCAGTTTTGTAAATTTAATTCCAATTTCGTAAATTTAATTCTAAATTAAATTTAGATCTTGCAGTCAGGGCAAAGTTAGATTGTACATAATGAACAACTGGTTTCTTTCAAAGTTTCATTGTCAAACAAAGTATTACATTGAAATATATTTTAGCAACAACTTCAGTGTCTTTGAAAGGAAGTATGAATGTTTTCTGTCTAACTTGAAAGAAAAAGCTCCAAAGGCAAGCTGTTTCAAGTATGAAGACACATAGCCCAAAATGTTGAAAGAAAGAAAGAAAGAAAGAAAGAAAGAAAGAAAGAAAGAAAGAAAGAAAGAAAGAAAGAAAGAAAGAAAGGGAGAAAGAAAGAGAAAAAGAAAGAAAATAAAAGAAAAAGGAATGTAGAAGACTGCTATAATTTAATTTCAATGCTAAAGTGAAAAAAATGTATAAAATTATGTTCTTATAAAATCAACTCTGGCACTGCCAACAAGACATGTTTTCAGATTTCTGTGACTCACTGTGAGCTCTGCTGCCACGTACTTGGCAATTACTTTGAAGAAAATTTAAAACATTAATACTGTGTACTTTCTGGCAAGATACACACGACCAAACAGCTGTTTGGAGTGAAAAATCATCTATGACATCTTTAATGTCCACATTCCCAGTAAGATAGCACAGAGAGAAGCAAATGTTTAAAAGGAAAAGATTTATTTCCTTTTTATCATTTATGGACTTACATATAGAAGAGACCAGAAGAAAGCTTCAGAATCCTTGGAGCTAGAGCTGGATGGTGGTGAGGCATCATAGGTGGGCCTTTTGTAAAAGCAGGATGGTCTCTTAAACCGGTGAGCTATTTCTCCAGGCCCAAAGCATATGCTGTTATGCCTACACTATGGAGGTGGAAAGCCCAGTGGTACCACTTACAGTGTACTCCACAAGCCTGTCTCTAGTAATATAGATCTGGGTCTGCTTCTCAGGCTCTCTGAGACTGTTTCTTCTGAAAAGTAGACTTGGCCTTGAAATTATGACCTCAAACTCAAACTCATTTTAAAGGGTTAAATTAGTTATGTCTCTCCCTTCCTATCTCTTTCCTCCTCCCTCTCTCCCTCTCCTCCTCCCTCCCTCTCTCCCTCCCTGTCCCTCCCACTCCCTCTCATCATCATCATCATCATCATCATCTCTCTCTCTCTCTCTCTCTCACACACACACACTCAGAGAGAGAGAGAGAGAGAGAGAGAGAGAGAGAGAGAGAGAGAGAGAGAGAGAGAGAGAGTGGCTATGTCTAACCCAACCTGAAGTAGTATGTACATGAAAATATTAGTGGAACTCCTATAGATTTTTACTTGATTCTACACATTCCTACCTGTTGTTCCCTTAGGATAAAGTTTTGTTCAGCTTCACAGCTTGGCTCCGAATTACAAAGATGCATGGCAGCTTTTATTTGAAAATGTATCTTACATAAATCAAGAACTACCTTTGTTTTTCTACATTCAAATGACCTTATTTATTTCTTCCCATGAAGCTCCCAGTACCAACCCTATTAGAAATGTTTGTGCGCTATTCACATGGGCATGGATGAAGCACCAGGCTCAGTTAATGTTGCCCTTGCTTATTTGAAAGGTCAAACAGCTGTTGCCTTTGTGCAATATTTTATTTTGAATTATTCTTATTTTTTTACTTTAGCAGGTCTATTGAAATTTCCATATGAATAGGAGTAGGGAAAAAGCTAAGAACTCCCTCACTTTCTCTCTCAGAAGATTGCACTTTTGTATTTAAGCTTAAAGAGACTTAGGATCTTGATAGCAAAGTTGGTTTTGTGGTTTAGCTACAGTATGTATAAAGAGTTGCAGGTTTTCAGTTCATTCTTTTGGAAGTGAGCACATTTACTCTCTAGATTCTACCCCAGGTCAAGTATGTAAGAGTAGAAGGAGCTCATGCATCTCATGAGCACGTAATATAGAAAAGTCAAGGATTGATGGAGAGATGTGCATTTAATTCTTGAGATATAATTAAGAGATGCTTAACCTTTGGCAGGCTGCTTTGCTTATCTGTTCTTCAGTTTCACTTTCTTTTTAGTTCCATTTGTTCAAGAACACACACACGTTAAAGTATACAGAATTAATGAAATAATATACTCTATAGATTATCGATGTTATCCGCTTAATGGAACATGCTGGTCATATATTATTAGTGAACAAAGAACATAAATCAACATATACAGATTAAGTTTTTAAAAAGATGAATTTGGGAAAAGTCTCATTAACTGCATCTAACAAGTTTAATGAGATTATGAGTGAGATTTTCAATCTTTGGCTAACTGGTATTTTCCAAAACATGCATATAATGTCTCATTAGATGACAAAATACAATATTGACATATGAAAGGGATGGGTAAAGACACTGACCTCCCTCAGCTGAACAGATGACTACAATCTGGCTGAAAGGTCCATCACCTTTGTTATTATAAACACCAACTTTGACCTCAAAGGGTGTGAGAGGAGGGACACTTTCATCTCGGTAAATGAACTTGGAAGCCTCAGAAGACGTAACCATTTTCTCCTTCCAGCCACGTGTTCCATTGGGTCTGAATGCCACTATGTAGCCGAAGCCTTCTCCATTCTGAAATTCTTCTGATACTGGCTAAAGAAGGATAAGACAGTTAATAATCCACAAAACAACTGGCTGAGAAACACTCTCCTTTTAATGCTTAGCTTTGCAAAGTTACAGAGAACTGTGAAAAAAGAGTCTCAAAACTTTGTAAGAGACTGAAAGCTAAGACAGCACATGCACTTTGGCTTTAAGAGATACAAGATAAAAAATGGAATTTTATCTGTTGATGTTTAAGGAAACACAAAAGTACTGAAAACTCATGAAGCAAAATAATTGTACTTCAATTAGTCACGTATGAACTGAAGATCCGTGGACTCTCTTGTAGAGCTGAGCATGCTAGAGAGAGCTGTCAAGATTAGGATGCAAGTTTGTCATCTCTAGATACTGCTCTGCAGAGTGGTCTGCAGATTAAATCAAAGAGGTTAACGCAAGACCTTCAGTCTTCTTTTCTTCAGTGTCTGTGTTTTCCTAATTGCAAAAACAAAGAAACAAACATCCACCCTAGACTGTCATTTTTTTAAAGTTCTCATGTTACTCATGGCTTACATTTAAATTTACTTAAATTTTTCAATGGCATATTACAGATGGAAGTAAATGTATTGACAAGTCAATGGTGGGACGTCACCAGCCACTGAGTAGCAGAGTGTGCAATGCATTGTAAATAGCCAGAAATTATGTGGTAAATAACTTTTTTAGCTTGAATTCTAATTTAAAGAAAAACTATGTTCTGAGTAAAGGAAGAGATGAAATCTATTAAATGAAGTTTGTAGAAGAAGATCAACAGAGGTCAGATGTGGGGAAATAAGTACCCTGGCAGAAATATGGAAAAAAGACAGAAAGTTTTATTTATGAAAGGAACGGGCCTGGGGTAAGGATGAGAGGGATTTACCTGGGTCGTATTCATCTGAGTAGTGGATCCTCATACTGCTTCTTCATTCAAACAGAAACATCTAGTCTTATACCAGGACATGTTCTCCATGCACAGCCTTAGTTTCTAAGAAAACAACCCATTCTGATACTTGTAATAACAGTATTTTTACCTCCCAGGCAATGACCAACTCATGCCTTCTTCCACTTCTTCCACTCACGTTGCTGGGTGCCGTCTTTGGAACTGTGGATAAAATGCATGGAGGCTGAAGAGAATAAATACATGTATAATTCCCTTAACCTTGGCCCATTATCACCCAACTTAAATTTGGTAGAACTGGAAACTAATCAAATATTTGTTTTAAGAAAGATTTATCATATTAATATTGAGGCAAAATATATGATACATACCTTGCTTTCTGGGACAGCTTGGTTATATACATATACATATACATATACATATACATATACATATACATATACATATATATTCAATTGATGTCTATAATATTTATTATATATTATATAATTACTTGATATCTATAATATATAATATAAATAAATCTTAACTAACACCAGAGCTAAGGCTAGTTACTAATGATTAAATTTTACCCTTTAAATGACTCTCTCTTCTTCTATTTACTGTTTATTTCTTCTTATCATCCCTGCAACTGCAAAAGTTCTGGAAAAAATCTCCAGATTTGTAGCCGCAATACCTCAGGGGGCTCCAGTTTTAGGAAAACATATCCACAATACTACTGTGTGAGAATGTACTTAAAAGAATAGGCCTTAAAAACAACTGTCAATATCAATCTTTCTGCCACTGAAAATACAGACTCACTTGGTGCAAGTTCTACAAATGAATAATGATTAAAAGAATAAATGTGTCAGAAGAATAAATTTCCCCTTCATTGCACCAAACTACAAAATCTACAGCTGAATGAGAATATGTTCAAATGAAGGGCAGTTAAATGAAGAAAACTATTAAAAGAAATCATTTCCAGGCTCTGTACCTGCATTGGTAATTTTACATTTCAGTCTTGCCTTTGTATCCAAGCATATACTTAAGATAATATTGATATGCACATAAACAATAAATCTACTACTATATATTACTTGTTGGAATGAAAAGCTATTAATTACTAGTATATATTTTATACACCATTTTATATACTATGAAAAACCTGAAACCCAATATTTTGTAGTACTAGAAAGGTAAAATATAGAATTCTTGGACCAGGAAAGTAGCTAAGAAAAGCCTGTGAATGTATAATGATCTACACTAAAATCAATAACTTTTGTGCAACCAGGCTTAGGCTGGTTGACCTTGGGCTCTTTCTCCTAAGACATAATTCTTCTCTTGCTCAAGTATTTGCAAACATTACTAGTACCATACTATACAAAGTTCAGCAGCTGTTCATGATTTTCTTTGACAGCCACATGCATTTTGTAGGTTATTCATCTATAGAGTTCATTGCGATGGATACCCTCAGAAGTATCTGAAATTTGCTTTTACCTTGGTACAAAAGAGTACCAGGATTCAATGATGAAGTAAAGAAAGTATTCAGACAATAGTTAATATGTCCTAGTTAATATGAAAAGCAAGAAATCACTTATTAACATGCATTTTTAAAAGCTCATATTGAATTTTTTCTTCGACAGTTCATACATGCATATAGTTACTATAATCCCATATACTTTGGTTTGCTGCTGACCCCTCCTAATCCTTCATCCTACAATTCCTTATTAAATAATATTTTTTCTTTCTGAGATTCACTGAGTTTAGAGAGGATCATTTTTGTGATCATGGATTTAGAACTGTCAGACAAGAATATCTGCCTAGTGTGCTCCTCAGTGGGCACACAGGTCATTGGGAATTATAATTATTGAGACAATAAAAACCTGAGATGCACCCATATGCTGTGTCACTTTTCCTAAGACAATCTATGTGACATTGACTGTGATTTTACTTTGTGGGCAACAGTATATGTGAGGTTTACAGTAGGGGCACTTGTAAAAACCATATATGTGTGCCTGTGCCGGTTAGTTTCATGTCCCCTCCATTCAAACTAGAGTTATCTGAGAAACAGATATTCAATTGAGAAAATATTTCCATTAGATTGGCCTGTAGACAACTGTGGGTTATTATCTTGAATGCTGATTGATATGGGGGAGGGACAGCCCACTGTGGGTGTGCCAATCCTGGTAGGTTGTGCTAGCTTGCCTAAGAAAATAAGTTGAGCAAATCAAGGGAGAAATCTAGTGGGCAGCATTCCCCATGTCTTCTGTTTTAGTTTCTAATTTCCATTCATGATGGACTGCAAGTATAAATTAAGATCTAAGTTGATTTTGCTTATGATGTTTTATCACAACAGTATAAAGGAAACTAAAAGAATTTCCAAGTGTCCTGTTCCTGGCTAATTTCAGAGTTGGGAGTATCATGACCATCAGTGAATGCCTACTTAACGCAATAGAAAATTTCATACAGTGTGTTAATACCCAGGCATTATGGTTTCTTTTAAGACATTTGTTTAATCAGAAAGTCAATACAATATTACTGATGCCATATTGTGCTTGCAAAGGGGAGCCTAGCATTGCTGTCCTCTGAGAAGCTCTACCAGCAGCTGAATGAGACAGATGTAGATAGAGCCAACCATTGATCTGAGGTCGGGGACTCCTATGGAAGAGTCAGGGGAGAGACTGAAGAAGCTGAAGGGGATGGCAAACCCATAAGACTAACAGTATCAAGTAACCCAGATCCCTGGAAGCTCCCAGAGTCTAAGCCACAAACCAAATAACATACATTTGCTGGTCCATGGCCCCCAGCACACATGAAGTAGAGGACTGCCTTGTCTGTCCTCAGTGGGATAGGATGTACCTAATCTTGTAGAGACTTGATGTCCCAGGGAAGAAGGATGCTGGGCGGGAGTGGGTATGAGGTGGGATTGGGTGGGTAGGTAAGAGGCATACATGGGTCAGTGGGATGGGGAACACCATCTCAGAGGCAAAGGATGGGATGAAGAATTCTGGAAGGGAGACCTGGAAGGGGGCAACATTTGGATAATAAATAAATAAAATAATTTAAGTAAAAAGGAAGAAAAAAAAAGAAAGTAAATACATATACATTAAATACGCACTTATATTTATCCCTAACTATATGTATTGAAATAGCAACAAAACTGAATAACACTGTTTTAATATATTTTAGAGTAAGTTGTTTGTCTACATCATTGATCTAATCTTTATATCTGGAACTTAGATGTTGGAATTCTCTTCTTGGAAAAAAAGTCACTAAGAACTCATATTTCCATGCAAAGTTGTGACATGGGAAGATTGCACCCTGTTTTGTTCAGTCCTTGCAATGACTGGCTGCTCAGAACCTCTGGGCAAGAGTTGTCCAATGAGTTATTAACTCCAAAGTGAGCCTTTTTTGAATTGCACTGAAATCTAAGGTGCAGAGTTGAATACAAAGAACTCTGAAGTTCACGGACCTGAACATCTGAAAGGAGCCCTGTGTAGCCCATTCATGGTTTGGTTTGTAGAAAACATTTATGTTTTTCATAAATTTTAACTTTCTGAGCAGAAAATATGTTTAAAAGGCAACAGGTATTGCCTCTAGCAATGAAACTAGAGACATGGCTTGGCACCCACGTGGCAAACTCCCAAATATAGTAAATTCAGGTGCAGGAAAAAATCTAATGCCCTCCTCTGGCCTCCCCAAGCATTAAAGTGGAGCACAGACATGCATGTAAAATAAAATAAACATGAAGGGGAATAGTTCTGCCTCAAGCCCCAGCTATACCATTCCTGGGTGTATATCCAAAAGATGTTTCACAATACTACAGGAATGTTCATAGAAGCTTTATCTGTAATAGCCAGAAACTGGAAACAAACTAAATGTCCTTCATCTGAAAAATGGATAAAGAAAATGCGTTACATCCATACAATGTAATACTGCTCAGCTATTAAAAGCAAAGACATCATGAAATTTGCAGGTAAACAAATGGAACTTGAGAATATCATCCCAAGTGAGGTAACCCAGAGCCAGAAAGACATGTATGGTATGTATGCATTTATAAGTGGACGTTAGTCATAAAGTGAAGGTAACCATGCTACGATGCATAGACCCAAACAAACTGGGCAATAAGAAAGCTCGAAGGGAGAATGTTGGAATTTCAGGGGAAACTAAACAGTCATCAGAGGTGGATGGAGAGAGGGAACTTGGTATGAGAGGAGGTAGGAGGGGAATGGGGATGGCGATCAGGTGTGGAGGAATGGAAATGGGGTGAGGACATTTCTAATGATGAGCTGGAGGCCTGGAACAGGGGAAGTTACAGGGAATTTATGAGTGTGACTCAAACTGATATTCCTATCAGAGGGGGAGATAGAAACTGAAGTAGCCAGAACTTCCAGAGAAGGGAGGGGGACTTCAATCCACCTACAAAATTTCAACCCAAAATTTATCTTCTCTACAAGATGTGCAGAGATAAAGATGGAGCAGAGATGGAGAGAACAGCCAATCTATGACTGCCCCAACTCAAAACTAACTAACCTGGGACCATAGAGGCTCACAGAGACTGAGCCATCAACCAGGGTGCATTCAGGGACTGGACTTAGGCCCCATACATGTTTGTAGCAGATGTGCAGCTTGATCTTTATGTGGGTCCCCTAACAAGTGGAGTGGGACTATCTCTGACTCAGTTGTCTGCCATTGGATACCTTTCCCTGTACCTGGACTGCCTGGTTGGGCCTCAGTGGGAGAGGATATACCTAGTCCTTTTGGAACTAAATGCCTCAGTGTGAGAAGGTACCCAAGAGGGGCTTCCTCTTCTCTGAGGGCAGTGTGGGAGGGTTTTGTAAGGGCAGGATTGGGAGTAGAGGAGGGGGGCTTAAATTAAACTGAATTAAAAAATTAAATTACTGGAAGACAAAAAAAAAAGAATGGTGAAAATTTGAGGTTTCCAGTGATTGTTAAGCAAAATAAAACTTTTCCTAAATTAACACATTGATGTAAGAGTAATATCTAGGTTGAATTAACCCACAAATAACCTGTTTGGCAAGCTATACTTTGAAATCAAGCTGCTCAACTTAACATTTTGAGACAAGTGATTCTATTGTCAAGTAGTCGGTGTAAAGAAATAAGATCATCTCTTATTCACTCTCTCTTCATTTTTTAATGAGACATGCATAGCACCAGAAGGGGCCCGATGACCGACGTTGTTTTGATAATGCAAATGTATGGATTTTGAAAAGTCTATTAGATACAATAGACAGAACTGGCAGGTCTTAAGAGCTGTAGCCCAGGCTGGTGTTTTGCTATTGGAATCTAAGTCTGAATTCTCTAATTCTGTTCAGTTTACATTTCTTAATAATATGCAGATATGATGGATTGTATGGCCATGTATTTCCCTGTGTCAAATTGGTGACACACGGTCATTATCTCTGCTTTACCATGGTAGAGCTTGCTGATTTTAATTATATCCCTTTGTTTATAATACGTTATGACATAAAATATTTAACTTAATCTCCCAGAGCTTTTCTGGTCTGAAGGTTCTCTAATCCTTGTTAGAAGCATGAAATCCATAAAATTAAAATCTCATAAATGCTTTCAGAGAAGTACATATTTTAAAAAATCAAATATATTATTTTCAGTATAATTAGTGAGAAACTGATTTAGAATTAAACATCAAGGCAGTTTTCTCCCTCAGTCAGCTACTGATATATTTCATGAACATGTTAACTCCAGGGATCAAGTTTATACTCATGCTGAACAGTTAAAGTCCCATGCTCCTGCATTCATTTCTGAGCAATCACTCTTCATGGACAGATGATCTTGTTGAGAATTTATACACAAGTTACAAGTGCTGAGCTGTTTCAAGTTTTATCTGGCACATTGGAATGTGAGCTATTCTCTCTTTTTTCTTATATATTGGGATCATCCTTATAAGTATCTGGAATGACCCAAGTAGAAGGTATTGCCTTAGTGTTATCAGGCTAGATTATTATTGGGTTCTTGGTAAATAGCATAGTTTGAATAACATGTTACACTTTACCACTACAGCTTAATTAAAACTAAACCAAAGAAAATGCATGATCATTTAACATTTTTTCTGCTTGAAAGTCTCCAATTTTTCTTATAGTAAGCATTCACATGACTCATTATATAATACAGCATTGCTAGAGATCATAGGAAATCATTGTAATTAAGAAGCCCAGTGGTTATCCCAGTAGCTGGTATGAATCAAGCATGCAGGAGAATGGAGAAGGAGGGAATCAGCTATACAGAAAAGGTGAGTTTGGAGGGACACTTCAAAACATTTTTCTAATAGAACTGAAGTCTACTCTAAACAAATATTCCCACTAATAATTATCAAATAGTCTAACTTTGTACAAATACTAAAAAGTAGAGTCCTCCAAAACGGAAGTTCCCAAACTAACACCAAACACCAACCGTGTTCCCTAAAAAGTTAGAAGTAGCTTTTGTTCTTTTCAGTGGGGCATGCCCAAGGAGACAGAGTGACAGCATCTTGGGACATGAGAAAGATCTGCACTGAGTCCCAGCCATTCTGTCTCATAATTCCACTTGTCTTCTGAATATAAGAATATGTGCTTATCTGGTTAGATTTTTTTTCTTTTTTCTTTTTAGATTTTCCAAGACAGGGTATTTAATTAATTTATTAATTTATTAATTAATTAATTTATTTATTTATTTATTTATTTGTTGTGTAGCCCTGGCTGTCTTAGGTCAAATTCTGTTGCCCAGGCTGGTCTCGAACTCACAGAGATCCACCTGCCTCTGCCTCCCAATGATGGGATTAAAGGCATGCATCACCAATGCCTAGCTGGTTAGGATTTTTTAAAAAAGAAAAAAAAAAAAAACAAAACAGTTTTTCCAGCAATCCTGGCTGGCTTTGAACTTGCTGTAGCCATGACTGGTATTGACTTCCTGATTATCCTGCATCCATCTTTAGTGTGGTGGAATTACAGAGTAGCCACCACATCCAGAAATGGTATCTACTTGTAAAGTTTATCCTCATAAATATTTATCACGGTGCCTGGATTATAATCAATATTTTATAGTATGATACCATGTGCTGAAGCCTGTGATAATATGGAAAGTTGAGTAAAGCCAAACCTGAGGTCTTGAAGTCATATACCCGTTGTGGTCACTTGGCTTTGTTTGGTCAAAGGAACTATGCCTCAAGTCTTGACATAGCCAGCATTTACTTGGACATCCATGCAATATAGCCATTTTCATCTCAAGAGAAATTGCAAGCATATTTCAGGAAGTGTAGTACTTTTCTGAGTTTTTAATCTTCTTAATAACAATTGTCATCACAACACACAGGAGGAAGGAGAACTCAGTGCATACCATCTACCTCAACTCCTATATTCTTCATTAGTAAGGATGATCAATGAAGAAAGAGGATAAAATGGGTAGTCATTGAATCAAAATTCCTGATTGTGGTATAAAACAAACTAAAGAAATGGCAAGAAGAGGGCCCGAAGAGATGACTCCGTGATTATGAACACTGTTTGCTCTTGCAAAGGACATCAGTTCAGCTCTCAGTATCCATGTCTGGTGGCTCACACTGCCAATCACTCCAGAGGGTTGGATAGCACGCGCACGTGCACACACACACACACACACACACACTAGTATATACATGTAATTAAACAATAAATAATACTCCTAAAAACAGAGAAGAAAGGGGTGCCACACAGGAGACTAGCATACAAGAGGTTTCCCCTTGGAAGCAAGTTTGGTGTTAGAGCCTCAGCCCTGCCATTTACTTAGTAGACAACCTTGTACTTATTGTTACCCTTCCCTAGCTCTGGTTTATGTTTTGTGGCATGGGAGGAAGAGCTCCATTAGAGGACTACTGCTTTCCTGGGATAACTAAAGCATATGAAGTAGTTCAAGTACTTAGCACAAAGCCTGAAATTGATGTATGGAATTACCCAGACTGGTAACAAATAGTTTCCTTTTAGAAAGGCATCCTTTGCCGTCAGCAGACTGATTTGCAAGCTGCTTCTGAAATAGAGGCATGTTTCTCAGTTCTATTTTGGAGAGAAGATTTGCCTGGACTAACGGGGTGTTATGATTGAAAACTACTCTCTGCCCCATCAAGCATACTGTTATTTTCTTTGTTCTAATTATTGAGATTTGGTTTTAGGGGTCTGTTGCTTACTATAATTTCTGTCTTATTTTAATCTTACAGGGACCATTTCTTTTACATAATATAATTAAATTACTCACTGGCTTGGAGAAAGTCATAATGTTCACTTAATAGTATTTTCTTGTAGATTTGCCAATCATTGCAGCAGAATACTTTATATTTTCTTTAAAACAGAGGAAGAAGTCTAAAGTATTAAAATACCCTCCCAGCTTGGGCCCTACCTTTGTACACAGCCATAACTGACCGCTATGTACTTAATAATTGTGTCCAGTAAATAATTCAGTCCAAATCATGTTTGGCATGGTTTTCAAACTTCCATTAAATACCATTTACTGTCAAAGAAAATGAATCCAGACTTACCTTATGTGGTGTTACTATTTCTGTATGTTTTAGCTATTTTTTTAATATAGAAGCAGACTATATATCTATCACAACAGGATTTTATTCTGTCTCCTTCATTAACTTTTGAAATTAGATTTTCTCAATAGCCGCCATGGATGGGGTCTCTGAGGATGCAAATTTAAAAACATATTTTCTTTTTGGAAACTTGAAGATAAAGTACAGCTAAAGAGATCATACTTTAAAATGAACTGAGACTTTTTTGTCACTTTCAGTGAGCTACATAACCTCAGATGCTGGGGAGAGATGTTGGGTATAAAAAATGACAGGTTTGTGAGGAACAAGGTAGCCAATCTTATCATCCTATCATATTCCCTTCTCCAGCTTGTCTAAGTGGTTTCTCTTCAGCCACAACTGTCTATAGGGATAGGCCATTTTCCTATCAAAGCAAATGGTAGAAGAGCAAGACAACCCTGCTAGACAGATCAATGCTTTCTTCTTCCACCTGGAGACATGACATTGAACTTCAGAGTTTTATACAAGAACACATCATTTCACACCAAGCTACCTGAGCAGAGGTAAAAGTCAATCACATAACATTTTACATTTCTAGGGCTTAACAAGCAGATGTACAGGTTGGGCAGAGGGCATTACTAAAGGAAGGTTGAGTAGGCTTGATACAATTAGACCCACTAGTGGTTCCTACATCCCCCAAAATCCCAAACCTTTGTAGAAAAGAAAGCATGTAAACAAAATAAATCTTGGCACCATCTAACACCATTGAGAGACCACTGAGATGACATCATCTATGCAGGTATTGCAAAGTAGGCAGTATGCATCTGGGAAGGGCTTTCATCTGCACATTTATTTGATACTGCTAACTGCAAGAGCATTGATCTCTTAAATGCACATATAATATACTTTTCTTATGTGGCCAGAAATGTTTGTGTCATATTTTCCATTTCAGAGTCAAGAAATAATAGTGTACAGAATTCAATGAACTAGCAGCTACAGAGCTATTTTTGGAATAAGCAATTTGATACAAAGTTTTTATTCAATACTTGATTTTTCTCTGCTTCTTTAGTCTTCTTTTGCTACAAAATTCTGAGGAAAAATGTCACTTTGTGGAATAATATCAACTTCCCCTTACACACTCAGTACTAGGTACTGAAGAAGACTGTAATGGTTGTGTGTGAGGGTCAAAGCAGGCTTTCAGGGTAGACGTTGAATCTGAATACATTTAGCTGAAAACATATCATCAATATAAAAAAGAGAATTTTGCATGACCACCATGGCTTAAATTCCCATTTTGTAATATAATAACCCAGCTAGTGATGATGCTGATAATAGCATGGAAATTAATATTCATATGTATTTTCTGATGTAATACAAGTAGGCTGTCCCAGTCAGCTCTAATTATCAACTTGACACAGTTTTCAGTAATTGGACAGAGGAGAGTCAACTGAAACATTGACTACATCAGATTAGTGTATAGATATCTCTGTAGGGCCTTGATTTGATTATTCATTGTTGTAGGAGGGTGCAGCCCATCCAAGATGCCATTCATTGATTATGGTCCTGGAATGTCTAAGAAAGTTAGCCAAGCATCAGACTGTGAGTGAGCCTAGGAACAAGCTGGCAGGCAGCACATCTCCATGGTTTCTACTTCAAGCCACTGTCTAGACTTCCCCAATGACAGATTGTGACCTAGAAGGGGAAGCCAAGGAAACCCTTCTGTTCCTCCTAAGTTGCTTTTTGTCATGGTGTTTGCCACAGCAACAGAAGACTAAAGCTTGGTCTTTTTCTCATTTGATAAATAAGTATAAAAAAGACTTAGGCAGCCTTGCCTGTGTTGAGTATATTAGTAATTGAACATTCATTAAAGTCTAAACTCACTTAATTCAAAAAACTTCACATGTATATCACTATGTGTAAAGACATGTTACATGGTTAGCTACTCCACCTCCCTTGCATTCTCTCTTTGGAGGTTTCTAAAATGTAACTTGCAGAATGTTGAAGTTCAAGCAAAGAAACAGCTGCTACTATTGCATTCATTGTGTTTTTCTGTTTCAACCATCTCATATTTTAAAGATGCACTTCCTAATCCATAGCCATCTCTCTAGTGACATTTTTAAAATAACAAAACATTCACACTGTTATGTTCCAAATTTACACGTTAGTTTGAGAGAGCAGCACATTTCATTAATTAAACATGTTATCTATTTATATCTTTCTCTCTCTGTGTGTATAATCTAATTAAAACTTGTAAGAAAGTTGAAATTGCTCCATAAATATAAATGCACACCAAAGTAAAAATAGCCATTTACTATACTAGCTTGACCTCCTTATGCCAAGAAGTTGGACTGAATCAATTTATACTTTTTTAGTGTAAAGCTTTTTATTGGTGTATATTCATTTTCAAAGTACCAAATCTTATGTGGACCCCTTGATACAAGTACATAACATACTTTGACAATGTTCTCTGGTGCCAGCATACCCTATCCAATTAGCTATATTATTTTCAATAACTATCAAAAGTGTTTTGATGACTAGAAATATCAATATCAATATCAATATCAATATATATATACATACATATTCTACAGGAAAATTAAATCTTTCTCTCCCTCCCTCCCTCTCTCCCTCCCTCCCTCCCTCCCTCCTTCGCTCCCTCTCTCCCTCCCCCTCTCCCTTCCTCCCTCCCTCCATTCTTTCTTCCTTCCTTTGTTTGGGAAAGAGCACTTTTAACAGAGATGTTTCATTCAAATTTTCGTTTTGAAATTTAGATTTATTTTATGAAAAGAAATTTACCGAGGCGTAATCACTCATAATCTCAACATCCTAATGTTCAGACCTGTTTTTCCTCTCCTATAGCTGTCCATTTTCAGAGTTTAGTTGGTCCATTAGAACAGTTTCATCTTGGAATATAAAATAGGTACTTAACAGAGGCAGAGCATGTCACTGGAGACTGCTGGCTCAGGATATTGGTGGTGTCTCTTTTAATCTGTGCTGCCTGAGGAAACAGCTGCAAACTCAACACTAGCTTCTATGCCATTAGGAGCTCAAGCTGAATTTGACGTTCAAGTACAAGCAGGATAAAGTGGGCAAAGCTCACTTTCCCCACTTCACTGTAAGAGGCAAGCTCTGCATGCACTTTTAAGACCATTACTTTCTTCTTCTATAAGACTTTAATAGAGTAAAGTATGTCATGTATGGAGATAGAGTAAAATTTAGAGATAGCAGTTCATGACTGAGGTAGCTCTATAGCTCGGTGAGGTCTTGGAAATGCATCACTTGAAATAATTTTAACTAAAGCACATTAAAGTGCAATGGTGATTTGCTAACAAATTTTTGATAGCTCAAGAAGATTTATACTTAAGAAGTTTAGAAGGATTACTCATCCCAAATGGGTTGTAGATGTTTAAAATGTGTATTTGTAGATAGCCTCCCAATTACACACTAACCTTTGTCTTTGATTAAACACAATTAGCAGTATGTAAAGTAAGGCAGTGTTCTTAGAAAATGCATGCCTCTATTACAGTCGGCTATCATTTTGGTTCCGTACAGTGAGCACATAAAATGAAGAATGACTAACCTGTTATGGTTTTAGTTAATGAACATCTGGACACAATGAAAATGTGGCTGATTTTATGGACGTATGAAAATCTAACCAAGCAATTAATATTCACTTTGAAGTTCACATAATTTAAAGAAATTTTAAGTTACAAAGCAGAAAGATTGAGTTTTCTGTGGCTAACTTTTTGTATCATATTTAGAATATTTTCATTCTCTATTTTCTAAGTTGTTGTATTTCTATGGAAATAATACTGATCATATACTGTATAGTTAAGTCTTCCTTCCTACTTTCTGTCCTCCTTCCCTCCTTCACTTCCCTCTCTTTTTCCTTCCTTCCTTCCTTCTTTCCTTCCTTCCTTCCTTCTTTTCTTTTAAATGAACCTCCTAAAATATAATATACCCAGGTGTGGTGGAGAATGCCTATAATTCCTGCACTAGGGAGGCTGAGGCAGGAGACATGAATTTTAGGACAGGATTTATTGTATATCAAATTTCAGGACAACCTAGAAGGATCCTGTGTCAAAAAATATAAAACACAAATATAATAATATACATATCATATATATATAAATGCATATAAAACATAAATACAGCAATAAGAAATAAATATGTTCAATGCTAGCACTTGACATCATTTTACATTTCAAATACGGAATTTTGGAGAAAATAGACATCTTGATGGTCAATGTTCTCCTTATTGAGAATCATGCATAATGGCCAAGGATAAAACGTTAAAATTTGTTTTTTTTCCCTCATATCTGCAACTTGCCCCTTCCTATTTCTCTGCTGTGTTCACACTATCAATGTCAAATATTTTATGTTCATCTTTCTTTAAAGTATGTCTTTGATATTTTCTTAATATTTGATTTACTTATGTATTTTGTTATATATATTTGATAATATGATATGTGTATACAATATGACAAGATCAGATGAGGAAGAGTAGAATCACCATTTCTTTAAACACATAGTATTTCTGAAATTGTCTACTTAAAGGAGTTAATATGGAATTTCACAGGAGAATAAGGAGTAGATCATAGAACTGGATTCTTGGCAAGAAAAAAATAAGAGCAGGAATTTAAGGTTATTTTTGACTATATAAGAAATTCAAGTCCAGTTTGGGCTCTATGAGACTCTGCTACACCCTTTACAACCATAATAATAACAACAAAACATTAGATCCTATTGCAAATGGTTCCTTCTGCATGATAGCAAGATATCCTGATTAGGTTTTTTTTTAAGCTATTACTTTCCTTTACATGGTAATTATGGTGGCTTTTCGATTAGGCATACTTATTCTGGATGACTAGGAGCCCTTTGGAGTCCTAAGCTATGAAGCATATGGGTGGCTCATGCACCAGACTTCCTGAAGGCACCAGGTCAAGCAGGGGTTGTCTGTCTTTTAAAAGTGTAATTTATACAGGTTAGGTAGTAGAGGCAGTAAAAAAGGCCCCAAGGAAGTATCCTATAATTAAAGGCAAGGACAATCATTGAGAAATAAGCTGATGAGTTGGTCTGCTCTGAATTTTATGGATTCTTAGAAAAATAGATTAATTGCCCCTATTTCATGAGAACTTAAACACGGTTCAAGACTGGGAGAAAACTGAAGATTTCATGAACACTTGTTTGTAGAAGTGAGAAAAAGGGATGGAAAGAAGGAAAACAAAAGAATTATTTTAAAGGATGCAATTTTAGAATACTAGAAAAATACATGAAGCAATTGTGATTAATTCAACTTGCTTTCAGAATGATGAGAAGTATATGGAACAGGAGTTTCATGCCATGGCCCTTACCTGCCTCATTTGTGCGGATCATTCGAGATGGAATGCTTGGATCTCCTGTCCCAATTGGATTGGTGGCCACCACTCGGAATTCATATTCTACCCAGGGGTTCAGGTCCGCAGCCATTGCTGACTCCATGTCTCCTGTGATGACTTCTGGGACTATAGAGAAGAGACACATTTCACACCATGAAGAGGCTGGAGAAATACTGTAAGTATTGGCCAGTGATGTAACTGTTAGTTGTCCCTACTTCCTCATTGTATGAGATCATGTGATCCTTCTTTCTTGTATTACATGATTATGTGCCTCCAGTATCACTGCTAAGATAAAGTGAATTTTCAGGAAGTGAGCACCTTATATGCTTAAGTTGTTTGCAGGTCATTGGAATTCTTCTCATCTGGCTAGTGAAGAACTTAACATTGTCTACACTAAAACTGATCTCATCTTCAGCCCTAGAAAAAAGGCTAATTCACACTAGAAACAATTTTTCTTCCATTTCTAGGAAGATTTCAAAAGACTTTTCTAGTTCTTATAAATATATTTTGTCTCCTGTCCCCAATAACAAATTAGGAATATATCTTAATTAGAAATCATAGCATGTAAGGATTAGGGGCAAGCTCAGATATCTTCTTGGAATGATTTTTGTACTAGGCTTGTTCAACCAGAACCTGACACTTCTTAGGAGTTGTCTGTACAGTTGTGTCCCATTTGCTCTTCACTGCTTATCAGATCAACCGAACTGCCCCACCACTGAAACTATAATTCTCCATGCAGGTACTGACTTTCATGTGCTTAAAACCAATGATAAATTTCAGCCCTAAGTGGACATATGAGTACCACAAACACACTCATCTACACTCTCTCTCTGTTGGCATTCTTTCTGTTTTCCAGGAAAGAACTGTACTTGACTTGACTTCATTTTTACTTTACATATTACTCCTTCTTGGCCACTTTTCCCTGGTTCACCTTTGCCATGTGCTTTTGCAATAAGAGTATTCCACTGCTGGATTTTATATTCTTCTCTGGTTTGTACTCATTTTCTTCATTTTCTTAGAATTGGTATATTCTCTGGTGTGTGTGTGTGTGTGTGTGTGTGTGTGTGTATGTATGTGTGTGTGCTGTGCCAGGGTGTACGTATGAGTGTGCCTGTGCACACACCACATACTTGTAACAACCAGAGGAAAATGTAATCTGTCTTCCTCTACCACTCAGTGCCTTACTGCTTTTGAGATGAGGCACCCCAATGAACTGGAATCTTACCACTTGGTGAGATCTGGGATTTGAGTCCTCAGGATATACCTGTCTCTGTCTCTCAATTTGGTAATTTCAGGCATGTGCAGTCCAGTCCCATGTGGGTGCTGAGCATTTGAACTCAGGTCCCCAAGCTTACACAGCAAGTGCCATTGTGCCATCTAACCAGCCTCATGTTTCAGTATTTAAGTATAACTTAGATAACAATTTATAGCATAATTAATTAGGTAACTCTAAATTCATTGTTTTTTCATAAGGGATATACTTTTAAAAACATTAGTTGAAACATAGTTTCAAAAACTAGCAAAAAAAATTTATCTTCATCAAGTCAAGAACTTTGGGTTTGAATATTGAAGAGATTAAAGATAATGGACTTTTCCAGGTAAGAATACTTAATAGCTTTACTGGCATCTTTTCATAAAAATATTGTTGCTGGAACCATGGGTATAGATTGCTTTCAAGGAAAATACATGAATCACAGAGAAAATAATAGCAGTGTTTAAAGACAGCCAAGAAGTTCATGCTGAATAAGAGGAGAATTCCATTGAAATGGGTTTTCTAGTAAAATAATTACATCCAAAAATTTCATAAAATACTTGACAAGCTAGTCAAATTGCACAATTTAATCAACCAGTTGGCTCACTGAAAACATACTCATAGATAGACAACAGAATCCAATGATAAATGTTTCAGAGACATCCTGGAGTTATACAAAGAAAGGTCAATGATGTCTCTGGTCATGGGTGATTTGACAATCTTAAATACACACAGAAAAAAATTTTCACCTAAAAAATTTCAGTAGCATGACGAACATCACATTTTTAAGGCATAGTTAATTTGCTTAATTGGAAAAGGGACTCAACGATGAAACTGTTTCCCCCTCTCAAAGACTGCTTCATAATTTCTTCCAAATATACAGATTGTTATTGTTTAATTTTGGATCTTCCTTGCAGGCAAAAAAATTTATAAGCCAATTCTACAACATGAATTTGTAAGTCCATTCTAAGATATACTTAGTTAGAAGGCCCATGCTCAAATTTTTGTTTTAATTAACAAAAAGTAAGGAATTCACTTTCATTTTGGTACATAAAAGAATGTTAAATGCTTTTCAAATACCTTAGAAGTTATATTGATGTCAAAGTTTTAAACTGTATACTCATCATTTCTTCTAATATATGTCATGATTAGAGTTATTTACTTGAATTATTTTAGATTATGAGAACAATTTCAAAAACCAAGAAACTCCCCATAAAGGAGTTACACAGATAGGGACCTTTTCCCCCATTATATGCATGAAAATTATGGCTAGATTATGCACAAGGCTAAAGTAAAGAAGCATTAACAACAGCTTCTTTGGATCATCAAGGACTTGAGGATTGCTCTGTGCACTTGTCCTGGGGATGGTGTGCCTTTATCACAATTTTAATGAATTCTGAGTTTTGAACAAAGGAATCAGATGAAGAATCAATTTGCAAGATCCTTCACTCTGTGAATGGTAGAAAAAATGAATATAGATAGTGCTGTAATTTTGAAAACTATATTTCTTTACAAATAAAACAATCTTAGTTTTTAAAAATAAATACTTCCATGAAGAAAATAAAATCAGAGCTATAACTTAAAATATCTTGTGTATTAAAATTAATTTAGAAAGAAAAAATATAGCTTTCTAGTAGAGAATTATCAACAAACAGAAAATAATTTTTCCTCCTAATCATTCCTACCTCCTGTAGAAACAGATGTATCAAGAGAGCAATATTATTGGCTGGAATCAGAGAATAAGTTAGCTAAGGAACATGAACCCATAGCTGTACTAGGCAGGCTATAAGAAAGACTGGGTTAAGAAATCATTGAGTGACTCAGGAAACATACAGGTACACTTAAGGATCTCTCCCAGTAATAAGTTGATCAGTCTGTGTGACATGCGGTGGCAGGGGGTGGCATGTGTGAGAATACAGCAGATGCACAACTGATTCTATGTCATAGCTTTGAAGTAAAGTCTTTGAGGAATTAAGGTTGAAAACTGGGCAAGACTGGATGGGAATTCTTAAAAAAATTGATCTGCTTATGAGATCTGAATTTGTGTTCTCCACTTGTCTACCAAACAGATCATATCTGTCATTTCTTTGGGGCTACAATTGTCCTTATACAGTTATAGTGGATACCAGAATGAGGGTAGTGCTTTAAGTATTTGTGGGAAACGTGTATACACATAGCACACTATAATGATAACCATTGTGATGTTTAGGTTCATGCAGAAACCTAGTATTAAGTAAGATTTGAACTATGTTATGTAGGTAAATATATTTTCTGTCCACATAATTGTATTCTGAGTGAAACTAAATGTGTCAAGGTGTCATTTAAATAGACACCGTAGACCACTCCATAGCAACAGCACCGCATTTTAACTTCATTCTTAATGAACTCATATATCATCTTGAGGATTTTAGCATTACTTTTTTGTTCTTGTTTGAGATAGGTTTTTGATATGTAACAAATTTAACTAGCCTAGGCTGGATTGAAACATATAGCAGTCCTCTTGCTTCTGCTTTCCAAGGGCAGAGATTGTAGAGACCTACCATCATGTCTAGCTTGAATTTTATATTTTACTTCTAAGCAGATGAATTACCTCTAAAATACAGCAGAAACACTCATCCACACTCTATGTGGACAATTGCTTCTGAAAACTTTCCCTCTGGTCTTAGAGTTTATTTGAACATGATGCTAGATAAATATTTTATAGCCATTGGGGAGTGTGACTTTCCATATCATTGCCACAATTCCAGTAACATTACAAAGCTTGGGGAAAGGCAGTTTGATAACATCCAAAGGAAATTATTAGTGATGAAAATAATTAAAATTAAAATAAAAATTAAAATTAAGACAGAAAATATGTTTAAAAGCACACATTAAGATCTACTGTTTAAAGAAACACAGTCATGTTAGATTTTTGTTTTATAAATAAAACTGACATGGGGTTATAAAGACACAGCAGAAGTTTCTGAGATGTGGGCAGTCCTATATCCTAATCCTTTGATATGTATATGTGTTTATATAACATAATGCTAAAAATTCCCTAGGGTTGCATCCTGAAAATGACTGTATCTCAAACTGATGAATTCCCAGGGAACCCTGGATCTTATCCAAGAGCATTGCTCAATGTCCCATTTCTGGTGTGATAACTGTTCTTGAGTCATGTACAGTGTGATAATTGAGGGAAGCTGGGGAGTGGCTCCACAGGGATTTTGTGCATAATGTAAATTTTGCCACTTTTTTTTGTGAATCCGAAAGTTTGTTCAACACACAAACAGAGACACAATGTGGCTTCTTTGCAAACTGTGAACAGAAGAGAGGAAGGGAGTTTGCTTTTAGAAGGCACAGGGACGTAGTTCACAGTGGTTAATGGTGTAAAGAATAATGGATTTCTATTGTTGACAAATGATTTTGAGTGAGCTTTAAAGTAAATCCACCTACTGCTCTAATGTGCTGATTGTGTGTCTGTCTGTCTGGGAACTTCTTACCTGTCTTCACTGTTTGCCAGCCCAGGGAGAAGGGGCTGCGAGCCTGAAGGTTGTAGGAAGAGATGGGGCTGTGGTTGTCAGTTGCTGGACTCCATGAGAGAGTGGCTGTGCTTTCCGTGATCTCCTCCACTATGACCACTCCAGGTGGCCCTGGGGGACCTACAGGCAAGACAGTGGATAAAGCTAAGTGCAGAGAATAAGCAGCCACAAAACATCATATTTTCAATGTGGGTCTCATCAGATGATGTGTTTGTCTAAACAAAATACATACTTAGTAATGACAATTGACAGCAGAAAGTTATGGGATACAAGTTATTTTCTATAATTTCTGTTGAGGAACTTAATTATGTATTATATTTTTCTGACGTTTTGTGCTTGGAGGCAACTTTCAATATATTAGCATTATATTTTATAGAAAAAGGAAAAATAATCAGAAGCAGACACAAAGATATGAATGTCATTATGAACTGTGTTTGTTAAAATCAATCACAACTAACAGGCAGAGGCAGCAACATGCAAGCAATGCTTTATTAGCAGACACGATACCATTTATAATAAAGAGCTATATGTGGATGGAGTTAATGTTCTGGCTCGGAAACCTTACAATGTGCAAGGCATGTCATGCTTTCTCTAGAGCAACTCACATTTTGTCCAAGAGGATACAGAACATGCTGAAATAGTGGAACTATGAGGACTGTGAGCCTATCCACCAAAAGTGAAGTATACATAGTGCTCTGTAAGAATTCTAAGGCATCTATAATTATGTTGCTTTGGGGTAGGTGATGAAGCAGAGTGGTAGTGACTCACAGAAGTTTAGATCTTTTGATCTTTAAGTGTTAGTATGGAACAGAGAAAACTGGTTGACATGGAGGTAGACAACCACCAGTACATTGTGTTTTCAAGAAATAACCAGAATATGATTTCAGGAGAAATGTCTCATTATTTAAATATTCCTAAAAAATCAATGTTAAGTGCATTAAAATGCATGCCTATTTACATTTTACTGATTAAAGGAAACAACAAGTTTTTTTGTTGTTAAACTCATGTTCCATAATGTGGCTATGGAAGTTGTAGAACTGTTTCTATATTGCAGAAAAAAATATATGCCTAGAAGTATTTTCAGTTACTAATCTATGAATTGATATGTATGTGGAAAATTACTTTCTGGATTTGATGACCAAGATATCTACAAACTAAAGAAAGGAACAGTAAGCTAGAGTACTTTAAAGCCCTGACATGCAAATGGAATTTTTAAGACACAGTATATGAGCATTTTTCACTGAGCAGGTTGGTGAGAATTGAAGATTGAAAGCTAGAGACTATTCTGTCACGAAGGTGATAGAGTTGGGCTGTGAACCAAGGAGAGGTGCAAAGCCTTGAGAAGTGGCAGCTTTTCCTCTAACTGAGGTGACAGAAGAGACAGTGAAATAATGAAACACAGAATGACTTTGAAATAACAAGGAAGGAAGCACAGAGCTCATTCTGGAAGGTAATCATTGTTTTCTTCACTGAGCCTCCAGTTGGAGGGTATGTGTAGTAAAAGTGACCTTGGGGACAGGAAGGAATCAGGAAAGGCTTTAAGTAGATATGTAAAGAAAGGAAACAAGAGAAAATATAGAAAATCTCAATGTTTTTTCAGATTTATTTGGATTGTATCACCGTGAAGGAGAAACTGAACAAATAAGCATATTTTGAACAGTCAGAACCAGGTCTAGCAAAAGTCAGAAGGATGGGTTGAATGGGTAAGCCTCACTGCTCATCAACAAAGATGTGGAAAAGGTGAATGACTGTGGGATTCAGGAGAAGTCAGGAAGGTGCTAATTGCTACTACTGCAAACAGGAGTCCAAAGAGTTAGGTTTGTGTTGTGAAGGGCAACTGGCAGAATTTGTGACTTTGTGTGTGTGTAGTTGGGATAGTTTTGAGTAGAAAATTGGTGTGAGAGCATAAAGTGAAGAATATGATTATTAGTGTGGATAATTCCAGGAGTGTGTATGACTATGTTGATGCACAGCAATGTTTATGAAGTTATTAGTGTGGTATAATGAGGAAAAGAGAAGAGATGCAGGTGTTGAAGAAGGTGTGTAGGAAGGCACAATACAGTAGACAGGAGTATAGGGAAACATCTCTAAGAACAATATAATTATGCCAAAATTATGAATGCTATTTGATTACTACAATGATACCAATAGATAACAAAGTCTCTTCACCATATAATACACTAAGATGACGTGCTATATGTTTCCCAGACATTAATTATTACTTTACTATTATTGGTTTACTATTTTAGGGAGGTGAGCATGAACTTCAAGGAGACTATTCAGTTGATAAGTATTCAGGCAGTATACTTGATTTTGTGCTAGGCACCGGAAATGTGAGCATCTATTCTAATTAAAGGAAATTACTTGTCACAGTCATTGTAGTAATGGATGGCCAAGGTGACCTATAAGTATGGATCTGATAACAAAATCTGAGTTTGGAAAGCAGCAAGGGATACGCAGACCTTCCTTTAACTATTGATATGGAAAAGAGTTTCCAGCAAAGGAAGGAAAGAGAAAGTATGTGTTAAAGAAAGTGCAGATGTTGTATGAAGTATGCAGAAGAGACAAGTGCCTGATGGAAGCAGAGGAAGTCCATGCATAGAGTGACTGGCATCATCCACTTCCCTTTCTGTCCGTGTAATTCATTCCTTTATTGAACAGTGAAGTCTGCTCCTTTTTCCCATTTGAAGATGAGCTGGCCCATGACCATTGGACTCTAGACACACAATAAAAATGTCAAGCACTGTTTGACTCTTGAGGTGAGGTCATTAGAAGCTTTTGATATTCCTCTATCCTCCTGAAATAATTTTTAGGATTTAGGCTAGTAGGCAGCTTTGAAGTCAAATTATACTGAAGCTACCATTCTGTAAGAAAGTCCAAAGCGATTTTGACAAAGGCGTGGATGGAAAGAAACATTCAACTTGTTCCTAGCTCTCCCATGTAATCCAGCCCAGGTACCAGACACAAGGGAGGCAGCTCTCAAAGACTTCCTGCTTCTGTAGGCATCCATGTGAGAAAATATTAGGATAGATTGACTGAACTTATCAGCTGCTCAAATCCTGAGAGGTGTGGTGCATGGATCTTTAAAGTGACTTAATTTGAAGACAATGATTGCTAATTGGAACATGCTTCAAAATTATTTATTGTGTGGGTTTGCTTATAGGGAACTCTGAGGAAGGGCTCCCGTGAGGCTTTTAAAACAGTTTAGAAGTCTTGATGATGTGTTTATATAAGAAATCATTGTCCAATTTATTTCTTTATCTCTCTCTTTATATGCCGTTATTCTGTTACATTTTAGCATTCTACTTATTTATCTCTTCAATTGACATTTATTTACAAATGCCTACATGCAAACTTAAGGTCATGTGGGGAAATGTGTATCTGTAAAAGCAAGTGATTTTTCCTTCTGAGTACTAATGTTCATGGAAGATGATTAGTATATTTTAAGATTACAACTAATAATTATTCAGTATTTTCTAGTGCTTCAACTGAAATTTTGTTTTCTTCTTCATATATCTTCAAGACTTTTCTCTATTTACATCTACTTATAAAATACATTTTGTAGCAAAATAACCAGTAACAATGATTTATGTACCCATTATACTATCTTGGCTGATCACTCACGTATAATTGTAAATCATGTAATATTTAAATTATAAATCCTTCTGACAAAATGTTAAGCACTCATTAAGTTAATATTAGAGTCTATTTAACAGCAATGTACAATGCAAAATTGTATATAATAATTTGCCAAATATACAGAAAAAATTACCAGAAAGAAATGCATTAAATTATTACTTGGAGAGGAAAAGTAGCACATTTAAACTTTATTTTTATGCAAATTTCTTTTTTAAAAGATTTATTTTTTGTCATTTGTATGAGTATTCATGTACATTGAGAAGGCATTAAAAACTTTGTAACTGGAGTTACAGATCATTGTTAGACACAACGTAGGTGCTGGTAACTGACCCTGGACCTCTGGAAGAGCAGCTACTGCCCTTTAGCACCAAGCCTGCCTCCTGTCCATTCCAAGAGTTAATCTTCAGTCTTCAGTATGAGAGTACTAGTATTAAAATGACTTTCAGTTTACTCTTTAGAGCAGTGGTTCTCAACCTGTGGGTAATGATCCCTTAGAGGATTCAAAAGTCCATTTATAGGAGTCACCTAAGACTATTAAAAAACACATTTACCTTACAATTTATAACAGTAGCAACATTATAGTTATGAAACAGCAAAAAAATAATTTTATGGTTGGGTGGTCACAACAGGAGGAACTGTATTGAAGAGTCACAGCATTAGGAAGGTTGAGAGTACCTTAGAGGAAGTAACAACTGTGCTATCCTAAGGATAATCTACTTAACAAGGAAAAATCTACTGAGTGCCATTGTGTTTGGTGGGGGAGACAAGATTAGTTTTCAGCATGCACTGTGTTAAAAAGCAGTGGCAAAGGCAAGCTTTTCACACAGAGACATACCAGGCAGTAGCCACCACTTTCAAGTGCTCCAAGAGTGCATTCTGTTGGCATGTACACCTACATGCCAGAAAAGGACATCAGGTCCCATTATAGATGCTTGTGAGCCACCATGTGGTAGCTGGGAATTGAACTTAGGACTTCTGTAGTAGCAGCCAGTGATCTCAACCACTGAGCCATCTCTTCAGTCCCAGAGACTAAACCACCAATCAAAGAGTATGCATGGAAGCAGTCATGACTTCAGATACTTATGTAGCAGAGGATGACCTTATCTAACATCAGTGGGAGGAGTGGGAAGCTTGATGTCCCAGTGTAGGGGAATGCTTGAGGGTTGAAGCAGCAGTGTGCGAGTGGATGGAGGAGCACCTTCATAAAGACAAAGGGGAGGGGGATGAGGGGATGGGATGGGAGGTTTGTGAAGGGGCAACTGGGAAGGGGGATATCATTTGAAATGTAAACAAATAATTTTTTTAAATAAAGAATGCATTTTGTACCTCGCAACAGTTGTCCCATTGGTTGTAGTCATTTGCCTAAAATTTGGACTCTTATGAATAGCCAAATTGATACTTGACATGTATTAGTCCCTTGAAAAATATTTGTGAAAGAAAACATGAAGCATAGAAAGATGAAAGAATGATAAAAAGATGGAAGGTTAGAGCAGGCTACATTCTGAATTTGTGATGCTATAGAGCAAAAGAAAAGAATGTTTTAAAACATGACCATCATGTTGCACAGGGAGCTTATGTAATGGTTTCTTTTAAAAGCATATTTGCATTAATAATTTTTTAGTCAGGTTTGGAATGGCAATAAAAATGACAGAATAGCTACCAAATGGAGAAGAAAAAAAAGGGATTTCACAGAAAGCCTTGTTAGGAACTTTGAGTATTTTAGCCTATGGTAAAATAATTTTTTTCCTTATAAATATGAAATTCTTATAAATATGAAAGAATTCTTATGAATAGATTATTGCAATGTTAAAATAATCTGGTTTTGTGATTTCTGTTTTAAGAAAAATTAACTGTAATTTCCAGCTATAATAGAGGTGAAAAAATTTACTGTTATTATATTAATATTGGCTTATCAATGCTTTATTCATAAAGAAAATATTTTTAGACAATATATGCTGACTGCTGGCTCAATTAGTTTCCTCTTTATATTTAGAATGAGTGAATTCATTAACATATTAATGTATCAACTGTATTGGTTTTTAAAGTTTGTTCCTAATGTCCCTGTTTTTCCTGTTTCTTGGTTTTTTTTTTCAATCAAATTAGGTAGTAAACATTGCTTTTCTGAAAGGCTTTTGCAGCTAATTTATAGAAAACCATCTTTGAAAATAGATTATTAAAAGTGCCGATGGATTTGTGAGAGTGGCTAGTGTCTACATATGAGATATGTAGATATGTAGATATGAGACTCTGTAGGAATCTCAGGACATTCTATAATGAGCCATAAGAACAGATGCACAGTAATCAGAACCCCACCCCACAAGGGGAGGGATGCTACTGTTATGCTAAATAGGTACAATAAAATGAATACTTGTTGAATAAGAAAACTAACAATGAAAGGGAAGACTAACAAGAATACTTTATTGGAAAAGTGACTTCTTACAATGGAAGCCATGATCTTTTTTATGTCCCCAGGCTGAGGACTCCTTAGCAAAGGAGAAGCAGAAGCCATGTGATTATGTTCTCACTGCTCCTCCTCAAGGTACCTGAGAACTGCTTTGATGTGAGAACACCCTTACTCCTATTTCTCACTTGCAAAGTTTCCTTTCCTTTCTTTCTGTTTATTTGTAACTGGAAAAGAATTGACTTTATACAATGTATTCTGATCATTCTTCAGATACTGTGGCAGCTTTCACAGAACCTGCATGTGTTCAAGTCAGCGCTGAGAGGGGGATGTAGACCTGGGCTCCCATCTCTAACCAAGAAGCTATCTGCCCTTGGTACCTCCTAGCAAAACATTTTCTTTTCTTGATGAGCTCCTGACTTTACATGGGGGAAAGGATCTGTCTCCCTACAACTTAAAGCTTGTTATTATTCTGATAGTGACCTAAAACAAGGACACATTATTTCAGACACTAATTAAGTGGCATGACAGAGCCTGAGAATTTTTAAATAACTGGAGTCATCCAGCTTGATTCCTTTCTTTTTCTCATCAGGATGTTGTGTCTTTTAGTCCCAAATGGATGGTAAGAGAACTCCACTGCTCTTTTGGGTTACAGTATAAGAATGGAGGCAAGGATAGTCCACAGCTGGGAAAATTTGTCAGGGGGTGACACTGGGATCATAGTCTTCCTGTGGTAGGTATTCTTTCCCACTCTCCCTGCCAGTCCTGGACAGCAGCTGCAGGGAAGGCTTTAGAATTGGCTTTCTGTCCAGTACTTCACACAGGAGACAAAGAGCCCCTCCTCACGGGTATAGCTGCCTCTATGCCAAGTAGTTTTCTAGAAATCTCTAGACTAATCTTAACTTCTTCCTGATTCTAAGACTTCATGTTTCAAAAATATCCTACTGTAAAGCATTATTTTTATATTATGAAATAATTCCATTTATTTTCATTTTTATATGTGGCAGAGCTGTCCTAGTCTTTTTTTCACAGTGAAAAGAGGAAAAACTAAAGTTTCTGGGACTCCAAATATTAAATAGGACTCATTTTTTAAGTTCTTTAAAATCTAAAGTGAAAAACGATACAAATAACTTCTTTTTTTGTCATTTTATTTATACATATGCTTTTATCACATTGTTCTCCTAATTACAAATCCCCTATGTTCAGTTCTGCAAATATTGGATGACGACAGTCACATACACTGAACACACACAATTCTTCTGTATGTAAGAGCAAATGGGTGTGGACATTTTTGAAGAAAAAAGTCCCACACGTGTTCTTCAAACACATGATGAAGATCAGCCTCAGCTACTACTGGTACAATAGGGTAATATGGATAAATGAACCCAAGAACTGTACAAAGAACTTGTTTTATTTTTATCATGTAACTTCCTCATTAACAAAGAGCCACCATTACAAGGGGGACAATGACTGGATTGTTAAACAAAAAAAAAAAGAAACATGTGGACAATCAGAAAAATAAAACAAAACAAAAGGACCATTTTGCATAGACTTAACTGATAACAAACTATATGTTTTTTTCTCTAAAAGATATATGTATATATGCATATATATACATATGCACACATATGTATATATATATTATGTATGTATGTTTGTATGTATGTATGTATTCATGTATGTCTATTCAATGTGCATTTGTGTGTTTGTGTGGTTGATACTGTTACTGTGTCTCAAACTGGCCTGGAACTCATAAGAGTCCTCTTGCCTCAGTCTTCTCTGTATTGGTATTACAGGTAAAAGCAATCTGAGCAATCATGTATATCATCAAAACTAATATTAATCAATATTATGACTGATTTTGTGGTATACTATATATTAATACATATTAATGAACATGTTAACAAGTGCTTGTTGAGTTTACACTTTTACAATTACAAAGAAAAAGAGTATCTATTTACTTAGAAAGTATGACATTGATAGCAAGTTTATTCTTTTTTTTTTAATTTTTTTTAGCAAGTTTATTCTTATACATGGAAGTATGTTATGGACATGTAACTTTGTGGACATCCTGGGCTGGACAAGTTCAGCTTCCTTAACTGCTGTGCTGAGCTTGCTTTATGTGTCTATCAAATGCTTGCTGCCACTAATGTCCCTCAGAAAGAGAGGAGGATGCTTTAAATTATTTACTATTTATTCACCTAATTAAATTGAGCCTTTCATAAGGTTTTTAGTCCCACGAGAATAAACAGCTCATCTTACCACAGATAGACAAGGATGGAAGGAGAAATAAGTAGGTATGATGGATTTTTAAAAACTAAATTTGCTTTTAACTATTTGGTAAATCTAAGCATTATCTCCCTATTAATTGTCAATCAATCAATCAATCTATCTATCTATCTATCTATCTATCTATCTATCTATCTATCTATCTATCTATCACCTATCTACTATCACCTATCATCTATCAATCATTTATCTATTTATTTATATCTAGCCATGAACCATATACCTATTTATCATTTCTAACCATCATCTATCTATCATTGATCATCTATCTACATTTATCTAATATAATTATCATCATCTTGACTCATCTATTTATCTATCACATATATTACCCAATTCTTCTGTTTGAAATTGCTGCTTCTGCTCAATTTGCCTTTTTAATGTCTGCACAGACTTTACATCCAATGTTCTGTTCAAGCTTTGTATCCTTAGACTTTCCTGAACACCCTGTCTAGGCAAAGCCATTGGATTCTGTGTTTATCACACCATGTACAATTCATTTAGAGCTGAAATCAAAAATAGATATTATCTATTCAAGAGTAATATACTGGTGCTAGTTCCCCTCCTTGGAGTTTACACACAGAACTTTGGTACAGGAATTGCACAAGTGATATTTTTGATATTATATTGCCACAGTTTAGAATACTACTTATAATAGCATATTATGATATATGCTTTTAATAAATGAGTGAATAATATTTCATAGCAAACCATTTTAGGATGGCTTTTGTCTTAATATTTGAACACCATCACTTTTGACCAATCTAGAAATGAAAAAAGAAATATACTTTTCAAAACTTCTCATGGAAGTATTCTGAAAGAAGACTAAATATGTATATTTAAAAATAGAAATCTCATCTATTATGATCTCATCCTTGTTTAATGATGCTAACTAGGTACCCACCTTTCAGTGAATTTCTATTTGATAAAGGAAAGGCTATTAGTGTGCTCCAAACTTCTACAAGCAGTGAAATTTCTGGCATCTCTGTAGTACAACATACATTTTTCTGAGCTTTTTCTAAGCCACAGAATTCATAGATTTGAAATAAGAGTTTGAGAATTTTCATTTTGTAGACAATGCCTAGGAAATATATATATATATATTTCAAGAAAAATGATTTAAAGATAGTCAGACAAGAAATCAGAATCTCATATTCTGGAACTAACCTTTTCATTTGAAAACTTTGGGGATCTGGAAAATTTTCTGAACCTTGTTATTTGTCAGCTCCCTGATATTTCATAAAACAGTGCTAATTTTGATCTTATCACATGTGTTGTATTAGATAACCTTAACTGCTATTTTGAAATTGATAAACAGATACTAGCAATGGATGTACCTTCTACTATTTGGTAACTAATATTAACATCATAACATGTTTTGCTAATGAAAATAACCTATAATTTTGTTATGTCGAAAATTTCTCCAGACTGAAACATTCTCTCCAAGAAGAAGGGCTCTTGGAAGTAACATCTCTGCCTATTCTAAAAAACAAACAAACTAAAAAACCAATGAACTAATTGGTGTGCCAAATAGGACTTTGGTTTAATGGTTACTCTGGTCAGTCTGTCCTTGATTTTCTGTCTTGGATGAGTTAATGTTTGTATTGTGTGTCTATGAAAAATCTCACAAAGAGCAGAATATGAGGAATCACATTAAAATTTCTTTGAAGAACATACAGGGACATTTCATTTTTTTTGTACTGTCAAGAGCAGATTCTACAGTATCTTCTAAGAGACTTACAGTTTTAAAATGATCATCATCATCATCATCATTCTTATTTTTCTAACTGAAGAGTTATTTCATGCCTATGAGTACAGGTTGAAGGCCCTGTACTAAATTAATCTTGTTTCTCTCATCTTTTTTGTACTGATAAAGTCTTTCACAAATAAAACACCCAGCCTCAGAAAGTTGAAGTAACACCTACACTCTTGTCTTCCCAGAAGTCTACAGCTTGATTCTGACTCTTTTATTTCCAGATGTTATCCTAGTTTCAACCCTATAATATCCATCACTATACAGCATGCCCCATATGACTCTGCATTGACAGAATATGTATACCTTAAAAGATCAAAAGATGTTCTAATGGGTCAGGGAAGAGTCAGACAGTTTTCTTTTTGTCAATGGCAAGTGGGTTTAGAGATAAATCCTATATAGCTGACTCCTCTATGCTGATAGTCCTCTGTAGTTGATTCACTCATAGTTACTCTACCCATCCCAACATGGTGTAAGGAAGGAGTGCTTTCCCTCTGTGACTATTACACAAAATGCCTTGCTTTGCCTCAGTCTTTGAACTTCAGCTGCCATTGGTACTAATAGATGCAGAAAGCCATGCTTAAGTCAATTTATAGTTATAAATACTGGTTCAGCAGTAAAGACATTGTCTTAAACTGACTTACTTAGAATTGAGCATAGACCTACATATATCCTTGTTGGGAGGTGTGGCCAGTTTCTTCTTTATGTCTGCAACAAAGAATGTAGTCTCTGTCATTCTTGGAAGTCCATTGATGTTCTTAGAAATCAGCCACATAGGAGGGTGAACAATGTAGATGGCGGTGTAGAGAGGTGAAAATAATTTCAGTCCTTGCAGAAAAGTGGAGACTCTAGATCTGCCCATTAAAAACCTGTTTTGACCTCATGTTCTCAGAAACAATAGATTTCATATCTTTTAAGACAATTGAAATTAGATTTTATAGTGTCTGCCACAGTGTACCATTTCCTATACAGAATAGCTGAGAGCTTTCCTTAATTATAAAGGATAAAAACTAGAATCATTTTTTTATCTTTGCTAAGACTGGTTACATTAACATAAACAACCTGGAAAGGAAATCTCCAAAAATACCTCACTATGACAAAGAAATATTTTGGGATTGAGAAATGGCAAACCTACTGGGAAACCTGACAGAACAGCTGGCCAACCAGAAGCAAACAGCCATTTAGACAAATGCAGAAGGCAGTGAAGCCATTAAAATGGTTTAAAAATATATCACTTTTGGATAGAGACTGTGGAATCTCTAAATAGACTGTACTATTATCAACAGAGTTCTGTGACCACAAATTTCAACAAAGTATTGAAAATGTATTTTTACAACAAAGATAAAACAGAAATGATCTCACAAACTCTTAGCTCAATAATATGTTCTTCACTATTGTACTCATTAAAAAACAGACTCTGAAAATTTTGTGATAAATTAGTACATAAATGCAAAAACAAAAGGCCACCCTTTACACTTTTGAAAGATGGAGACTGAGTAGACATCTTAGGATGAAGTTCTTGGACAAGTCCTGTCTTCTTCCAGCAATAAAGCTGTGAATAAGCCTGGCATCAATGAGTAAAGAAAGGGACACAGATTTGTAAAGAGATGTATGTAGGTGTAGAGTGAGGGAAGGACATGACTTCTGGGATGTTTGCACTTAATTGCTCTGGTAATGGAGAGACAGTAAAGGCTCCTAGACTGGAGGTGACTGGACATGATAAAACTTACTAGGAAAGAAGAGCCAGAGGGATCTATTCCGAAATTTTGGGATTTGAGATTCTGGAAAAACAATGGTAGAACCAAAGGGGAATTTGAGAAAGGATAGATAAGTTTTATTCCACTTTTCATTTTCTGAAATTTTTATTGAAATGCTAATTCTCTGTCAATGTTGGAGTAGGCACAGGGCAAGAAAGAAGTCTGAGCCAGTAGAGACGTGAGAGTATTGAGGACAGCCATAGTGAAGACTGTGACCCAGATCACTGCGCAGTAGTAACAATGCTGAACATCATTGAGAGCCAATTTTGGTGAACAAGTGACCAATGCTTTAGGGGCTCCAACAAGTCCATGAGGTTCTTATTGACTAGTGCTTAATTGGGGTGAGAAATAAACATGGTGGCATTTAGCAGCTAACATCAGACGAGTCAATGAAGTCAGGATTTTCATATAGGAATTAAGTTTGGCATAGAAGGTGCCTATTCACATAAATGAAAATCAAAGGAAAACTCAGTCAGTGTGTGGAAGTATCCAGTTCAGTTTATTAAATAAATTATCTGGAGTGTCATGTCTCTAGTTTGAGGTCAATACATGGTAAACTGGTTCCAGCATGGAATATCTGTACCTGAAATTAGGGCAGGATAATAAGATGCTAGATTCTAGCTATCTGTGATATCAATGGCTATTTCAGGAATTATTCTCTTGACCATACAATCTCAGAGGTCATGTAGCCTTTCTCTTCACTTCTTTGTTAAATTTGTTTCTAATGTAAACCATTCTTTGCTATTTGCATTTTGTTTTAAATATTACATCGTCTATTTTTGACAGATTATGTTATGAAAAGTGGGGAGGTATAAGAGGTGGGAGGGAGCCCAAAAAATCCTGAAAACTTCACAAACATGGAAGCATCAGGCTTCAAGGTAAATTGCTAAAGGCTTTTTGCCTTTCTGTGTCCCCACGTTAGTGGCAGGTTCTAGAACATTGTGACATATTAAAATTTCATGAAAATTATTTACTCAATGCTATGTCATATTCTATCCATCCTCATTTATATGGACCTTAAAATTTTAATCTTAACAGAAGTGAATTTTCATTTGGACATTGAGTAATTTGTCAGTAATTTCAGGAAAACATTCATTGTGATCTAGACTCTGGGGTTAAGATAGTAAAATAAAGTGGTTCCCATCCTTTCCTGCTTTGTTTTTTTGGGTAAAAAAGAAAATCAATAAATAGATGAGTGGAATAGATTCAGATAGCAATAAATGCAATGAGGAAAGTATAATCATATGAAAATCATATTAGGGAGAAATAAATGACATTATCTTTAAAGTGTAACAATAAATGATGAGTCAGCCAGCTATGACATGTTTGCAAGCAAGAGCTTCCAGTTGATAGCACCTATGGGTGGAATTTTGAAGTATTAATGAGTATGGCATGCTGGAGGAACAGAAGGCTCCTATGGTTGGAGATACAAAGGAGAAGGGAGAGGAGAGGTGATAACATTGGGAAGATCATCAGGCACTAAAAACAGATGGACTTGAAGGACATAGGAAAAATTTCATATTTTCTTCTGAGTGTGTTGTAGGTACTAAGTCACGTATGAAAAGTCAAAGGAAAGAAACTTGAAAATTCTTAGGGCTGGCACTCTGATGGAAACCCTCTGAGGATACAGAAAATCATTTTGGGGTGTGGATCAAAAATTTTACTAAAACATATGGAACCTTTTTGCAATAGACTTTAGTAACAAATATTAATTCTGATGATTAACAAATGTCTCAACCCACGCACTTCTGCACAGCATTTGTTGATACGATGGCCATGGCTGTGACTGGCCCCAGGGAACTGTTATTAACAGCTTTCCTGCAATTATTTTAGGATACTGCAAGTTCTCTACTTGTAAGAGAAAAGAAAGATAACATCATTCTCTCCACCACTAGTATTATCCAACTAGAACTCAATAACATTTATCTTAAGTTTAACTTTGAATATGTGACTCTGGCTCAGGTTGGGTAGAGCCATGTGATTGTCACATATCCATGAACTGTAATCCAAAGTGAACCATGTCATCTGTGGACAGGCATCTCCTTTAAAGATGCCACACTGCATTCTTTAAAAATATTCAGTTCTGTAGCTGTTTTGCTTCTTTTCTAGAATATACAAGGAATTCCTGTCAATTATCACAAACTTCAAGTGAAAGTGATATTAATCAACCATTTCAAGCCATGAAGTATGCATAAATATTTAATGCAGTTTTACATAAATTCAATTCATACACAACTTTACATATGCTAACATAAAAGTAGCAAATCCATCCAACCAAGGTGAAGGTGATTTTTCTGAAATGGAAAACAGGCATTTCAGGGCCTATTGTACACACTGTCAGGAATAATTAAAAATATTGAGCTTGCTTATTTAAAATTTCAAGCAACCCAGATGCTCTCTGAAAGTTCATTCATTAAGCCAGCATCACATAAATTTTGAGAACAGATGAGTTAAAAAATCCTGTAGGAAAATACCATATGAGGTGCTAAAATATGCAGGGAACCATGTTACCACACAGCTTTCTATAAATCTAGTGCTGCTGAGCTGTCACTGCTCATTATGATTCTGCAATACAGATTCAGATAAAAAATAATATATAGCTATATGGTTTCTTAACTTTGTTCAATCTCACTGTTCATTTATGAATAATTTATGTATACTTCTGTGATTTATTTTGCACGAAAAAACCACAAGGAGAATTTGGAATTATTATTTCAAATTACAAAGTCAGGTAACATGTGTACAATGCTGTATCTTTAATACGACTACAATTTTGACAATATTAGAGATTAAACTGTAGGGAGATTTTTCTAATGTATTTTGTATGGGAAGATAGGCATGATGGATCATGGCTATAATCCTAGCATTTAGGAAGTGAGGCTATATGATTGGGAGGTCAAATTTATCCTCTATCCCATAGCAACTTAGAGGCTAGTCTGAGACTTGAAATTCTTTCCCAAAACCCACAAAAAAGCATAAATAATGGAGAGTATGTGTGTGTGTTTGTGTGGGTGGTTAATATAATTGGATATGTTTGCTGCAATGCTTCTGATTTTTTTTTCTGGAAATCAAAATGTTCAATAATATTTATGCCCCAAATGGTAGACATGTTTCACAGAATTGATCAAAAATAATTTCATATTTTTAATTGAATAAACACATCATCCCTTTAAAGAGTCTCACCTCATGTTCTCCTCCTCAGGCAATGACTGAACTAGGGTAGAAAAGGCACCATCTCTGTGGTTCTCCAGTAGTGTAGCCTGTGAGTATTTTGTTATGCAACTGTGGTATGAAATACTATGCAGTTTCCTTCCAGTGCTCAGGACAGACTGAAAGATGACTCTCTGTTTTGCATGATAGCAAACCTGGTAAAATTTTGATGCTAACATCTAACTCATTTGCAGAGATGTAGATGGTAGGCTCCTGCAGAAGCACTTAGAGCAGTACTGTAGTTGGCTAATTTGTAGCAGATGTTCCCTGTAATGGGTGGACAGCACAGAGTCTGTAATATGGACTACCATTCTTGGTGATATGATGGATGCTGCTTATTAGCTTGACTTAGCGTTCTGTGAGCTGAGGTTTCAAGACAAATATCCAAGCTTTGATTTACTGATTTGTACAGATTAGGTGGTAAAACGTTTTTGCAAGAGTGATTAAATATTTTAAATAAAGTTTAGTAATAACAGTCTTATTCCTTGAGTTGGCAAAAAAGAAATAATTATAGCAAGCAATAACCTCCTGAACAAAACATGTAATTAAACGAGACCTGTTCCCTGCCACAATCCTCTGTGATTAATGAATACAGAACCAAATCAGAACACTGGCAGGTGAGCATGCTGGCACATGGGTAGAGATAAAGGTCATTTCCAGAAAACTCCTATCCATCAATATTTTGTACTGTTGACCTAGACGATTTTAAAATTTAAGACACAATTTTAGGAGAATTGGAATTTTAGGGGAATTCATACTAGTTGGTTTCAATTTTTAAAGCCTTTCTACTTTATAGGATTACTCAATTTTACAATAACGCTAAAACCTTTTTGTGTTCTTAGCAGTATTTTAAAGGGTTTATATCTTTCTGTTTGTTTCACATTTCAGAACAGAAATTCAGTAAGTAGTTGTACTGGCATTGATTTCAAAACACTCCTGCTTCAGCTTCCATATGCTGAGTTTATGTGGTGTCTCATGATTGCCCACTAAGCTGGAGGCATTGTCGTGTGTGTATATATTTAAACATCCATGGAATCAGCACTAATATTTAATAAACATTGAGTAGTATGGTTTAAGTCTATCCCTTCTTCTATGTGGATACTCTTTTAAATTTCACTGATGATTTACACCAAGATGAAGGTAGAGCTGGTGGAACTACAACTTTTATGTTGCTGCTTTTTCCTCTCATCTAGTTCTACATGAAATAAAATTTGTCACAAGCTGCATGAAGTGAAAGAGCAGTCTGCAGTCTAGAGCCATCTCTCCAGTCAGTCTATGGGTTTTTGAAATTGACCTTGAAGTGCTTTAGTGAGCACAGAAGGGAGTGAAAATGCTCTGACCACTTTCAGACTGCACTATCACATCGTGATTGAGCTTGCAGAACAAAGCTGTTGATATCACTGTTTATTTCAGTCGTTGTGTGAAGGGCTAGGATCACCTGGTGAGTAAATGAAGATCACCGTTCTGCTCCTATACACCATGGTGCTCGGTGGTTCTCTTTAACCTTGAAGATGACTTTAAGAATTTCTGCTTTCTGTAATGCTGTTAATAACTGATGATGATACTGCCATCTGAAATCTCATCTCATTCTTATTATCCCCCATTCCTTTTAATAATGTTTCTTTTGTGTGTATGTGTATGGGGTTATTGGGGGTTAGAAGGTGACTTAGCTGAGTCTGTTCTCTTCTTCCTTGATGTGGATTTAGAGTATGGGACTCAGGTTAACAGGCCTGAGTGGTACCTGCTGTCTATCACCCTCTGGGCCATCTTGGCAACCTCCCTCCCTTTTAATATCTCTTTCCCACTATTTTTAAGTGCAGAATCTTATGCCAGAACGAGAGAAAGTTTTGTCTGGGTCATTTTCTAATGCGATACTACGTCAACCAGGACAAAGGCTTGCTATCATAGGAATAACACTTGTTAAAATTCAAGATCAGGCTGTTGAGAGCCAAGGAATTCCTCCAGCCAAACTCTGACCGAGGCCTAGCTTTGAAGCAGCTGTGACTCCTTCCTTTGTCAAGTGTACACAGTAGGCTTTTTCTCTACAGTTTTCTACCAACACACCCTCAGACTTAGTCTTCTGTACTTATCTTTGTGTTTTCTTCTTGAATCAAGGACGGATTTCTTTCTTGTTTATTTATTAAAATGAAACTATTTTGCTTTTTTGTTTTTGTTTGCTGTTTTTGAAGATAGAAGCTAATTTTCTCTATGGCTTTTAGTTTTTAGGCAGCGGAGCCAATTCTTAATTATAAAGCTGAAACTTAGGCAATAACAGGGTAGAGACTATGAGCTCACTCATGACTGCCAACCTTCAAGTAATGCAGCAAGTTAGAGTCTCCTAGTTCACACTAAAGAATAATGTCTACATGGTTTATTATTTTAAAATAAAAAAGAATGAAATAAATTTTTGAAAATACTTTTAACAAGGATGAGTATGATATTTTTGAGCATTTACAGATATCATCTGGTATTGTTTTTTTTTTCACCCTAACTGTTACATCCTCTCTCTTGCTCTAACTCATTAGAGAGTTAATTGTCTTTGTAATTCCAAATTAAAGATTACTTAGTGAGAAAGAGCCATTGCCTCCGCCAGGCGTTTGGGAAGGTAGAATCTAACCAGCAGCTAAGTTTTCTTCCCATCACTTCAGTTCCTTGCTCTGTTAGGTCTGCAGGGCTTTTGTATAGTTCAGTGAAGATTCTGTTAGACACAAGACAGTGTTGTCAGACCCCAAAGCAAGCTAATTAAGAATCCTGTCTGGGAGCCCATGAGCTAAACTAAGCAAGAATTTTTAATAGAGTCTGTGGTGAACTTACCAATGTTCCTTTGTCTTCTTTGGAGATGTGACCTGCCACTGGGTTAGCATCCAGAACTTCTCATTCCATCTTGTGTACTTGCTGAACACATTTGGTTATCAAAACTGGGCAGTAGAACTCACATACACTTACAAGCATATAAACTCTGGGCTTCAAACATTCCCACTCAGTACACAAAGGACTTGCTCAAACAACCTCAATGACAGTCACAGGAATCTTACTAAGAAAAACAGAAGGGCTAGATGTTAAGTGGAAGGGGCAGCTGGGTTTAGTCACATCTCTACAGGTATATGAAATGAGAAGAAAGAGGAACTGCCTTTAGAAACAGTTCACTCAAATGATTAGAAAGACAGAAGGTCCTCTGGATGTTTTGCGTAAAGGTATGTTGGCCAAGGTCACCCTTCCTGGTGTTAAAAGTTGTACTGTTTTGTTTCTGTTCATTTGGTACCAGGAACCAGATGAAAGCAGAAAAGAAATATCCAATGGTTAGAAGAACTTAAGGATGACAGTAGAGGAGAGATCCTTTCCGAAGCACTTAAGAATTTGTTGTCTTATTAGAGTCATGATTTTAAACATGTTTAAAGAGAGAACAGAGGGAAACCTGTTTACTGGATCTTAACATTCCTGGAGACATCATCTGGAAGGGATTCCTTTATGACATTCCATCTGCTAAGAAGCCATACAGGAGATCCTGAGAAAGCCCCTGTTAGAATTGGATGATTTAGTTAGTTGGCCGGACATGGGGCCAGGAGGCCAGATTTGTCAGTATGTTCAGTAGCCATTCCGGTCAAGGTCTAAAACAAAAGAGCCAGCAATCATGTTTCCTAGGAAAGTGCTTAAAGGGCAACCTTTTTAGAGGCTTAAGAAATGCACTGTCTTCTCCTGGAAATGTACTGTGTTTGCAAGCTGATCTTAAGGCATTTCTATCATCTTTCTTGACTTAGTAAATGACTACTTATCTTTCAAGTTTTCATCAACATATCACCCTGATATGACTCTTTACTCTCTGGTAAAGCTTGTCTGTCTGCTCTCTCTCCCATCTCTCTTCCCATACTCTTTCTTCTTCCTTGTTTCCATTAATTCCCCTTTCCTAAATATTAGCATTTATGAGACTATGCTGTGTGGTGACTCTGTGGGGCTGCTGAAGGGTATGGAAGCACTGTGTCTGTTGGTTGCTGAGGGCAAGTAGTAAGTAAAAGAGATGCTTTTGAGGCCCTACTCAGTATATTACCCTGCCTGTTCTGGCCCAATTAGGGTACTAGCCAAGATGTTTCTAAGTGATTTTGTGCCTTAGTTTTCTTATCCTCATTTAGACGGCAAACTGGTATTTCTTTCATAGTTTTTGTAGGATAAAGTGAATGGAGAAAGTGATATAATTCACCTGGACTCATTAATGCAATGAATGACATACAGGAATAAATTGTTAACTGTGAACTATTTTTATTATTGTTATAAATTGAGCTTAGGTCATATGCCTGTGTCAGGACTTAATGTATCAAAACGATAAAGAGCATGCTCTTTGTTAACTAGTTCTCTACCTAGCATATAACACACTATATACTTTATAATATTTTGTATGTGCTTATACATGTGTGTTTGTACATGTGTGTGCAGACAAGAGGTGCATGTTAGTTGTCTTCTTCAGTTGTTCTCCCCTTTATTGTTTTTAGGACATGGTCTCTCAATGAACCTGGAGCTCTTCATTTTGGCTAGGATGGTTGGCTGCCAAGCTCTGGGGACCTACCTTTCTCTAGCCTACTCAGTTCTGGGGTTGTAATTGTACAGCAGCACACCTAATTTTAATGTGGGTGCCACGCATCCAGATCCTGTTCTCATGCTACTGCAACAAGCCCTTGACACACCGAGCCATCTCTTTAGGCCTTACCTTATAAACATTTGATGAATAACCATTAAATTGACGAGTGGAGAGTGACTGAAGCTTAACTTATACAAGTTGGCTGAGCTCTTTTAGTAAGAACTTGTGGGGATTTTACTAAGCCTGTGTGACTAACACCTCCAGTTTTTCTATATACTTCCATTCAGTCTTCCATGTCTGGCCCTCTGCTTGCTGTAATTCCATTATTTCCCTTTTCAGTTCACTAAGCTCATCACTCCCAAGGACATCAAATACTTAAAAACTTCTATGTCCAAGGGTACAGATTGTTCCTTATTTCACTTGGTAGTGTAGGTGAAGTTAACAGGTCCAAGTCTGTGTGTTTTGGAAGTTTGTGTTTTTACATGTCTGCATAAATGTGGAGGCCATTTGTCAACCTTCCCTGTCATTTCTCAATGCTCTTCACCTTATTTGTTTGAGATACAATCTATCCATTGACGTGAAACTCACTGATTGAAATATGCTTACTAGCCACCAAACCCCAGGGCTCTGCCTTTCTCTGTTGTATCCAGAATACAAGAATAACAAATGTGCTTTATTACACCTGGATTTTTAATGTAAGTTCCAGGCTCAAACCCAGATTTTCATGCTCATAGAGATATAATTAAACTATCTCCACAGCACAGTGGTCCCTGACTGTCTGGTCCTTGACACTCTCACCCAGTTTCTACCCCTTGAAAGTCTGTTCTATCTTTGTCTGCATGACCTGATTTATTTGGATATTCTTGCCAATAACTCTCTTTCTTTCACAGATTCTTCACAATCTCTATGCCAAATTTCCTCTTCTAGATTTTCCAGGATTTTCTTTCCATTGGCTTTAGTATGCGCCTAGTGTTCAGGCTAGCATATCCACTCTAATATTATTCTCCTAATCTTTGTGATCAAAAGACATTTTGCTTACTTCATATATGTATAGGGATCCTTATCTCAAATGCTGCTCCATCACTTATAACTAGTTTCTCCTGTATCTACCAATTAAATAGATGCTATCACAAGTGATCATGATTGCATAATTAGATTTCTTAGTTTGAGAATAATTTATGATCTATACTTGGCTGTGTTTGAAAGTGAAGCTAAATGATGATAAGCCACCTTGATCCAATCAGAATATAGATATTGGCCACTTTTACATTAAGACTGACATTCACATGTGCTTCTTCTCTGCCACTTTTCATAGTCAGAGAGTGCCATGGAGACCCAGTCTCCTTGATTGTCTAGGTTTATACCTCTCTTCCCATTTTTCAATCTCCATTATCATTCCTTGTTCTTTTTGGGATTGTGGCTGTAGTGTACTGTGACTCTATGAACAAAACATTGGCCTCACTCACATGACACATTTTGAAGTTTATGTCGTCATACCTTAGTGTGTATATATTCCTTCAGACACTGCTTCTTCTCTGTGCATCAATGACTTTGACCACAAATGCTGAGTTCCTTGTCATGGGTCAAGAAAGGCCCTATCCTCAGTACCACCCTATCATTGCCTTGGCATAGTAGAGACACCATCAATCAGGAATTAAGTCAGACTTTAAAATATAACTTCTTATACTAAGTCTTCATATTCACATGTTTATAATGTGATGATGATATATTTGTATTAGAATGTATGCGCAGGAAAGATGGGGACACAAAGCAGAATGGAATGGGATTCTCATACACTTTTGCTTGAGAATATCAATGATATGAAACACAATGTTTAGGATGTTCTTAAAGTGAGATAGAGAAGTCAGAGAAACAGCAACCCATACCCATCAAGCAGCATGAGGAATCTGTGTGCTGGTGGAAATCACTAGCAGGCACTCCATATTTGTTGAGTGAACTAAACAATGAGGTTCAGACTTAATTGGTTGGGCATCTTTGTGCACTGATAATGCACTGCATTTGTTCGGGGTTAATTTCAGATGTGTATGTCCACGTGTGTATGCTTACTGCACTCATTTCAGCTCTGCTGCCATTCTCAACTATGATGTTCATAAGCCAAACCAAAAGTGGTACAGGGAGACTACATACATAATACACAAAACAAATCTTACTTTTGTAGTTTAAAGGTTCTGTTTATCAACAAACAATTCTATGAAAAGGGTAGGAGGAAACTCCCTCCTAAAGAAAGTCTAGACTGAAACACAGATATTAATAATATCAACTTCAAATCAATGTAGATACCAAGGATGGTTCTGTGAGGAGTGTAGAACACATTAAATCCAATTTAATTCTAAATCATTTGACAGTATATTAGATTATTTCTACTGAGTTTGGAGTAACAGTGTAGAAATCTTTCCATGAGAAAAATATAGGACTGGACAGATGGCTCAGCGGTTAAGAGCACTGATTGCCCTTCTCAAGGTCCTGAATTCAATTCCCAGCAACCACACGGTGACTCACAACCGTCTGTAATGAGATCCAATTCCCTACTCTTATGTGTCTGAAAAGAACTACTGTGTACTCACATACATTAAATAAATAAATAAATAAATAAATAAATGAAAAAAAAAGAGAAAAAATATGGAAAATCCCCAAACATTTTCACTTACTATTGAGACTCTAATATTGACACTAAATATCAGAGCTTGGACTAAATGTGGACAGGGTTTAATCAAAGATTGTCTAAGTACTTTCCATTGAAGAAGAAACTGAATATTACTTTCAACTTTCTTAAAATATGCAAATAGATAATATTTTAAATCTAATTTAAACATTGTCTTTTAGAAGTTGGCTGGAATCTAATTGTCTAGTTTGGTAGCATCATCTATCTTATGATGAAAAAGTGTTTTCTTAAATTAAAATAGAACTATTAAGCTAGTGAGATGGCTCTAGAGGTAAGAGTATTTGTCAACAAGCCTCATGATCTGTATTTAATCTCCCTGCGTCCTACATGACAGGAGGAAGGAAATGACACTTAAAAGTTGTCCTCTGACCTCACCATGGGTGCTAACACACACACACACACACACACACACACACACACACACACACACCCATAACACAGAGAGCAATAACAAATTAAATGTATAAGATAGAAATATAAATAATGATCACTTCAATTCAATATGTTAACTCTTTCAAAATATATGACTCATGGATTATCTTGATGATTGTCTTGGTGTAAAAAGCTGTATTGGAGGTTCTGTGTTTCAAATTTTATAAACTAATTGTTAAATGATCTAGGCCTATCCCTTGGTTTAAGAGAGTGATATATAGTTTAATAGTTACAAGTGTGTAACCTGTACGCTGCCCAGAGCCCTGAGCCTGAAAGAGCCCTGTGCCTAGGGTCCTGTCTTACTGTCATTATTTTGGAGTTCTTAATAATCTTGACTGAGAGTTTTGTATTTTTCTCTTGTACTGAGTCCCTCGAATTGTGCATTTGGACCACTGCTATGTTTATACTGTCCTTCCTAATCCCTCCTATTTCTCTTGCAAGATCAAAAGTTACCAAGGACATTCATGTGATGCCTCCCATACAAGCGCCTGTCACACAGATGGAACATAAGTTTTCTAGAGGTCCAAGGTCCCAGCTTTAGCTTTTCATTCTGAGTGCTAATCATACCTCAGCCACAACAGCCTGGAAGAATGGACAAGGGAAGAAATGCATAGCTCGTTCTAAACAAATGCCCGTTGACATATCTAATAGACTGCGTACTGTTTTGATGGCCTTAGTTTAGTGTGGAAAGTGGTGGGCAGAAAATTGGTAGGTAGGGAAAAATTAGACTACTGAAACTTCAAAGCTGGAAAGAGTAGATGCAAGTAGATGAATTGCTAAGAGAGGTGGAGGGAATTGAATTGAATGTGAGTTTAATTCTCATTGGAAGAAGTAATGCTGTGGGGAGTTGAGCACATGCCTGAAAGCTGTATCCAAACAAGTTATAGCTCCAGGGGTCCATTCTCCTCAAATTCAGTTAAGTACATGCTAGTTGCATGTGTAAAATATAGAGATTTCAGGAAAGGCTGTATATTAGAAGGGTCCAATGGGTGGCTGGTGTTTTGATTATTATTATTATCATCTTTTTTTTTTTTTACCTATTCTCTTTTCTTTAAAATTTTTTGAACAGGTTTTATGTAGCCAAGACTGGGCTTCAGCTTCCTTTGCGGCTGAGCCTGACCTTGAGCTCCTCATTGAAAGGGCTGAGATTACAGATACATACTGTCAGGCTTGGCTCTGGTTTTCTTGACTTACCATTTTTCATTAAAAAATGTTGAAAAGAAATACAGAAGTTGAATGAAAAGTGATTTTCTTAATTGCTTCCTCTGCCTCTGAATAGAATAAAAGGAACACAGACTTGGGTTCCTAGTCATACTAGTCAAGCTAAGCTTTTCTTATTTAAACCATGAAACTTTCCTACTGTGCTATTTACTGTGAGAAATAGATATATAACATTGATTTATGAAAAATCAGATAACAAAAGAATACTTTTTTCTCTGGAGTTGTCTCTGTTACAATAGACTGCTTCCCATATTCCTTTAGAGAGTCAGTGCCTACAAAATGTTTGTCTTCATCCATGAGGTTCTGTCCCAAAGGTCTAGCACTCTTTTCTTAGAAAATATAATATTTCTACACATCTTTCATGTGTTCAAACACCATGGCATGACCTTGTTTTGTCTATTGCTTTTATAGCAAACTTCTCAAAAAAGTAAAGAAAATGGTATCTGTATATAGATTCAGTTTCTTATTATATTTGTATTCCAGCACAATAATTTCTTTCAGGATATTCATAATTGGTGTTTTGTTGCTGTTGTTCTGAAGATCACACACATGGTACTATCATAATGCTGTTTCAAATTTATATTGAAATCTAAATTTATAATAACAGATGATTGATTATTATCCACATAATTAAAGTTTTAGATAATGATAATAGTGGAAAGGAAATGAGAAATAGCATTCAGAATCACAACCAAAAATAAGTTTTTGGGAAAAAGATATCCCTTAAGTCACAAGGTGAGAGGGAGGCAGAGAACTGGGATCTGGAACATTCTGATTCTAAACAAGGTGTAGTGGGGTTGAAGCTGCCACCCACCTGGGTCCAACTTAGTGTCCTGTCACAGGATTCATTAGGATACACAAAAGAAAGCTATAGACCTTCAAGGAAACAAAGAGAAGTTGTCATCAAGCTGAGAGAATGGAGACTGTTAACCTAAGTCAACCACAGAGCATGATTTTAGGAACAAGAACTTCCTGCTTGTGTGTGCTTCAAGTGTAATCAACACTGGAAACATGACCTGCCTAGTGGATGGTGTTCTGGCATGGAGGTGGTCTTTACTATTCCCATATACATTTTGTTAATTTATAAAACAATAATTTTGCCACTTGTGTTATAACAACCTTTAGAAAACTCACTTTAGAGTCCTCAGCTTTGCTCTTACTGCCTGGAATAGAAACAGTTCCTCACTTAGAGTGAATGAAGAGATTGGGACAGGAGACATGGAGGGTAAAGTTAGTCTCATAAGTCAACACTAAAACTAATAAACTAACATTCCAGCATTGAATTTTCCCAGATGACAAGAACTTGCAAATTTTCACCATAAAAATGATCATGATAGATGAAGCATAACCCTCAGTTTAGTATAAAAATCTAAGACTAGCTGGGAGGGAGAAGCAAATTATTTTCCCTAGTATTAGAAATCTAATGTGAGCACATAATCAAAAATTAGTGACTGGATTGAATTCACTTCAAAGGAAAGCTTGAGCTCATGGAAATATAAATATTCAGACAGCAGCAACCTGTTTGGAATTGCTATTGGGTGCAATTCCAATAGTAATACATTTAATCATCTCCTAGGCATAAAGCCAAAGGCTAAAAGAGCAGAACATGAAAATATTGGTTTTGAATTACATTCTGAACCCTGTTGAGCTTAATTTTACTTACAAAGCAGAATATGTAGTTTGCCACTTAAATGTGCCCCTTAGAGTCCTGGAAAAATAAACCTGGTTTCTTGTTATCATCGTTTAAATTGTCAAGTTTATTTGGAAAGCTCTAATTTTAGGAGGATCGTTTTAAATTATTAGACAGGTGCACACAGTAAATACACATAAGTAAGTCAGACAACAGCAAGAGAAGAAAGCAATTTTCTACCTATTTGACTGTGAGGTACATTGTGCAATTCCAGGAAACTTGCACCTTCAGAAGGCACAAAGAAATTTTTAGCTACAGGAAGTGAGGTGTACTAAAAAAGGAACTCTTTAGAAAGTTTCATTTTATAATATGGATATTAAGCATACATTTCTGATACAAAAATTGGAGAACAGAACAAGCCGTCTTGTAAGTACAAAGTAGCACACATGGCATGACTAAGCTTCTCACATACACAGTTTTGTCTGAACATCTTCCTGAAAACGATGGTGGGTTCACCACCACACATTTTCAACATAACTGAAAGAAAGAACTAAGAGGATGTCACTCACCACTCACCTCTGTATTTACTGTGTGAAATTCTTATAAATGTTGCATCTTAAAATGATAATAAAAAAACACTTCAAATAGTTAAAATCAGTTATTTTAAAATATGAGCTCTTGCTATGGACTATAAAAGTGTTTATTTGTGTTTACTGTGCAAGAATGCAAATCATGCAACACACATCTCTCTGTAAGTTGGGCAAAAGGGAAGGGTACTGGGTAGAGTCCTGACAATTATTCTTTCTTGGGTCAGTCACATGACTGGAGGCTTTGTACAATTCAGGAATCATGGAAACTGTCAGTGGGTATACTGCACTTAATAACAAGTTAGGAGAAAACAAAGAATGAAAGTTTGGAGGGAATGAAAAGCAGGGAAAGAAGGAAGAGAAAAGAATGAGAAGAAAAAATACATGGTAGAATGCACATTTCTCGTCTTGAGGAATATTACTGTAAAGGCAATGCATGCTGCAGACATTTGCTTAATTGAAATAAAACATAGCTTCATAGGCTTGCAGAATTGTTTGGTGGTGGTGGTGACTCCTTATTAGAAAACACTTAGTTGTCATTATTTTTTGCACAGTCTATATGTTGCCATGTTCAGTCTACAAGGGGTGGTATAAGCTCTGTCCTTTAACAATTGCATACCCTCTTACTAATGTAGTTTTCTTGACTTTTGGAAACTGGATTTCAAAGCTGGTGGGGAAAAACCATAATGCCTCAGGCCTCTGCTGGCTTTGCATTTGAAAGCTATATCTGTATGTTTATGTTTATGCATATATATGCATAAACATACACAAAGCTATTTACACACATATACATATATAAATCTTCAAATACACACACACACACACATACACATACACAGAACAACCTATTCTCTGCCACCTTACCACCCAAGTGTCTCAGCAGCTATGCTTCCGAGTTTGGGATTAACTTGGATTCCTACTTAGCAGCCACACATTATCACATGTGTTTCCAGATAGCTTTAGTCTGTTTCTAAAGAGAGGTTTCCTACATCATCATCTCAAAGGCAAGAAAAGGTTAAGAAAAAAAATGACAGAGATTGTGAAAGTGAGCAATGCATTGCTGCCTTGCCCCGTCCGTCCATGCATTTCAGGCCCTTCATAGGATAATTTATGGTGATCATGTCTGCAGTCTGGCTATTAGCATACTCACCCCTAACAAGAAGTTCTGCCTCATCTGACACACTGTCTGCTGTGGTCTGTACCCTGCAGCCATATCTCCCAGCATGCATCAGAAGGATGTTCCTGATCATTAAATCTGCAGAGGATGCTTGCTGAAAGAGGGATGAAGTGCCAGTTTAAAATGTTGCAAATCTGCCTAGTTCAAGGTGGTTTAAGGGGGAACTTCGCATATTCAAAGGGCCTGTTTTTGGCCTTACAGTTTATACAACAGTGCAGAAATCAAACATGTCCTGTCTTAAGGACTATACAAAGTTATATTTTCCATAATCACTCAAAAAAGACTTTTAACATTGAATATCGCATAAAATGATTTATCAGCAATAGTTATGCCATATTTAAATATACACCAGTAGCTAACAGCTTTAACAGTACAGGAAAAGCTGTAAGATTTACTGCTTTGCTATTGAAAGACAGACATTTTTTTGTGACAGGAACATTGTGTTGAAAAAATAGCAACTAGTGGGAAATCAGTTATGAGAAGAGAGCTGTTGAAACATTATCTCGTGAGAGTTTGTTGAATATTTCCTTTTGTAAGTATACTGTGGGTCACAGAATGCGACTACACTTAGGAGAGAGATGTTCCCAAGCCATGTGTCTTTCTTTATGCAACAAAGCTATATTCCTCCCATAACCACTATCATGAAGGAGCGGAATCAGCCACAACCTGTGTTAATGCAGCCATAAAAAATGAAGGACACCCAAAACACTTGACTTCATTGGAGCAGATGATTACAGCCTGGTTAGATAACTGCAGTTAGATGATCAATAAGTGCCAGGGAGAGATACTTTTAAAGTATTGCTTGGGGAAATCCGTGAGGACCCTGTAGCTGATTGACTGTTACTAACCTTTCATTATCTAACACTGTCTTTCCATTGCTATGTAAAAATTGGTGCCTTTCTATGATCATATATAGACCTGGAATTGATTATAACTGATGTCTCCCTCCCCCCACCCACACACACTTTTAGTTTGTCCTTTGAGACACAGTATTATCATGTATGGGCTAGCCTGGAACTCACTATGTAACCCAGGTTGGCTTTGAACTTTCTGTGATCCTGATATTTCTGCCACAGACTACTAAGTGATGGGATTATATGCATGTGCTAGTACATCTGGAGATTCAGGTTTTTTTCTTTACAGGGAAAACCATAGAAAGACTTCAACATTCCTTTGTGTTTACAGGTTGCAAATGTGCATACAGTTTGAAATAACATCCTTGAAGAATTTATGCATAAACTGAGCACAGAAAAGAATGTTGAATATACTATGCTAGAGAAGTACCCCTGGATCCAAGAGCTTTAAACGTTGGATGGAATGGGAGCAAATTACTTTTAAAACAAATGAATTTGTCCTTACATGACAAAAACATGCTAATATTATTTAGAATTTCATTGTTTGCCTTTGTTTTGAAATTTATGAATGGCTTTGTCATATCATGAAAAGAAAACCAATGCCTAGCAGTCCTGATTTTTTTTTCTCAGTGTTTGTGGTAAGAGTATGATGTTCTGAGTTTTTAAAGCACTCATACATGAATGTTTGTTTCTTTCAATGAGTTAGTTACTTTGTGATCCCCTGTGTTTTAGGCATTATTTTTTTCTTTCTTCTCTCTGCTAGTTAGTTTTCATTCCAGCTGATCTTACAATTGGAACATCTAAGAATATTGAAAATTTTTCTAATGAAATAATTTGTTGAGACACAGTCTGGTTGCATCATATATAAGAAACTGCTTCATGGCAAGAATGCTTTGATAATGGATTAAAATGTCAGAAAATTATTTCTATAATGAAATGTCTTTCCATCAAATATCATATTAACAACTTCCTTAGGATACATCCTCACAAAACCTAAGGAGATTCACTTTTTATGTGGCTCCTTTTTTGAGAAGGGGGATAAAGAAGGGTGCTCCATCTTTGCAGCTCACCTAGACAAACTGTTCAGTTCTTACAAATACAAAATGGAAAATTTAAAACACTCTGGGGAACTGGAGAGATGACTCAGAGGTCAAGAGCACTGTCTGCTCTTCTGGAGGCACTGAGTTTAATTCCCAGCAACCACATGGTGGCTCACAACCATCTATAATGGGATCTGGTGCCCTCTTCTGGTCTGCAAGATACATATAGTCAGAATGCTGTATACATAATAAATAAATAAATAAGTAAATAAAGTCTAAAAAAACATAAAAAAAAACCACTCTGACCTTTGATTTTAGTGGAGAAATAAAAAAGCAAATTAAACATTGAAAGCAGTTGTTCAGATTCCAGTCAAGATCATCTGTGAATGATCAGCTATTTGCCTCCAGCAATTTGAGTCCATCCTGGCCCCTGTGCTACAGGTGTCCATGGGGTTCATTTACCCATACTCTTAGTTCAGTGGCCTGTAGTCACAGAGTACATTCCTAGGTCTTGGTGAGGCACCTATCTAATGAAAGAGCAGAGGCAAAGCTGTAGACTCAGCAAACTTGTCTTTTTCTTTTTCCACCTAGAAATAACTCCACTTGTAAAATGTTGGGTATTAGCTTTGCGCAGTGGCAGTATCGTAGCCAATGAGGTTTATCCAGGGCATGATTATTGCTAACTGAAAATGTTGGGTATTTCCTCCTCTTTGTTTGTGGCTTCTTTTATTTGCAGTCTATCTATCTATCTATCTATCTATCTATCTATCTATCTATCTATCATCTATCTATCTATCTATCTATCTATCTATCTATCTATCTATCTATCTATTTATCTATCTATCATCTATTATCTATCTACTATCTATCATCTATCTATCTATCTACCTATCTATCTATCTATCTATCTATCTATCTATCTATCTATCTATCTATCTATCTATCTATCTATCTAATCTATCTATCTATCTATCTATCTATCTATCTATCTATCTATCTATCTATCTATCCATCCATATGTATGTCTGTCTGTTTATTTATCTATCTATCTATCTATCTATCTATCTATCTATCTATCTATCTATCTATCTATCTATCTATCTATTTATCTATCTATCTATCATCTATCTATCTATTATCTATCATCTATCTATCTATCTATCTATCTATCTATCTCTGTCTGTCTGTCTGTCTGTCTGTCTATCTATCTATCTATCATCTATCTATCTATTATCTATCATCTATCTATCTATTTATCTGTCTATCTCTATCTATCTATCTATCTATCTGTCTGTCTGTCTGTCTGTCTGTCTATCTATCTATCTATCTATCTATCTATCTATCTATCTATCTATCCATCCATCCTCTATCATGTGGACGTATCTATTTATCTCCTTTTCATTCCATCCACCTATCTATCTATCCACTATCTATTTATTTATTTTAGTTTTGAGACAAGGTTCTCAGTAGGGCATGCAGGCTAGTCTCAAATTCACAGCTTTCCTTTCTTAGTCAGCAACTGCAGGAATGACAGGGGTGGAGATTACCTCAGTTTTTAGGTAGCAGTTCAAAAACATAAAAAGTTAGCCTTACAGTTTTGAAAAGAAAATTTGTAGCAATACACTCCTGTAATTAAATAATTCACCTTTCATTTCACAGATATTTTCCTCCTAAATATTTATTTTCTTAAATCTGGGAAAAGTTTTCAACTCTTTTCCTTTCTTTCGAATCGAATTGAAAGTGAACATTGATGGAAAGATTAAGAGAGTATTTAGTGTTCATATAAACATGCAAATAATTCAGGGTCAAGGCAGAAATCATGTCTCCTTTGCTGACTGTGTGCAGCTCCTAAGATTATGCTCCATCGTTATCTGCTGGTTCAAAATATCTGCAGCTTCTTGCACAGTCCTGGATGCCATTTCTATTTGAGAAGCTGAAATTGGCTCATTTTGGGCTGATCTTTCTTTTTGGATTATACCTACATCATATCTTTAAAATCCTAAACAGAGGAGCTTATAAGCAAAGTGTATAGACTGTGAATAGTAAACATAAATTCAAGAGAAGTATTGAGGAGAATTCACACGGGAGCCCATTATCCTTAATCTGAGCCCACAATGTGCCACTCCTGTGATAAACTCTACAATTTATGCAGCTTTAATGAAATGGTTACTTAACAGCGAGCTTTGCTTTCTTCAATTCTGACTTCTTTCCTCATTTCATCTCTCAGGAGTCACTCTCTTTTCTTTGACTCTCTTTTTACTTCCTGTTATCTCTTTTCTTTCTTTAGTTTTTGGCTGCTTTCTTTGGTTTTACAAGTAGATGGTTGCTTCACATGAACTTTCCCAGTATCAGCGCTTAACTGGCGCTCCAACACCAGACAGCCAACAGGCAAATGGCTACTGTAGCACCACACTGGTGCGTGAGAGTCTAGATAAAGCCTCTGTAAGAGAGGCAGCTTGTTCATTGCCTTGATTGAGATCACTGGCAATTGGCTTTTCACTTTTCCTGGCTAAAGAATCTCATTAGAGCAGTCGTGACTTCTATTTACAAATTTGAAATAAAAGAGGAAAATGGTGGCTATCTTTTCACACAAGTCTAGTCTTTTAAATTAACTAACTAACTAACTAAAGTAACTAATTAATGTGAGAGAGGGGCTCCCTGTTTAGTCCAGGCTGATATCAAAACTACTTAAGTAGCTCAGACTGGCTTCGAACTTCATCCTCCTGCCTGAGTTTCATACTCCTTAGATGACAGTCATGAGGCTCTACTCTGGAATCGCCCAGTTGTTTTTAAGACTTCACTTTAAGAATCTCAGGCAGCGTCATCCCAGGAAAACTGCTAATTCTTTTCCTAAGAAACCAGAAACATTGGATTTGCACTTAGTGTCTGGTCTGTGTTCTGTTGAAGTTCATTCTCTCCCTTAAAACTTTCTACATCCTGCAACTGAATACTGTAGTCCAGATAAGTTTCTCACTGATGTGCATTCTTAGGAATTCTTACTACACTCTGATTATTTCCAGCCTTTGGTGTGGTACAGAAGTTTGTTTGCTTCTTTTATTTTTTTCCACTGAACAATTCAAATCCAGTCTTTGCTAGGCTTCCCTTAGTTCTTGCATCTGAACTTACCACTTGCTCTCTCTAGAATTTCCCTCACTGTCCACTGTGAGGTTTCTGAGAGCTGAGCAAGGGCAGAGTGACATGGAATGTCACAAAGCCAGTAAGCACGTTAAAGAACAGAGGCACCTAGGGCTTGCTTGCTTCCTTTTTGTGGCTGGCAATACCTCTTCTCATCCTCACCATTTGTCCTAGAAGAAATCAGGAAAGAACATAGAAAAGGACACTAGAGGAAGGGAGGTGGGGTACAATGTGTGAAGCGGGTACTACTGGCTTAGGATTGGTGATGTGTGAGTTCAAGCTCTTCTTCCCACTCATTTGACAAAATGCGAAGAGGGCTCCACGGCTCAAGGCCTTGCTTAGAGCTTGCTGTGAAAATGCCAGCAAAGCTCACATCTGTTGGGAAATTGGTTAGAGTTTGACAAACACATTGTCAAAGGTGGTCTAACTTTACTTTCAGCCAAGAGACTTTTTCCTCAATATTCTCTCCCTTACCAATCTGGGTAACAGTGTTTTGAAATGTCATAGAAAGTTTTTCTTTTTTAGTAAGGTCTTAACATTATTTTAGACTTTAGACACAGGTTCTCTCTCTCTCTTTCTCTCTCTCTCTCTCTCTCTCTCTCTCTCTCTCTCTCTCTCTCTCTCTCTCTCTCTCTCTCTGTGTGTGTGTGTGTGTCTATATTTCTTTGTGCATCTCTATCCCCATCTCTGCCTCTGTCCCCTCTCCTTCCTTGACCTTTTTGTGGTGTGTGTATGGGTGTGTGTGTGTGTGTGTGTGTGTGTGTAAGAGAGAGAGAGAGAGAGAGAGAGAGAGAGAGAGAGAGAGCACACAGTGGGACTATCAAGTGAAACACTGTGGATACATGAAATGATTGGGTGATACCTTAAAAGAATGAAGTGCTAAAAAACATTGTAAGAGTAGATTAGAGTGGGAATCTGTCTACACAAGTAACAAGGCAACCACTCAGAAGAGTTTCAGAAGAAAGTCATTAAACACTGAGATCATTTAGCCTAGGCCATAAACAGCAATCTCAGGGCTCAGTGACAGGCTCAATGATTATTGTGGATGGCAGTTTCTTCTTTTGGTTTAAGGTGTATTTCACTTTCTTGAGGGTTTAAATAGTCTGGCAAGTTCAGTCCCAACCCCCAATACCTATAAAACATTGTTCTTTATAAAGCAAATGAGATGATATAAATTTTATAAGATATAATTTAATGAAATTCTTACCTCATGTAAATTCTGGGAATTATCACTGATGCATGAATTATTAGATATTATTAATGACATGAAAAATTAAGTCTTAGACATTAGCATGTTTTCCTAGTAGCTGTGTTTTGTTTCCCTGGGCAATAATTTAAAGTAAGCTATCATCATATAGAAATTATACATATATTATCTTTACAATAATTTTTTCTTAAATCTCTATAGAATAAGATTTAGATTAATATTGATATAGGTCTTAATATCATTTAAAAGTAATCCATATTGATCAATTTTTATTTTATACTGATAATTTGTAGTGATTAAAATTAATGTAAGTATTAATTAATGCTTAAATGAACACATACATTCTCTGAAATAGAAATATTAATTACTAGTAATGAGGAAAGCAGGCAAAGCACTCTTTAAAAAACATTTCTATCAGAGTGAAATATTAAATTACAACAGCACACTCAAGATTCAAATTTGTTCTTGGTGCTTTAATTCCAACAATATTTTCATGAAGACTTTCATGCACTAAGAGAAACAATCTCATGTGGTGAGATAGATTAAAGAAGAAAAACAAGTTGTAAATTATTGGTTGAGTTTAATATCTCAGAATCCACTCATGTAGGTACCAAGTCAGGAGCTAATGGTGTCTATTTATTAGCCTGGTAAATGAAGACTAGAATTCCTAAATACATTCAAAGCAGACAAACAGTAGATAAGATGCAATTCAATTTTAGGATGATTAGTTTTAAAGTAAAGAAAAATCTTACTTAGTACTTAGATGACAAGCATCTGTATATAGAGAACTGTGAGTGACTGACAAAATGCTGTCTGCATTCTTCCTCTCCTGTGTCTCAAGACACTCAGCTAGCCAGTGCATGCAGAGCTGTGATGTATTATGTTCACTCTTTAAAGGCATCTTCTTTTCCTTGTGGTGAGGTATGTGAGTACCCCATCTAGAGAGAGGAGAAGGCCAAGTAAAGGGCTTCTGATGTGTACAGTGCCATGTGCTGTGATTGAGCTCTTCTGGAATATTTTCCTGATCTCCTGCTTTCCTAGACTTGCTCTGCTCCCTCTGTCTGTGACAAAATATTAACCTCACATGATTTCTAGGAGTATTTGTCTCATTCTCCTTTTATTGTTTCTATAGAATGCTATTAACCAATTCTCCATGTATTCATTTCTGCTATGTTAAACTTGGGGTATGGAGATATAGACTGCACTGAAAAAATGTCCCTTCTAATCTACCTTAAAGATAAGTCATACAGGAAGGAAACATAGACTAGAGTTCTTATACTTGCATATGAGCTTTGAAGAACTGTAGAGCGAAGAAGATCTCTTTCTCCTGCTATCACACTCAGGCAGTGTCCGGATAAAGAAATTTTTTTTCTTCATATTTCAGAGTTTAACAATTATTATTTGAATACTGACACCTAAGGTTTTAGGTTTTTTTTTTAAACAAGGTTACACTGTGTAGCATACCCTGATTTCAGAGTTGCAAACTTCCTGCTTTAGTGTCCAGAGTGTTAGAATTACAGGCATGTGCCACCATGGCCAGCATTTTAAATAACCAACAGGTTGCATCTTGTTGGTTTAGCCTTTTCATTTCAAATGTCTACCTCTTGGATATGCAACTTGAGGCTGGTCCCTTGGACTGACTTTGGTTACTTTTTCAATCAGCTACATTCACTACCCCTTAAGATGTTCTAGCTTTAATCTTGTATTAAATTTAGACTCAGTTGATTTCCCTCTCTTGATCCAATAGAAGAGGATCCTCTGATTCATTTCTCTAGCATTATCTCCATTGGACTGTTAGCATCTCCAAATAATTCTCCCATGTTAATATTTGCTCAAATTTTAGTTCTTTCATAATGACTCCTCTGACATCCTTGAATAGCTGTGTATTTTGTGAGCCTGGTGCAGAGTAAAAGGCATGATCTTTTATTGAAAAACTAAAAAATTTTAAAACTCAACCTAAGAGCAGTGAATTTCACATTAAAACCTTATTGTCATGAGACCCAGTGAAACCACACAAGTCACATATATGAGAACTAGTTGTTCTGATCAATCCAACCCACCTTGATCACTGTGATATAACCTGTGGCCTCCTGCATCACTAATGCCCATTCAAGGACATTGTGGTATTTGAGATAAGGACTGATGAGCTGAAATGTCTCTCTTTGTAAATAACAAACACCTAAGTATCCACAATTTTGTGCTTCATTTGAAATCTTTTCTTAATGTATTCTGACATGAACAGAGAGACCACATTTGCACTTCATGCTAAAGATACATGAAAACATTTTTCCTTTTGTTCTCAATGTCTGGCATGTGCTAGTCTAATATGAGTGTATTTTTGTGTTCAGTTCTATTTTACCAAATACTCTTTGTAACTTTTTCTTGTTGCTTCAGGGTAAACCACATGCTTACACACTTTTGTCAGCTTTACTTTATAACAGGTTTGTTGGTGATAAAGAAAGGTCATCTTATGCTTAAGAAAATAGAGGTGGAGACTTCTGAATCCTCATAGGCAAGAAGCTGAAGAGTTACAGAGGGAGTCTCTTTCTCCCTTTGAAGTTGGAAATCTTTGAAATGCAGTGAGAGATAGGTTTTCTTTAAGTGAATTCTTGGCAGAAGTGACTTAAACACACATTGTTAAAATTAGAAGTTCCTCACAACGGTTTGCCTGATGATGGATCAACCTTTTTGAGCATTTCTTCAAGGCCTATCCTGACACCTGTCCGATAGGTTGGCTCAATGAGGCAGTGCTGACTAGTAACAAGATGTTAGCAGTCATGACAGGCAATACACATTTTTGATTAGACTGAATTCTTCCTTTGTATAGTAATGGCATAATCATACTATCTTTCCAAGGTCTATTGTTGATAAGTTATATGTGTGAAATTACACTTAAAGATGATAGTCAAATAAAGACCGAGTCATTCATAAATGAGCTTGTGATTTGCAAGCAGCTAGTGATTGCCTGACCTCTAGGAAATCTCCAGAATAACACCTTACAGAAGCTTCTCATTTCCCTTTGTGACTGCTTATCCCATATGCATTCATTTTGCCAGGTAGTTCTTAGCATGTCTTCTTGTCTAGGCAAAAAGCAGCACATTTTTGACATCCCAGGAATTTCTTCCTTCTCCTTTGTCTCTGCACATATAGGTGAGCTAGAATCTAGCTACAGGCTCTCCATGTCACCCTGCTTCAATAGGAAGAGATTGCAAAAGAGAAAAGGTACTTATCACCCAAGCTGTGAGTATACTGTCAGGTAAAAGATAACACATACCTTGAGGAACATAAATGCAATGTGAACTGACAACCCACTATAATGTAATGAGTTAAAACAAATAATAGTACACAATCCACAGGGACAAGTGATTTTAGTCTGACTTAAGGAATTAAAACTATCCCACAACTAATAATTTCTTATAGCAGAGAGTAAATTGGAGGTCAGAGTACAGGAAATGTTGCTAAGTGGATGGTCAATGTACAGGTAGAAGAGCTCTGGGTACCTGACTCTCAGATTGTCATTTCGAAGTTTAGTTATGCCTCCTATTAAATAACACTATCTTCTGATTAAATCTATGGGTAGTTTATTACACTACATAAAGGAAGATTTGGTAAATATATCACAATAAATTGACATTTTGAATTATAGTGACCATGAAACTCTTAGTAGAAAGGAGTTCTCTTAGCGAAATAGTGTTGTTCTGCAAGCCCCTTTGTGACAGGGTTTTAATCAACCACATCTAGACATAGAATGTGACATCTCTCTTTGAAACACCAGGTTACCATTCTAACATCATGAAAACTATCCACTTCATTTCCCTGTGTACTTATTTCCATCACTTGCAACTCTGAGATGACATTGAGAAAATCCTTTACACGTGACCTGCAAAGGACATACTCTCATAAAGCCGTATGAAATATATTGTAAAGAATGTTTCAGATTTGAATCATTGAGCTAATTGTATAATTTAGAATGATCTATATTTGACTGACATTTCCATGTTTCCCTTCTCTCAATGCATCTTTCATATGTCTAATCTATCAAGAACACTACTAGCTTATTACATCATCATATACTGCATTCCAAGATTAAATAGTAAATAACATTTACTCTATACTCTTTACATTGTCCAATGGTGTCTACATAAGAATCCCTGTCTGGATACATGGGTGAGTATACAGGACCCTGTCCACAGGGTCTTCCATTAAAGTACCAGAGCCCAAAGAAGCAGATTAGAGTAGTCCTGTCTCATTTATTAAGCCCTGCATTCATCTGGTATTTTGCTCAGGACTCAGCAATAGGCAACACATTCTTGCATTTCTTTTGTTTTTCTGGTGCTAGAGACTGAACATGGGTATGTCTGGTAGTAGTTGATGTGGTGTGTATACATGCCTATATTCCCGTGTGCTTATTCCCAACACCTATTCTACTGATATTTATAGAGGAGTCTGATATAGCTGTCTACTGAGAGGCTCGCCAGTACCTGAAAATACAGAGATGGAAGCTCTCAGCCAACCATTGGACTGAGCACAAGGTTTCCAGTGGAGGATCTAGAGAAAGGACTGAAGGAGCTGAAGGGGTTTGCAGTACCAAAGGAGAAACAACAATATGAACAAACCAGTAACCCCCCCAGAGCTCCCATGAACTAAACTGTCAACCAAAGAGTACACATGAAGAGGCCCATGACTCCAGCTGGATATGTAGCAGACGATGGCCTTGTAGGACATCAAAGGGAGGATAGGCCCTTGGTCCTGAGAAGCTCAATGTCCCAGTGTAGAGAAATGTTCCTCTTTCTCCACATCCTCGCCAACAACTGCTGTCTCCTGTGTTTTTGATCTTAGCCATTCTGACTGGTGTGAGATGGAATCTCAGGGTGGTTTTGATTTAGTCCCTAATGACTAAGGATGATTAACATCTCTTTAGGTAGTTCTCAGCCATTAGATATTCTTCAGGTGAGAACTCTTTGTTTATCTCTGTACCCCATGTTTTAATAGGGTTACATGCCTCTATGGAGTTTATCTTCTTCAGTTCTTTGTATATATTGGATATTAGCCCTCTGTCGGATGGAGGGTTGGTAAAGATCATTTCCCAGTTACTTGGTTGCTGCTTTGTCTTTTTGACAGTGTCTTCTGCCTTGCAAAAAACTTTGTAATTTAATGAGGTACCATTTGTCAATTCTTGATCTTAGAGCATAAGCTATTGGAGTTCTATTCAGGAAATTCTCCCCTGAGCCCATATGTTCAAGGTTCTTCCCTAGTTTCATTTCTATTAGTTTCAGTGTGTCTGGTTTTATGTGGAGGTCCTTGATCCACTTGGAATTGAGCTTAGTGCAAGGAGATAAGGATGGGTCAATTTGCATTCTTCTGCATGTTGACCTCCAGTTGAGCCAGCATTATTTGTTGAAAAGGCTATCTTTTTTCCACTGGATGGTTTTAGCTCCTTTGTCAAAGATCAAGTGACCATAGGAGTGTGGATTTATTTCTGGGTCTTCAATTCTGTTCCATTGATCTACATGCCTGTCGCTGTACCAGTACCATGTGGTTTTTAACACTATTGCCCTGTAGTACAGCTTGAGGTCAGGGACACTGATTCCCCCAGAGGTTCTTTTACTCTTGAGAATAGTTTTAGCTATCCTGGGTTTTCTGTTATTCCAGATGAATTTTTGAATTGCTCTTTCTAACTCTATGAAGAATTGAGTTGGGATTTTGATGGGGATTGCATTGAATCTGTATATTGCTTGTGGCAAAATGGTCATTTTTACTATATTAATCCTGCCAATCCATAAGCATGGCAGATTTTTCTATCTTTTGAGGTCTTCTTCAATATCTTTCTTCAGAGACATGAAGTTCTTGTCATACAGATCTTTCACTTGTTTGGTTAGAGTCACACCAGATACTTTATATGGTTTGTGGCTATCGTGAAGGGTATCATTTCTCTTACTGCTTTCTCAGCCTGCTTATCCTTTGAGTATAGGAAGGCTATTGACATGCTTGAGTTGATTTTATATCCGGCCACTTTGCTGAAGTTGTTTACCAGCTGTAGGAGTTCTCTGGTGGAATTCTTTGGGTCGCTTAAGTGTACTATCATATCGTCTGTAAATAGTGATAGTTTGACTTCCTCCTTTCCAATTTGTATCCCTTTGATCTCCTTTTATTGTCTAATTGTTCTAGCTAGAACTTCAAGTACTATATTGAAAAGATATGGAGAGAGAGGGCAGCCTTGTCTAGTCCCTAATTTTAGTGGGATTGCTTCAAGTTTCTCTCCATTTAGATTGATGTTGGCTACCGGTTTGCAGTAAATTGCTTTTACTATGCTTAGATATGGGCCTTGAATTCCTGATCTTTCTAAGACCTTTAGCCTGAAAGCATGCTGAATTTTGTCAAATGCTTTTCAGCATCTAATGAGATGACCATGTGGTTTTTTTCTTTGAGATTGTTTATATACTGGATTTCATTGATGAATTTCCTTATATTGAACCATCCCTGCAACCCTGGGATGAAGCCTACTTGATCGTGGTGAATGATCGTTTTGATGTGTTCTTGGATTTGGTTGGCAAGAATTTTATTGAGTATTTTTGCATCGATATTCATAAGAGAGATTGGCCTGAGATTCTCTTTCATTGTCGGATCTTTGTGAGCTTTTGGTATTAGCGTAATTGTGACTTCATAGAACGAGTTGGGTAGTGTTCCTTCTGTTTCTATTGTGTGGAATAGTTTGAAGAGTATTGGTTTTAGGTCTTCTTTGAAGGTCTGATAGAATTTTGCACTAAAACCATCTGGACCTGTGCTTTTTTTGGTTGGAAGACTTCCAATGATGACTTCTATTTCTTCAGGAGTTATAGGACGGTTTAGATGGTCTATTTGATCCTGATTTAATTTTGGTATTTGGTATCTGTCAAGGAAATTGTCCATTTCCTCCAGATTTTCTAGTTGTGTTGAATACAGGCTTTTGTAGTAGGGTCTGATGATTTTTTGAATTTCCTCAGTTTCTGTTGTTATCTCTCCCTTTTTGATTCTGATTTTATTAATTTGGATACTGTCTCTGTGCCCTATGTCTAGTCTGGCTAAGGGTTTATCGATCTTGTTGATTTTCTCAAAGAACCAACTCCCAGTTTTGTTGATTCTTTCTATGGTTTTATTTGTTTCTACTTGATTGATTTCAGCCCTGAGTTTGATGATTTCCTGCTTCTACTCTTCTTTGGTGTATTTGCTTCTTTTTCTTCCAGGGCTTTCAGGTGTGCCATTAAGCTGCTAGTGTATGCTGTCTCCCGTTTCTTTTTGGCGGCACTCAGGGCTATTAATTTTCCTCTTAGCACTGCTTTCCTTGTATCCCATAAATTATGGTAAGCTGTGCCTTCATTTTCATTAAATTTTAAAAAGTCTTGGATTTCTTTCTTTATTTTCTCCTTGACCAAGTTATCATTGTGTAGAGCATTGTTCAGCCTCCATGTGTACGTGGATTTTCTTTTGTTTTTGTTGCCATTGAAGACCACCCTTATTCCATAGTGATCTGATAGGAGGCATGGGATTAGTTCTATCTTCTTATATCTGTTGAGGTCTGATTTGTGACCAATTATATGGTCGATTTTGGAGAAGGTACCATGAGATGCTGAGAAGAAGGTATATTCTTTTGCTCTAGGATGAAATGTTCTATATATATTTGTTAGTTCCATTTGGTCCAAGGCTTCAATTAGATTCACTGTGTCCCTGTTTAGTTTCTGTTTTCCTGAACGATCCATTTCAGAGAGTGGGGTGTTGAAGTCACCTACTCTTATTGTGTGAGGTGCAATGTGTGCTTTGAGCTTAGTAAATTTTCTTTTACGAATGAGGGTGCCCTTGCATTTGGACCATAGATATTCAGAATTGAGAGTTCTTCTTGGTGGATTTTTCCCTTGATCAGTATGTAGTGTCCTTCTGTGTCTTTTTTGATGACTTTAGATTGAAAGTCAATTTTATAGGATATTAGGATGGCTACTCCGGCTCGTTTCCTGGGACCATTTGCTTGTAAAATTGTTTTCCAACCTTTTACTCTGAGGTAGTGCTTGTCTTTGACACTGAGGTGCATTTCCTGCATGCAGCAAAATGCTGGGTCTTGTTTACGTATCCAGTCTGTTATTCTATGTCTTTTTATTGGGGAATTGAGACCATTAATATTAAGAGAGATTAAGGAATAGTGATTATTGCCACCTGCCATTCTTGACACTATCTTTATGTTTGAGTGGTTATCTACTTTTGGGTTTGATGCAAGAAGGTTACTATCTCATTTTTTCCAGGGTGTTGTTTCTCTCCCTGTATTGGAGGTTTCCACCTATTATCCGTTGCAGGGCTGGGTTTGTGGAAAGATATTGTGAAAATTTGGTTCTATCATGTAATATCTTGGTCTCTCCATCTATGGTGATTGAGAGTTTTGCTGGGTATAGTAGTCTAGGCTGGCATTTGTGCTCTCTTAGTGTCTGCATGAGATCTGCCCAGGATCTTCTGGCTTTCATACTCTCTGGAGAGAAGTCTGATGTGATTCGGATAGGTCTTCCTTTGTATGTTACTTGGCCTTTTTCTCTTACTGCTTTTAATATCCTTTCTTTGTTTAGTACATTTGATGTTTTGATTATTATGTGACGGGAGGTATTTCTGTTCTGGTCCAGTCTGTTTGGAGTTCTGTAGGCTTCTTGTACATTCATCGGCATTTCTCTCTTTAGGTTAGGGGAGTTTTCCTCCATAATTTTGTTGAAGATGTTTACTGGCCCTTTAAGTTGCAAATCTTCACTCTCATCTATACCTATAATCCTTAGGTTTGGTCTTCTCATTGTGTCCTGGATTTCCTGGATGTTTTGGGTTACACGTTTTTTGCATTTTGTATTTTATTTGACTTCTGAGTCGATGCTTCCTATGGAATCTTCAGCACCTGAGATTCTTTCTTCCATCTCTTGTATTCTATTGTTGATGTTTGCATCTATGACTCCTGATTTCTTCCCAAGGTTTTCTATCTCCAAAGTTGTCTCTCTTTGTGATTTCTTAGTTGTTTCTACTTCCTTTTTTAGATCCTGGATGGATTTTCTGAGATCCTTCACTTGTTTGTTTGTATTTTCCTGTATTTCTTTAAGGTATTCTTTCATTTCCTCTTTCAGGATTTCTGCCTGTTGACCCAAGTTCTCCTGTATTTCTCTAAGCAATTTTTGTGTTTCTTCCTCATGGGATTCTATCTGTTGATCCATTGTCTCCTGCATTTCTTTAAGCAATTCTCGTGTTCCCTTTGTAAGGGCATCTATCTGTTGATTCATTTCTTTAAGCAATTTTTGTGTTGCCTCCCTATGGGCATCCATCTGTTGACCCATAATCTTCTGCATTTCTTTATGCAATTTTTGTGATTCCTTTGAAAGTGCATCTACTCGTTGATTCATTTCTTTATGTGATTTTTTTTGTTGCCTCCTTGTGGGCCTCCATCTGTTGATCCATGTTCTCCTGCATTTCTCTAAGTGATTTTTGTGTTTCCTTTGTAAGGGCTTCTAACCGTTGATTCATGATCTCCTGTAATTCTTTATTAGATTTATTTTTGTCCTTCTTGAAATCCTCTAATAGCATCATGAGAAGTGATTTTAAATCCAGATCTTGTCTTTCGGGTGTGGTGCTGTATCCAGGACTTGCTGCTGTTGGAGAGTTGGGTTCGCATGGTGGCATATTACTTTGATTTCTGTTAGTAATGTTCCTATATTTGCCTTTTCCATCTGGTTACCTCTGGTGTTAGTTGGTCCTGCTGTCACTGGCTGTTGGTTGGACTTCCTCTGAGCCTGCAAAGCTATTTCTGCCCCCCCCCCCCGGGTTACCGGGATTCTCCTGGCACTGATTTCTGGGGCCTGCCCTGCTCCTGAGTGACTTTGGAACCCTGATGTGCCTTACCCCAAGTTATGTTATATTGGGGAATCCCTGCACATCCAAAGGCTCAGCTTAGTGGATTCCCGGAGCAGAGGTCGCCAAAGGGAGGCTGGTAGGCTCCCGCTCTGTGCAGGGGTGTGTGATCTCTCCCAGAGAAGGGGGGGAAGGGGGTTCCTCTGCAGGGCAGAAGTCCCACAGCAGAGCTGGCATGTCGATTACTGCAGATCTGCCAAGCTCTTGGAAGCAGGGTACACACAAGCTGCCTGAGACCCAAGCAATATTTTGCCTGTCTGTCTCTGAGCCTGGCGGTCCCAACTGCCTGGATGCTGCAGCAAAGATGGCAGAGCGCACTCTCGATGGCAGGGCATGTCACTCTGGAGGGGAGATGGCCCACAGCAGAGCTGTCGCCCAGATGACCGCGCCCTGTCCTGCTCTTGGGCGCAGTTGGAAGTCCCAACAGGCCGTGTCCCAAGTGATGTTATATTGTGAGGAACCTGGGTACCTCAGTATCCCCAATTCTTATTTCTGCCTTGCTCACAATTACTCCTTCCTGTTAGTACCCATTACCTTTCATAATAAGTAGATCAAGCATCACAGTGTAAAATGTTCAGGATGTATCTCCAAAGCTGGTGATGGAGAGAACACTGTTATGACTGGTTGGATGTAGTATTCTATTCATCCAGGCAGTTTCTTACTGTATGGACTGCTCTGCTTCCTGGACTCATGATTCTTGTTCATTCTCATATCTTTTGCTACTTATTCTGTTTCAGAAGTAGAAACTCATTTTCACCCTTGACTCTGGATTGCTCATTCACATTTTCAACAAACAGAATGGGGTAGAATTGCTATACTGAAATTCTAATGGTCTCATAAGATTTGCAGTCTCATTCTACACCCTTTGCAACATTCATTTGTGAGAATGTAAAAAGGTAGTTGCCAGATGAAGATCATGTCAGATGCATAAGGGATGTCATAGGAAAAGGGAGACATCCAGACATTTGCAATTGTTGCATCACTTTGAATTAAATTTGGAGTCTCTTGGGGGAAAGAAATCACTTGTAACCCTGGTGGAAGCAGCCAACTTTCAGAGCTGAGGATACTGGCACATGATGTGTGAGGAGTTCCTCATGCTGCTGGGAAGTGAGTCCTACTGTAACTATGGCCCAAACATGTGGGATTTGTGTGCTGACCTTGGAGCAGGACTCAGAAAGGTAGGAAGGACAGTGCCAACACTCTCAATGAGCATGGCAGGGTCTTCAGAAGTTGGATAAGGATGCAGGGTCAATGAGGAAATTGTTGAAGAAGACTGATGTAAAGGTTACTATTTTAGTATCGAAAATTTTGTGAACAATGTCACCTGAAATAACAGTGACTATGCTTCACCACATAGATGGACTGAATGTACTCAAATGGTATGTCAGAGAAAGGATGTTAATGTAGATGCTTTAGTTCATCTTTGTATGTAGAGAAATGAGCCAATGGGGACTGTTCATTTCATGAGCACAACACAGCAAACTATAAAGGAACTGATCCTAGCAATTGGAAAAGAAAACCAATTCCTACCCCTAGTCTCTCCAAGAGACAGAAGATGAAGAAAAATGGACACATCATCATACATAATCCCAGAATTCTCCCAAGTAACTGCAGTCAAGAGGCAGAGAAGTCAAGAGTACAGTCAAACATTTTGTCCACTTACTTCAGAATTTCAAGGTAATGGAAGGAGGGAAATAGGTGACAAGAATGTAATTGGAGCAGAGAGTTGGAGAATGGCAGAAATCTTTGTTTTGGTACTGTGATGCAGAAGAGCTCATTTGGAATTGTGGGTAATATCACCTGAAGCTATTCCTAACTCTAATTTGGTCTTGTGAGTATCAATAATATCTGTATTTTCTTTTAATGAGTAGTGTAGTACTCATTGTATCTAATGACTGTTAGTTTCTGTCTCATCACAGCCTCATTATATATTTTTGTCATATGAATAAAAGAATGTAATAAGAAATGAAGTATAGAATACTGGCAGATATTTAAGAAAATGAACAAGGAGACTGATGATATTTTTATTCTTAGGATTTTTCAAAACTATTTCTAAGGAAATATGTAACTTACACCAGCATGTCTTCAGAGTATATTCTAGTTAACTATCTGGCTCTTTTGAGTTGTTTTCAAAAATCATGCTTTATGAGATATTCACATCTATTAAAATAAGAATTGCTAATTATTTTAATGAGTGCAGAGCTTAACAAGTAGTATCATATCAATTCTATGCTCCAACATTAAATACTGAGAATGCTTTGACTAATCTTACTTAGAAACCAACTCATGCACAGAAACAAGCCTCTGAGTTAAACACAACTCATGACAAAGGAAGGAAATTTGGGTTACCAAATCTAGTCCTGTTTTCAACAATCAGGAAGAGTCTCATCAACCTCAAACATACTTAGCATAGAGGCAAGTAAGCACATCAATTTTAGAAATGACTGTTCTCACTCCTTTGTACACCATGAGCTAGCAAAACCACCATCCAATGAAGACTGGAGCAGAAGACATTTGGTGAAAAGAAATGTGAAGGGAGAGGAACATTTCAGTCAAATCAATATAAGATACCCAGGGTCAAGCATGATTCTGGAGACTCATGGGCAAGAACTATATGGTATGTGAACTGTGGAAACAGCATTTGCAAAAGCTTTATGTGAACTGTGGAGATGACATTTGCCATTTTTTGGCTTTTCCCATATATTGGGGATTTTATTCAAAATATCTTTGTCCCTTGCGTTGACCTGAAGGATTTTTCTATATCCTTCAATGGTTTTCTTAGGTCTCAGACTTCACATTTAATCATCTTCAATCCACTTGATTTATTTTACATTTTGTGATTTGGGTGTGTCTGTAGGGGGGCTTCTCTACTTCCACTGTTTTACACGTGGATATACAAATTTCCCAGCACAATCTCTTAGAAAATGCTTGTGTTTGGCACTTTTATTTCGAACAAAGAAAACTAAAGCAACAACAGCAGCAACAAGCCTTGTTGATTCTAGATACATGGGCTTACTCTTTGACTATTTGTTCCTGGGATGCTTCCTCTCCCCACTCTTTTCCTTTTCCTTTGTCATTCAGCATAGGATCTTTCTTTCTGTTTTGGGGTTTTTTTTAATTTTTTATTAGATATATTCTTTATTTACATATCAAAAGTTGTCCACTTTCTTGGTTCCCCCCTGAAAATCCCACAACCCTTCCCGCTTCACCCGTTCCCTAATCAACCCCCTCCCACTTCCCTGTCCTGGTATTCCCCTACACTGCAGCATCTAGCCTTCCCAGGACCAAGGGTCTCTCCTCCCTTTGATGTCCAACAAGGCTATCCTCTGCTGTGTATGTGTCTGGAGCCAAGGGTAACTCCATATGTACTCTTTGGTTGATGGTTTAGTCCCTGGGAGCTCTGAGGGTATTGGGTGGCTCATCTTGTTATTCCTCCTATGGGGTTGCAAACCTCTTCAGCTCCTTGGGTCTTTTCTCTAGCTCCTACATTGGGGACCCTGTGCTCAGTCCAATGGCTGGCTGAAAGTCTCCCCCTCTGTACTTGTCATGCACTAGCAGAGCCTCCCAAGTGACAGCTATATCAGGCTCCAGTCAGCAAGCACTTGTGGGCATCCACAATAGTGTCTGGGTTTTGTAACTGTATATGGGATGGATCCCTAGGTGGGGCAGTCTCAGAATGGTCTTTCCCTCTGACTCTGCTCCACACTTTGTCTCTGTATCTTCTTCTGTGGGTATTTTGCTCCCCTTTCTAAGAAGGACCAGAGTATCCATACTTTTTTCTTCCTTCTTTTTGAGCATTTGATCTGTGAATTGTGTCTTGTATATTCCAAGCTTCTGGGCTAATATCCACTTATAAGTGAGTGCATACCATGTGTGTTCTTTTATGATTGGGTTACCTCACTCAGGATGATATTTTCTAGTTAAACCCATTTGCCTAAGAATTTCATGAATTCATTGTTTTTAATAGCTGAATAGTATTCCATTGTATAAATATACTACATTTTCTCTATCCATTCCTCTATTGAGGGACATCTGGGTTCTTTCCCACTTCTGGCTATTATAAACAGGGCTGCTATGAACATAGTGGAGTAAGTGTCCTTATTACATGCTGGAGGATCCTCTGGGTATATGCCCAGGAGAGGTATAGCAGGGTCCTCTGGTAGTATTATGCCCAATTTTCTGAGGAACTGTCAAACTGATATCCAGAGTGGTTGTATCAGCTTGCAATTCCACCACCAATGGAGGAATATTCCTCTTTCTCCACATCCTAGCCAGCATCTGCTGTCCCCTGAGATTTTTATTTTAGCCATTCTGACTGGTGTGAGGTGGAATCTCAGGGTTGTTTTGATTTGCATTTCCCTGATAACTAAGGATGCTGAGCATTTCTTTAAGTGCTTCAAAGTCATTTCAGTTTCCTCAGGTGAAAATTCTTTGTTTAGCTCTGTACCCCATTTTTAATAGGGTTATTTGACTCTCTGGAGTCTAACTTCTTGAGTTCTTTGTATATATTGGATATTAGCCTTCTATCAGATGTAGGATAGGTAAAGATCTTTTCCCAATCTGTTGGTTGCATTTTGTCCTATTGACAGTGTCCTTTGCCTTACAGAAGCTTTGCGGCTTTATGAGGTCCCATTTGTTGATTCTTGTTCTTAGAGCATAAGCCATTGGTGTTCTATTCAGGAAATTTTCCCCTGTGCCCATGTGCTCAAGGCTCTTCCCCAGTTTCTTTTCTGTCAGTTTCAGTGTATCTGGTTTTATGTGGAGGTCCTTGATTAACTCGTACTTGAGCTTTGTACAAGGAGATAAGAATGGGTTGATTTGCATTTTTCTACACGCTGACTTCCAGTTGATCCAGCACCATTTGCTAAAATGCTATCCTTTTTCCACTGGATGTTTTTAGCTCCCTTGTTAAATATCAAGTGACCATTGATATGTGGGTTCATTTCTGGGTCTTCAATTCTATTCCACTGATCTTCTTGCCTGTATCCGTACCAATACCACACAGTTTTTATCCCTATTGCTCTGTAGTAGAGCTTGAGGTCAGGGATGGTGATTTCCCCAGAATTTCTCTTGTTGTGGAGAATATTTATCTGTATTCTGTTTTGTTGTTTCATTTTGTTTTGTTATTCCAAATGCATTTGCAGATTGTTCTTTCTAGCTCTATGAAGAATTGATTTGGAATTTTGATGGGAATTGCACTGAATCTGCAGATTGCTTTTGGCAATATGGTCATTTTTTACCATATTAATCCTTCCAATCCATGAGCATGGGAGGTCTTTCCATATTCTGAGATATTCTTCAATTTCCTTCTTCAGAGACTTGAAGTTATTGGCATACAGATCTTTCTCTTGCTTGCTTAGAGTCACACCGAGGTGTGTAATATTGTTTGTGACTGTTGTGAAGGCTGTAGTTTCCCTAATTTCTTTCTCAGTTTGTTTATCCTTTGAGTAGCGGAAGACTACTGATTTGTTAGAGTTAATTTTATATTCAGCCACTTTACTGAAATTGTTTATCAGCTTTAGGAGTTCTCTGTTGGAATTTTTGGGGTCACTTTTTATATGATCATATAATCTGCAAATAATAATATTTTGACTTCTTCCTTTCTCATTTGCATACCTTTAACCTCCTTTTGTTGTTTAATTGTTCTAGCTAGAATTTCAAGTGCTATATTGAATAGTTAGGAAGAGAGTTGACAGCCTTGTTTGTCCCCGATTTTAGTGGGATTACTTCAAGTTTTTCTCCATTTAGTTTGATTTTGGCTACTGGTTTACTGTATATTGCTTTCACCATGTTTAAGTATGGGCCTTGAATTCCTGATCAGTCCAAGACTTTAACATGAAGAGACACTGAATTTTGTCAAATACTTTTTCAGTATCTAATGAAATGATCATGTGTTTTTTTTTCTTTGAATTTGTTTATGTAGTGGATTACATTGATGGATTTCCGTATATTGAACCATCCCTCCATCCCTGGGATGAAGCCTACTTGATCATGGTGTATGATCGTTTTGATGTGTTCTCGGATTCGCTTGGCAAGAATTTTATTCAGTATTTTTCCATTGATATTCATAAGGGAAATTGCTCTGAATTTCTCTTTCTTTTTTGGATCTTTGTGTGGTTTTGGTATCAGAGAAATTGTGGCTTCATAGAATGAGTTGGGTAGTGTTCCTTCTGTTTCTGTTTTGTGGAATAATTTGAAGAGTACCAGTATTAGGTCTTCTTTGAAGGTCTGATAGAATTCTCCACTAATCCCATCTGGTCTTGGGCTTTTTTTGGTTGGGAAACTCTTAGTGACTGACTGCTTCTATTTTCTCAGAACTTATGGGACTATTTAGATGGTTTATCTGATCCTATTTTAACGTTGGCACCTGGTATTTGTCTAGAAAATTGTCCATTTCGTCCAGATTTTCCAATTTTGTTGAGTATAAGCTTTTGTAATAGGATCTGATGAATTTTTGAATTTTCAGTTTCTGATGTCAGGTCTCCCTTTTCATTTCTGATTTTAGTAATTTGGGTAGTACCTCCGTGCCCTCTGGTTAGTCTGACTAAGGGTTTATCTATCTTGTTGATTTTCTCAAAGAACCAGCTCCTGGTTTTGTTGATTCTTTGCATAGTTCTTTTTGCTTGTATTTGGTTGATTTCAACCCTGAGTTTGATAATTTCCTGCCATCTACTCCTCTTTAGTGTATTTCCTTATATTGATTTTTCTAATCTCTGAACTCAAGATATATATCCATTCTGTTTTTGTAATGGTTTCTCATCAACTTCTTTCTTCATTGTTTTGTAATTTTCATTGTAGAGAGCGTTCCCCGGTTTGGTTAAGCTTATTTATATCTTACCATTTTATAGCTATTGAAAGTGGAATTGTTTCCTTGACTTTTATTTCTGACAATTCACCATGGGAGAACAGCAGTGTAACATGTTTATTGTTTTGCATCTGTGAAATCCTTCATCAATGAATGGTGACAGTTTATCTTCATTCTATTTTTCATGTCATTTATATCCTTGACTTTGCTCTTATAGTCAGTACTAGCAGTGTCATGTTGAATATAAGTAGTAAAAAAGAGACATTTCTTCTCTCTGTGTGTATGTGTATATGCCAAAGGTTTTGTGTATGCTAAGCATACATCTTACTGAGTTACAACCTTAATCCTATTGAGTGTTACAAATACACACACACACACACACACACACACACACACACACACATGTGCACACCCCTTTATGCATTACCCGTATAAAACAAAGGGATGCTGAATTTTATCAAATCCATTTTATATGTATTGAGTATCATGTGAATCTGTCATGTTAATTGATTTGCATATGTAGACATACTCTTATTTCCCTGGGAATGCATTCCTCTTCTTCACATTCATCACAGTAATCTTTCTAATGAACTGTCAGAATTAGTTTGCAGATTTTCTTTAGGCATATGTACGTATGTGTGTATAAACATATGTATATATTACATACACACATCCATATATTCACACATATTTTAAGGTGTTCAGCAGTATAAAGTGTATATGCATATATGCACATGTTTGTAAAAGCCTAGGTTGATGGTAACAGGTGTCTTCCTCAATCATTTTCCAGCTTGTACTTTAAGACATCATTTCTCACCAAACCCCACACTTTCATGGAAGACACCCTGTCTTTGTCAACATAGCACTGGGATTACATGGATTTTGTAGATCCGCACTCTTGTCCTCAGGCTTCGATGGCAAGATTTTTTTCCTCCTTAACCATCTCTCCAGCAAGCACTTGCTAATGTTTTGTTGAGAATTTTTTATATTCAAAAGCACCAGGAATGTTTGGCTATGGTTTTCTTCCTTGGTTGTGTCCTTGTCTAGATTTCATATCAGAGCACCAATGACTATGAAAAATGTATTTCTAAGAATAGCTTCCTTGTCAATTTGGAATGTTGTTAGCTCTTTGAATATTTAGTAGAATTTAGTAATGAAGTCATGTGGTCTTGGGATCTTCTTTGATGGTAAATTTAATTACCAATTCTCTCTCTTTACTTTCATGGTCTGGTTTTTCATTTCTTCATGATTCAAGACTGACAGGTATGTTCTGTCCATCTATCTATGCAGTTAGGTTGTTTGTATGGATCTCTAGGAACCCTTTATGCTCTTGATGTGTTAGCTTAAATGTTGACTTTTTCACCTTTAATTTTATTTACTGACTCTACCCTCCTTAGTCTAGCACAGTGTGTCCATTGTACTACTATCAACAAACTACCTTTAGCTTGCTAGTCTTCTGTATCTTTTGTCTTCATTTCTGGTGATAATGTTGTAAATTTCTAGTACCATATCTTAACTTTGTTTGAAGTTAGTTTTCCTGCAAATCTTCTCAGCATTGTAGAATTAGTTATTATAGTTTACTGGGACTGGAGAATTAGTTATTATAGTTACTGGGACTGGAGAATTAGTTATTATAATATACTGGGACTGGAGAATTAGTTATTATAGTTTACAGGGACTGGACAGTTATGGCTGTCTTTCCAGAAATTCTGACCAGGATTGTATTTCCTTCTTAAAACAGATTTATGTATTTTTTATGTATATGAATGTTTTGCCTGCATGTATACATGTGTACTATGTCAGAAGAAGGTGTTGGTTTTCCCAGACTGGAGTTGCAAATGGTTGTGAGCTACCATGTAGGTGCAGGGAATTGAACTGAGGTTCTCTGAAAAAGCAGCCAGTTCTCTTAACCACTGAACCAATCTCTCCAGTTGCTGAATGTTTCCCTTGAACCAGTAATCTTCATTATTTCCACCCTTGATGAAACACTAGGTCTAGGTTTGCCTTATTCCTGTGATTACTCTTTCTACACTAGAGGGCGACTTAAGTCCAGGTTTCCCTACACTAATCTAAGGTGTTGCCCATTTGTGAACTGGGGAAGATACTAGAAAGGATTTTTCATTTCTCCCAAAGTCCTCTATGGGATTAGGGTAGACACAAATGCCTCAACCATAGTTGCAGGTCTGAGCTCAAGCCCAGTGGACTTCTGAGAGCTCTGGGTGAAGTCACTATGGAAAGATGGAAACCAAACTCGTACAGCACACCCACGTCTGTTAGTACCAGAGAAAGTGCCACACCTTTGAGTCCACATTCTGCCATGGTAAGATAGCACTGCTGTGAAATCAAGACTCACTGTTGGCAACAGTTAACTCATGAAGTAGATTCTTGTTCCAAGAACCTGAACAAGCCACAGTTAATGTTGGTCACTATGGAAGTTTAATAGATTGGGGCTACATCTATCTGTGACGCTGTGGTTCTTGTGATAATGAAGCAGCCTAGAGATGGACTTTGGTATCTGCCCACCAGTTAGTTTTACCAGTCCAGCACTGAGTTGTGTGTTCACGTCCTGTCCCATGTACCTTGCACAGCACTGAGAGAATGCAGTCCTGCATCATTCTGCACTTCCCCAGGATGTGCTAGTGCTGGAAAAGGTAGTGTCTTGCCACCAATTTGGGCAATAAGATGAGTTGTCTCGAATCTCATCCCCACTGGACTTGCATGGTCTCGGGTGCATGTAGGCTCATGCAGTGATGCAGGGTCAAACTCAGAATCAATGAGCTCAGCATAGAGGCCTATGCTAACTGACATTGCTAACTTTTCTAATTTTTATATAATGCTTAATTTGGAGTGATACTGGTTATTATATACTCATGCATTTGACCTAAAATTTTACTGTGACAAGGATGCAATATTTGTATTTGAAACTTGAGGAGGCTAGATACAGAATATAAAGAATTCTAGTCTCCTGCTTAAAGGAAAGGACATTTTTAAAAAAATCTGTAACATTCTGTTGCCTTTAGACGATATCTGAGCTTTAGAGGAATCATTTATCATTTACTAGAACCTTACATATTCAAATGTTTCTTTAGCTAAAGGGAGGAATTCCGATTTCAGATACTTTATTTTTTTCTAATTTGGAATTCCTTCTGCATTGAACATTTTCTAATTCTAAAAGCACCATGGGGTTCTTAAATATCTTCCATGAATTAAAGATTTTTGCAATATTTAAGAGAGAAAATTGTGACTTGGGGCTCTTGGTGATCACTCCTGAGAATTGATTGGTGTTGGCTAAAGTATTTTTTTAAAGTAGTTTCATGTTATTTGATGTCATTTATAGTAGTAGTTAGATTTTAGTTTTTGAACAAAACGTAAAAAATCACTGTACTTTACAACTAGGAACATTTAGAATCATCTGTTTTAAACTTCATTTTGAGGATGAGACCTTGGCAAATGGCAAGTACCCTGCATGAACCTCAAGCTATTGAAGGGCCAAGTTCAGAACTCCACTGAACACAGTGAACTTTCACAGTACACGATTTCCATAAAAGCCATGGAGGCTTCTATTCTCTTTCCTATTTTCAGATTTTCAAGGGATTGTTTCCTTCAGTCTGTCTCTGTGCAAGTTACTCTTGAGCTTACCATGTAGCCCAAGCTGGCATTGAACTCATAACAAATGTCCAGATTCAACCACTAACTGCTGAATTATAAGCAAACCACCAATCTTGCAGGACCTATTTCAGCTACACAAAATGTAAATCTTTGAAACTGAAATCTCCTTTTTTGTACCCTAGCCTATAGAAAGGAAATTGTAAATATATAAGAATACCACATGTTTACACATGTTTTTTGCTCCTAAGTCTCTCAACATAGGAAATCCATTAAAATTCTAAATCTAATGATAAAATGGTTTAATTGGGACATAAGCAATCCATGCTGTCATGATTTGAAAAAAGAAGTCTCAGTAGGCACATAGGAAGTGTCATTATTAGGAGATGAGGCCTTGGGGTAGGTATGACTCTGTTGGAGGAAATGCATGACAGGCGAGTGGGCTTTGAGGTCTTAGAAGCTCTACCCAGTTTTCTCCCAGATGTCTGTGAAGTGAAATGTAGAAATATCAGCTCCTTTTATAGCACCATATCTGCCTTCATGCTGCCTTGTTTCCCACCATGATGATAATGAACTAAAACTCTAAACTATCAGGCAGCTCCAACTAAATATTCTCCTTTATAAGTGTTGCCATGGTCATGTGTCTCTTCACAGCAACAGAAACCCTAAGGCACATGCAATATTTTGTATCTATTGAAAATAATAAATTTGAATTTCTCCTATGTGACCTTGAAGACTTTTCAATATTATTATTGAATGAAAATAATAATATGTGGAGAAAACTATAGACTGTAGGTTTTGCAAAACAACAATTAAGTAATCTCTTGCTTATTAAGATCAGCTCTGGTTAAAATATGGACAATGGGAAACATAAGGCCAAAGTTTGCTAGTTGTTGCCATGGGATTTGTGCGAGGGTAGGGATAGGAAAAAGCAAGCTCCTAAAAATAGTGTGTCCTGTGATCTCTCCCATATAAGGAAAATCAAGGTTAGAAGTATGATTATCGAATGACTTATGGCTTTGTGATTCTACATGCTTTTTAAAACTCTTCATTCTTTCTAGTTTTTGCAGCAGGTTTACTAAACCTGTTATATATATATATATATATATATATATATACACCATTTTATTCTTGGTGAATATTAAAAGGCTGACTTTGATTTAGCATTTATTGCTTACATATGTGGTTAGTACAGAGTGCAAAAAGAGTCTTTGCAGTAACCTTAGATACTGTAAATTAATCACCTTGCATGGCTGGAGAAGACCACATCTGATCACCAGATTATTTTTTTGTTCACTTTCCACTTTTATTTATTTATTCATTTTTTTACAAGTGAAGACTCCTATGTGCTTGTGTATGTCATTTAGAACTCAGCCTCTTCATGATTGTGCCTCTGTCTTCCCTAAATGTGACATATGGCATGCTCATATCTCTTTTATTGAGTATCAAACCCACCTAGCATCACAGATGCTTCATAACCGTCTCAAGATTTACTTGGTTGGTCTTCCATTGACCATGGATTGTATGTTATTTCAAAGTTTCTCTGCAAAGGTCGAATCTTACTTTATTAGGGGAAGATAATTGGGATACTCTCTTTGCAGTCACCTAATCTTCTTACTTTTTAATCCAGCACAATAGGGTAAATGTAGGTAACTGTGTTGCAGGACCTTAAAAAGATCATTACTTTGCTTGTAGCATTGACGACACAATCAATGTAAAATTTATGATGCTAAAAGAGACCTCAGAGGTTGGTGCAGATCTTCTAGATAGGGAGATGACACTTCAGTCTACTCATGGGAGCTTCAGATTTCACTAGAGGCTCATGTTCTTGATGTACCCGACTGAACAAACATAGTCTGTTAAGAACTGTAGCTATGCTTTTATAAGGAGATATTACCTTGTGGATAATCATTTCTGTTGAAAAGTACTCAATATTTGCCTATAAACTTAAGAATTTGGAAATTAGCCTTCTGGTTTCCTTAGCAAGGGTGCACTGTGTTTTATTATATCAGTTGAAGCATTAATTATTCAAGAATGTTTTAGGTAATTAGAATGTATCTTGATCTATTGATTCAGATTCCTGTATCCCTGCACATCTTTTGTAGCCAGTCCACATTTTGTTTTATAATTTTCAGTTGTTAATGGCAACTTATTCTGAAACCTTTGATGCCCTTACCGACTTTGTCCTTCTAAAGTCTTCTTATTTTGTATTACAGCAAAGATACTGGGAAGCTTAATAATCCCGATTGTACAGAATCTTGACTACCTACAAGTACTAAGTTGTTCTTTACAAATATCTTTTTCTGAATATGGGGGTTCTATGCAGAGATATATACAGTACACTTTTAACTTTCTTTTAGTGTATCTCATGAACCAGGTATTTGACTTTTACAATTTTATTTAATTATAAATATTGGATGCAATGATAATGACATTGACATTCCTAGGATTCCAGATGCTCTTTGGTTCTACTTACCAAAAGACTACATTATAGTAAATTAATTTTCTGTTATTATGTTCATGTGAGGACATTTTATTCCTGAGTTCAAGCAACTCATCAATGCAGGTATAATACACTGCTATATGGTGAAAGTCTCAGGTTTCTTCATCAGAACATATTAGTCATCTTTGTTTTGCTCTTTAAATATGTTTGGAATGTAAACATCTCTTTAGTTCTTAAATTTAATATCTACTTGATGACTCCTTACACTATATACATTCATAGTATGTTACAATTACAATCACAAGCATAATATAATGAATGACTTAAGAAATGGAGAATTATACAATTCCAGGCTACTTTTATTAGGCCGGTTTTTATTCTTCACTGCTTTCTTTTAATTAACATGTATTATCATGGTTTTACATAATAAGCTACTAATTTAAGTCTAGAGTAGAGTCTGACCAGTTTTATAAATTCCTCATTTCCAGTAGTTCAAGCTCCTGTAGAGTTAACGAAATAGATAATGACAAATCCATTTATTAGTTAGAAACCATGAGAGAAGGCTGGCTAAAAGATTCTACTAATTTATTTTGTCATAGGATATATATGTTCCAATTTTAAATATAGACATGTATATTTATATTTATTCATTAATAAAAATATACCTGATTTTTTTTCCAGTAAAATGCAGTGCAAGTCTATAAACCACTAAAACAATTTTGGCAGGAAAAGTTAATTTGGTTCATTAACAACACACTGAATTTTTGCTGTGTTATTTTGCTGGGAAAAGTGATGTTCAGATTGTGTTTAATAGTAACATCAGCATAGCATGGCTTATTTAACTAAGCAGAGAGAATAGCATACTGTCTTTTCCTTGTGGAGTTTGATTGGTCTATTAGTTTTACTTTAAAACTAATTTTCTCTGTTAATTTCTTCTAAATATTATCAATCTACTATTAACAAATCAATTGACTAAAATTTCCCAACTTTCTACAAAAGCATACAAACCACATGAAATGGGAGAAAGGCTCTAACTAGATCAAGTGTTTTGGACTTAATGAGATAATAGCTGGTTAATTAGTCTGAACAGTTGATTTGTTTTATACTGATAATTACAGTTTGTATTGTTTTTAATTTGTGCACATAATTATTTTTCCAGATACTCATTCCCCTCACACATGATAGCACACATATAATCTAGAAACTAGTTTAGTCTTAAGAATCATACCATAACCTAAGAAATGGATCATTTGACAGTGACATTCAATGTGTAAATTGTGTGCTAGATGACCTCGGCAGGCACCTTAACGTTTCCCATGCCTTCCCTAGACTCTGTGCCTTGGGCAACCCTCCATTCTGGCTCTGTGCTTCACTTACTGCCTTTCAAGGGTTGATGAGAACATACAATACAGATGTTTGCATCGAGAGTACTTTGCAGATGGTTGTTTTCAAAGCTCATGTCAGCCCTGTGGCATAACTGGAGCCTGAATTCTGCCTAAGGCAAGTAACGAGCTGTCATAGTAGTTACTTTATCAAGCAGCTCCTAGGCCATGGGAAAGTTGACTGCAATTAGCATAAATGAGTTCAACTGAAACCAGATGCAAAAATATATGACTGATCCAGCTAAAATGATTGAGTCACAAATCAGTCCAATAGTTTTTTCCCTGCCAAAAGCTAACTAAAACCAAAGTTTGTAGCTATGACTGAGTAAGAACTTTGATGATCCAGAATCAACTAAGCTGGACTCAAAGGAGTTCATAGAGACTGAAGTGACAACTAGGGAGCATGTGTGGGTCTTACTTAGGTCCTCTGAATATATGTTATGATTCTTTAGCTTAATATTCTTGTGGGATTTTTAAGAGTGGGCATAGGGGTTGTCTCTGACTCTTGTCTGCTCTTGGGACCCTTTTCCTTCTACAGGGTTGCCTTTTCCAGCCTTGATATAGACTATGTGCCTAGTCTTATGGTAACTTTTAATGCTGAGTTCAGTTGGTATTCTTGGAAGGACTGCTCTTTTCTGAAGGGAATTGGAGGAAAAGTGGATCTGGTGGAAAGGGACTAGAGTACCGGAGGAAGGAGAAACTGTGATCAGGATGAGATAACGCATGAGATAACGATGATGATGATGATGATGATAGTAATAATGATAATGTCTTCTGTGATGCTGGCACAAGGTTTGGAACCAGACAACAGCTTATTAGCTGATGACAGTTAAAACAAGTAACCACAATACTTAGCAATTTATTCTGTGAAGAGGTAGAGTTTATCATTAATGTTACTAATGATATATTTTAACCAGTAGCATGTAGCAGGCATGATATTGAACAGGTTCTAAGCCTAACTCTAGTTAGTCTTGAAATTTCTGCTCTAGAGTCTCAGATCTTTGAATGCTTCATGCACAAAAGCCCAAGTTAATTTGATGGAGATTAGGAACTGGTGACCACTATAGCTCTACTCATATCCAACTTACTCCCCCAAATTAGTGCCTTGAAGTTCATTGATAGCTGACTATAGATGCTGTGTTTTGCTGAGAAGAAAGAGGAGTTCTAGGGTAGTCCAGCACAAGTTGCCAGCCCACAAACCCATCAACTAGATAAAAAAAGTGTTTGAAGCCACGAGACACTCTCTGTTTTGTTTTGTTGGGATAGGATGGGATTCAGACTCTCCAGTACTCATTACACCATAGTTAGGATAACTACTCCTGGATTTCTTTTGAAAAATTTATATTTATACTATATTTCTTTAACTATAAGAGATGGACAAATCATTATCATTAGTTTTCTCCTTGATAACTCCTTCAAAGATGCTTGAATCTACACTCCTCAAACATATGGAAAGAGGAATGTATTTGTCTGGGTGATATTCTTATGAAGCTAAAATGTGAATGAAATAGCAATATACTCAAATCAGAAAAGTTAAATAAATAAACAAAACCCACCTCCATTCCACCTGTCTTTTTCTTTGAGTACCTGAGTTCCATTCATGGACAAAAGTCAATCTCAGGTGCTGTCTATCAAGATACTGTCCATCTTAGTTTTTGAGATAGGATCTCTTGGGGGCCTGGAATGCACAAACTAGGCTAGCTAAGCCAGCAAGCCTCTGGGCCCCATCTGTCTTATCTTCTCATGTCCCTGATTACACATACACTAACATTCCCAGCATGGGAATTTTTATCAGTGATAGGGATGGAGTTTGGGAAGATGGCCTTGGAATGAGAACTTTGCTTGCTGAGCTATCTTCCTATCTCGCCAGGGCTTGGTTGTTCTTTCAATCACAAATAGAAACACTTCCTGAATGGTTTACAGATCTACTACTTGTTTTTTCTTGTCAAAGCCAGAGAGACATCAGAGTAACTGGCTCAAAATGAGCAGCAAATGAGGAGCGCAATAAACAAAGCTTCTCTCAGAGTCTTTCACATTAGGGAAGTACCAAGGTATTTCCTGGTGGGCAAATTTGAAAAGTCAACCAGAATGTATGTTGTGAGGACACTTACAACTTCTTATGACCATATTTAATAGCACCCAACAGCGCATTTGGCAAAGATGCTATGTGAAGGGCCAGAAGAATATGATATGTTTCTTACTACATCATAAGAATGATTTCTTTTACTGCTAACCATAATATTATCCCTTCTTGATAAATGCAGTCTAAAGGGTGTTAGCTAGTTTGGCTTCCAAATAAAAAATCCTTTTGGTTTTATTAAATACTTAAGCTATATAATAAAGAGCAGATGATTTTAAAGTAATTATAAAGAATTAATCACTGTATTTCTTACATTCTACTAGTTGATAGCAGGCTTTACTAATGAGCTTTGTTGAACCCAATTCTAAAATAAGTATTTTGACTAAAGATGTGTCTTTTGATTAATGTATTTTTCCCTTCTAAAGTTTATTTCAATGGTACACTATCTCAGCTCTATGAATATTATCCTACCAAGTAGTTTTTAAATCTGTCTGTTTACCCAAGAGGTTTTGAAGAGATCGTACCTAAGCTGATAACTTGTTCCCTTTCTTTGTTAGTTTTGTCCACATTCCAGTCAATTTTGTAAAGTGAAGAAGACATCTACATTTTTCCTTCTGACATTGGTATGGTCACATTTTGGTGGGGCAATTTACCAGTTATGGAGGAGTGCTAAAATCCATTAGTTTTTATGGTTAAATAATAGTTTGTTTTAAATATACACACAATGTATCAAACATATCTTCCAGGTATGGTGCTAGGTGTTAGCAGTAGAGTACAAGGTAAATATTGGCATTCTGAAAAAAAAATTGTGTGGTGGTGAAGTAATAAATGTGTCATAAAGCACACATTCTGATGTTAGTCTCTTTTTTCCATAACTGTATTTCATTCTCAGAACTGTCATGAGAATAAGAACTACCCTCTATAAAATGGGCATATAACCCTCAGAAAATTATTATCTCAACAGCCCTGAATACTGATCTTAATAATGTAATAGCTACTTTCTAGTTCATATATTTCACAGAAATCTCCAAACAACATGGAAATCCATGAAAAAAAAAAACAAAACACATACGGTTACGTTATGTAATACACCATTCACCTCTAGTTTTAATTTGGGAGACTCTTAAAATTTTCCTAGGTATATGTACCTTGAAATAATTGCAACTAAGAAAAAAATCACATGTATATAAGCCTCATAGGTGAAGTGAGAAGCCATATTTAAAGTAGAATTAACATGGTAATAAATTGAGTGAGTTTCACATGTACTGTGAGGACATACTTTTATTAGGGAATTATTATTTATCATCTCAGTTTTCCCTGTGTGCCTGTCCCCACAATTTCCTTCTTTTCTTATCATTGTTTTGTCTATGAAATTCTTTTTTTTCTTCTTCAGAAAAGACTCAGATGCTTTTGGCTTTACAGTCTGCTCTACTTGAAGAGGTTGGATAACTGTGAGACCTTGAAAACATTCTCCTTCTTGCTACAGTGAAAGATTTTATGCTTCTTAATCCCCCTCCCCCATCTAAGCTGCATTCACATACTTTCCATGGGATGCTTGCTATTAATTAGTAGAGAATCCTCCCTTCCTGGACCACTGCCCAGTGGACAGGGACTAATTAATCTTTGTGGAATGCAGATAAATTTAGAAGTCCTATATTGTACACTGATAAATACTCTTCTGGCCTATCAATTAGTCATTACCAGTGATGGTACCTGATATAGGAACAGTGAATAAATAAAGTGCAAGCTACTGAAAACCAGAGAAGAAAGTATGTCCTACCATAATGGTGTATGATGTCAGTTGTCAAAATACCAGTGGTCTCAATATGGGGGAAATAATTGTTTTTCATATGTACTTAGTTCTCTAATATGACCTTTTCTTCATCCTTTGGGTAAGATATGAGATGAAGACACAGAATGGCCTGCAGTCCAATAGTTATTTCTAAACTTTCCTATTCTTTCTTTTCTGAGGAAAAGAACATCTTTGAGATGCTGCCTGCTGAGCTATTAAAGCTAGACTTGCATTGTAATATGATAACAAGTGGTTCATAAAAGAAAATAGAGGATTTTGAAATGCTAAAAGCTAAATACATCATAACATTAGGCATTCTTTAGAATTTAACACAAAACAGATACAGAAAGCAACATTGTGAAATAAATGCAGGATTGCAAAGATGTCTTGGGAATAATGGCTTCTCAAAAGTCTAACTCTTTGAAACTTACTTTGAGAAACAAAGTGATAGTCATTCACAAATGCAGTGCTTATGTACCAATAGCATGTCAACTTGTAAAATTAAGACATGCTCACTTGTAAAATCATAAACCTTATTTGGGATCCAATAATAGGGGCAGTATTACGCTTACAAAGCTTTCAAAACAACAAAGAAAAATCTAGCATACTCTTTTTCAAAAAAGTAAAAGTATTAGTGTTAAGAGTCCTATTATGTTTTCCATTTTCTCACCCTATTGGTTAAATTTTATCTTCTTGATGTATAGGTAGATGCTGTGTGGCCACTGAGAGCAATACAAAGCCAATACAATCTACCAGTATTTCAGCAACATGATTAACTAGAACCTGCTATATTTATCACTTTCATTAAGAATGCAAATGATCATGATTATAGAGAAAACACCTTTGCCATAATATTAATAATACTATAATTTTGTAATGAGGAAAAGTGAATAAAACCACCCATGTCCTCTATAAGCAGTATAGAAATTAATTATTTGGTTGTTTACCATAAAAATTGTGGCTGTTACAAACAACATCAGTTTTCTAGTGTCCTAAGCATTTAGATTCTATCCACTCCTTTGTCAGTTGAAGAGATCTACATGTTTATTTAAGGTTTAATTTACATTGTATGTTATTATGTTTAGAAAATAAGCAAACTTCTACCTTCTGGCATGGAAGAAAAAAGGTAGCAAACTACCATTGTTACTTGACACTTGCTATGAGTTATGCAAAGTTACATTGGAAGCACCAGGTAAGAGATGCTAGCCAGATCAGCAAGGCAATAGTGAAGTTTTCTTCATGTGTATGTCAGGGAATGTGTCATAATAGAAGATCATCTAGTCAAATGTGGTACTTTATAGACTTGTTATATTTTGTTAAAGAAAATGTAAAGGAAATATGGTAGAAGATGATGAAGTTAGAAAATTAGGCTTGAGTTAGATCTACATCTGTGTTTTGTGCACCACATGTACATGGCTTCATGTACATGCAAATATGAGCATTTAAATGTGTTTGTATTTGTATATGAATATATATTTGGGTCTGTGCATACATTCTTGAATGTAATTGATATAGGGAGTTAAGATATGATAACACTGCCCTGTTAGGGACATCATGATGATGCAGTTTTAGCACAGAAGAGGTCTTTTCACTATCTTTTGCTACAAATTTAGCTTTGAAAGCTCTGTACCAAATTACATCACATGCTCAGTTTTAAACTTTCCACTGTTGTATGGGGACATGTACAATGAGCATGCAGAAGGCATTCTTTATAACATCTAGAAAGCATAGTAGGTATTTTAGGATGTTTGAACATGTGTTCTCAGTAAATTTTATATTTAAGAAGTTTGGTGATTTTCTATGACAGCATGTGATTTTAATATTTTGGTAGTGATTAAAAAGCTATGTCAACATAGACTTCTTTGTCAGCTGAAGAACTGAGATCCCAAGGAAGAAATGTGATCCTATCACACCCTAGGTGTTGGCAGTTTTTCTAGGCCCTGCCCCACATTTACCTAGCAACAACCAGGTATGTCTGACTCGATATAAAAACGGGCTGCTTGCTCCCTCCACTCTCTCTTGCTTTCTTGCTCTGTTCCCTTGCTCCTACTGCCCCCTCTCCCCACTACCCTCCCCCTCTCTCTCCATATGCTCATGGCCAATCTCTCTCTCTCTCTCTCTCTCTCTCTCTCTCTCTCTCTCTCTCTCTCTCTCTCTCTCTCTCTCTCTCTCTCTCTCTCTGCCTTTCTCTGTCTCTACTCCCTCAACTCCCCTCCCCATGCTCTGAATAAATTCTACTCTATACTATACTGTCATGTGTCTGGTCCCTCAGGAGGAAGGGATGCCTCAGCGTGGGCCTGCAGAAGTACTCACTTCCCCCACACTTGACTACTACCCACCAAACATATTCCTTCTCTCCTCTTTATTTTTATAAAACACAACTTTTGGTGACAAGACTCAGGTTTAGAAATCCCTGCCACCACATCTACTGCTGCCACTTGAAGAGCCATTACTTGTCAGCCCAAACTCCCCTCCCTCGCTGGTCAGAGTAAATGTCTCCCTGGTCCCAGGGGAGTGTTCTTGAGCTTAGAGCCACATCTGCGCTACCCATGAGGAACAAGATTATCAATCTTTGTAACTGGTTTTTACACTGATCCTCATTCTAGGACATTTTCCCTTGGGTGAGGTTTTCCTCTCTACCCTGAGGTAGTTCCTTTCTTGCTGTTTTGAAATCCTAGACTTAGGTGAAACATTCTCCTACCTTTGCTCAGGTCACTGGCCCAGAGCTCAGTCCCCAAGTTCAGCATGTGACAACCTGGTGATCTAGTCTGGCGGTCATTCTTTAGTTATTAATTTTATTCTCATGATGATGGTAGGAGTAATTAGTAACTCTACTCTCACCCAATGGGTTGGTCTTTGTCACCTTGTCTCTACTTACTGGGACATCCTGGTGTAATTCGCAGTACCCAGCAAACAATATCTCTACAAGGCTATTTAACTAGCACTTTAAAAACAACTCACTAGCGATCCATAAGTAGGCTTTCCCCTACCCCCTTATTCTCTTGCCACTCACTCTGCTCCCAGTTCACCAAGTGAAAAGTGGGATTTGCACTGCCCCTTGTGCTCTGCCTGGGACACTATTGGCTGAGATGCTCTTCTGCCCTTGCACACTCTCTCCCCTGTATAGACACACACACCAGCATGTGTGATCTCTCTCTCCCTCTCTGCCCACACTGCTGCCACTACTTGACATTTCATGACATGGGGACTACCCTTGCCTACTGAACTCTACGACAGGCTGAGAGCCAGACTGCCTGCCCAATAAGTCCAAGGACCCAGGCCTAAACCTTCCCAGACACACTCGCTTTCTGTCCCAGCACACAGCTCATGCTGCTGCTGTTGTCAGTTTTCTGATTTCTTTCCATTCTGGTCCACAGTAATTTATAGTGTACTCTATTTCCTATATACATTCACAAACAAGTAAATAACTAAACACGGTTGTCTAACTCAGATATGACCAATAGATTCTGCTCTCAATTTTGTCAGAAGTCTGGTAATGCATTTATTTTTATTTTCTAAGTTTTTTTATTTACATTCCAAATGATTTCCCCTTTCCCCTTTCCTCCCTCCCGAAAGTCCCATAAGCCCCGGTCCCTCCCTCTGTTCCCCTTTCAACCCCCTCTCGCTTCTCTGTCCTGGCATTCCCCTACATCCAGTATTTCCAGGACCTCTCACGTACCATCTTCCTGGAAATCTATTGATATGCAAACTGTGACTAAGGTATGCTGAGATTCTGGGTTAATATACCCTTATCAGTGACTGCATACCATGTGTGTTCTTTTGGGATTGGGTTACCTCACTAAGGATGATATTTTCCAGTTCTGACAATTTGCCTAGGAATTTCGTGAATTCATTGTTTTTAATTGCAGAATAGTACTCAATTGTGTAAATATACAACATCTTCTAAATCTATTTCTCTGTTGAGGGACATCTGGGTTCTTTCCAGTTTCTGGCTATTATAAATAAGGCTGCTATGAACATAGTGGAGCATGTGTCCTTATTGCATGCAGGGGAAGCCTCTGGGTATATGCCCAGGAGTGGTATAGACAGATCCTCAGGAAGTGTCATGCCCAGTTTTCTGAGGAACTGCCAGACTGCTTTCCAGAATGGTTGTACCAGTTTGTAATCCCACCAGCAGTGGAGGAGTGTTCCTCTTACTCCTCATCCTCCACAACAACTGCTGTTTCCTGTGTTTTTGATCTTAGCCATTCTGACTAGTGTGAGATGAAATCTCAGGGTTGTTTTGATTTGCATTTCCCTAATGACTAAGGATGATGAACATCTCTTTAGGTGCTTCTCAGCCATTAGATATTCTTCAGGTGAGAACTCTTTGTTTAGCTCTGTACCCCATTTTTTAATAGGGTTACTTGGCTCTCTGGAGGCTAACTTCTTGAGTTCTTTGTATATATTGGAAATTAGCCTTCTGTTGTATGTAGGGTTGGTAAAGATCATTTCCCAGTTTGTTGGTTGCCGCTTTGTCCTTTTGAGAGTGTCCTTTGCCTTACAGAAACGTTGTAATTTTATGAGGTCCCATTTGTCAATTCTTGATCTTAGAGCATAAGCTATTGGAGTTCTATTCAGGAAATTCTCCCCTGTGCCCATATGTTCAAGGTTCTTCCCTAGTTTCATTTCTATTAGTTTCAGTGTGTCTGGTTTTATGTGGAGGTCCTTGATCCACTTGGAATTGAGCTTAGTGCAAGGAGATAAGAATGTGTCAATTTGCATTTTTCTGCATGTTGAACTCCAGTTGAGCGAGCACCATTTGTTGAAAAGGCTATCTTTTTTCCACTGGATGGTTTTAGCTCCTATGTCAAAGATCAAGTGACCATAGGAGTGTGGATTCATTTCTGGGTCTTCAATTCTGTTCCATTGATCTACATGCCTGTCACTGTACCAATACCATGCGGTTTTTAACACTATTGCTCTGTAGTACAGCTTGAGGTCTGGGATACTGAATCCCCCAGAGGTTCTTTTACTCTTGAGAATAGTTTAGCTATTCTGGGTTTTCTGTTATTCCAGATGAATTTTTGAATTGCTCTTTCTAACTTTATGAAGAATTGAGTTGGGATTTTGATGGGGATCGCATTGATTCTGTATATTGCTTTTGGCAAGATGGTCATTTTTACTATATTAATTCTCCCAATCCATGAGCATGGCAGATTTTTTCCATCTTCTGAGGTCTTCTTCAATATCTTTCTTCAGAGACATGAAGTTCTTGTCATACAGATCTTTCACTTGTTTGGTTAGAGTCACACCAGATACTTTATATGGTTTGTGGCTATCGTGAAGGGTATCATTTCTCTTACTGCTTTCTCAGCCTGCTTATCCTTTGAGTATAGGAAGGCTATTGACATGCTTGAGTTGATTTTATATCCGGCCACTTTGCTGAAGTTGTTTACCAGCTATAGGAGTTCTCTGGTGGAATTCTTTGGGTCGCTTAAGTATACTATCATATCATCTGCAAATAGTGATAGTTTGACTTCTTCCTTTCCAATTTTTATCCCTTTGACCTCCTTTTGTTGTCTAATTGCTCTTGCTAGAACTTCAAGTACTATATTGAAAGGATATGGAGAGAGAGGGCAGCATTGTGTAGTCCCTGATTTTAGTGGGATTGCTTCAAGTTTCTCTCCATTTAGATTGATGTTGGCTACCGGTTTGCTGTTAATTGCTTTTGCTATGTTTATATATGGGCCTCGAATTCCTGATCTTTCCAAGACCTGTAGCATGAAAGGATGCTGAATTTTGTCAACTGCTTTCTCAGCATCTAAAGAGATGACCATGTGGTTTTTTTCTTTTTTTCTTCTTTAGTATTTTTTTTAATTTTTTTTAATATTTTTTTTTATTTTCTAAGTTCTTTTTTTTATTTACATTCCAAATCATTTCCCCTTTCTCGTTTCCTCCCTCCCCGAAAGTCCCATAAGCCCCCTTCCCTCCCTCTTTTCTCCATTCAACCCCCTCTCGTTTCTCTGTCCTGGCATTCCCCTACATCCAGTCTTTCCAGGACCAGAGGTCTCTGCTTCCATCTTCTTAGAAATCGATTGATATGCGAATTGTGTCTAGGGTATTCCGAGATTCTCGGTTAATATCCCCTTATCAGTGACTGCATACCATGTGTGTTCTTTTGTGATTGGGTTACCTCACTAAGGATGATATTTTCAAGTTCTGAGCATTTGCCTAGGAATTTCGTGAATTCATTGTTTTTTATTGCAGTGTAGTATTCCATTGTGTAAATATACCACATCTTCTGAATCCATTCCTCCATTAAGGGACATCTGGGTTCATTCCACCTTCTGGCTATTATAAATAAGGCTGCTATGAACATAGTGGAGCATGTGTCCTTATTGCATGCAGGTAAAGCCTCTGGGTATATGCCCAGGAGTGGTATAGCCGGATCCTCCGGGAGTGTCATGCTTAGTTTTCTGAGGAACCGCCAGACTGCTTTCCAGAGTGGTTGTACCAGCTTGCAATTCCACCAGCAGTGGAGGAGTGTTCCTCCTTCTCCACATCCTCGCCAACAACTGCTGTCTTCTGTGTTTTTGATCTTAGCCATTCTGACTGGTGTGAGATGGAATCTCAGGGTTGTTTTGATTTGCGCTTCCCTAATGAGTAAAGATGATGAACATCTCTTTAGGTGCTTCTCAGCCATTAGATATTCTTCAGGTGAGAACTCTTTGTTTAGCTCTGTACCCCATTTTTTTATTTATTTTATTTTATTTTTTTAATTTACATTCCAAATCATTTCCCCTTTCCCGTTTCCTCCCTCCCCGAAAGTCCCATAAGCCCCCTTCCCTCCCTCTTTTCTCCATTCAACCCCCTCTCCTTACTCTGTCCTGGCGTTCCCCTACATCCAGTGTTTCCAGGACCAGGGGTCTCTCCTTCCATCTTCTTAGAAATCTATTGATATGCGGATTGTGTCTAGGGTATTCCGAGATTCTGGGTCAATATCCCCTTATCAGTGACTGCATACCATGTGTCTTCTTTTGTGATTGGGTTACCTCACTAAGGATGATATTTTCAAGATGTGACCATTTGCCTAGGAATTTCGTGAATTCATTGTTTTTAATTGCATAGTAGTATTCCATTGTGTAGATATACCACATCTTCTGAATCCATTCCTCCGTTGAGGGACATCTGGGTTCTTTCCAGCTTCTGGCTATTATAAATAAGGCTGCTATGAACATAATGGAGCATGTGTTCTTATTGCATGCAGGTAAAGCCTCTGGGTATATGCCCAGGAGTTGTATAGCCGGATCCTCCGGGAGTGTCATGCCCAGTTTTCTGAGGAAAAGCCAGACTGCTTTCCAGAGTGGTTGTACCAGCTTGCAATTCCACCAGCAGTGGAGGAGTGTTCCTCTTTCTCCACATCCTCGCCAACAACTGCTGTCTTCTGTGTTTTTGATCTTAGCCATCCTGAATGGTGTGAGATGGAATCTCAGGGTTGTTTTGATTTGCATTTCCCTAATGAGTAAGGATGATGAACATCTCTTTAGTTGCTTCTCAGCCATTAGATATTCTTCAGGTGAGAACTCTTTGTTTAGCTCTGTACCCCATTTTTTAATAGGGTTACTTGCCTCTCTGGAGTTTAACTTCTTGAGTTCTTTGTATATATTGGAAATTAGCCTTCTGTCGGATGTAGGGTTGGTAAAGATCATTTCCCAGTTTGTTGGTTGCCGCTTTGTCTTTTTGACAGTGTCTTTTGCCTTGCAGAAACTTTGTAATTTTATGAGGTCCCACTTGTCAATTCTTGATCTTAGAGCATAAGCTATTGGAGTTCTGTTCAGGAAATTCTCCCCTGTGCCCATATGTTCAAGGTTCTTCCCTAGTTTCATTTCTATTAGTTTCAGTGTGTCTGTTTTTGTGGAGGTCCTTGATCCACTTGGAATTGAGCTTAGTGCAAGGAGATAAGAATGTTTCAATTTGCATTCTTCTGCATGTTGACCTCCAGTTGAACCAGCACCAGTTTTTGAAAAGGCTATCTTTTTTCCACTGGATGGTTTTAGCTCCTATGTCAAAGATCAAGTGACCATAGGAGTGTGGATTCATTTCTGGGTCTTCAATTCTGTTTCATTGATCTACATGCCTGTTACTGTACCAATACCATGCAGTTTTTTAACACTATTGCTCTGTAGTACAGCTTGAGGTCTGGGATACTGAATCCCGCAGAGGTTCTTTTACTCTTGATAATAGTTTTGGCTATCCTGGGGTTTCTGTTATTCCAGATGAATTTTTGAATTGCTCTTTCTAACTTTATGAAGAATTTAGTTGGAATTTTGATGGGGATCGCATTGATTCTGTATATTGCTTGTGGCAAAATGGTCATTTTTAGTATATTAATCCTGCCAATCCATGAACGTGGGAGATTTTTTCATCTTCTGAGGTCTTCTTCAATTTCTTTCTTCAGAGACTTGAAGTTCTTGTCATACAGATCTTTCACATGTTTCTTTAGAGTCACACCATAATACTTTATATGGTTTGTGGCTATCGTGAAGGATATCATTTCTCTTACTGCTTTCTCAGCCTGCTTATCCTTTGAGTATAGGAAGGCTACTGACATGCTTGAGTTGATTTTATATCCGGCCACTTTGCTGAAGTTGTTTATCAGCTGTAGGAGTTCTCTGGTGGAGTTCTTTGTGTCTCTTAAGTATACTATCATATCGTCTGCAAATAGTGATAGTTTGACTTCTTCCTTTCCAATTTGTATCCCTTTGACCTCCTTTTGTTGTCTAATTGCTCTAGCTAGAACTTCAACTATATTGAAAAGATATGGAGAGAGAGGGCAGCCTTATGTAGTCCCTGATTTTAGTGGGATTGCTTCAAGTTTCTCTCCATTTAGATTGATGTTGGCTACTGGTTTGCTGTAAATTGCTTTTGCTATGTTTAGATATGGGACTCGAATTCCTGGTCTTTCCAAGACCTTTGGCATGAAAGGATGCTGTATTTTGTCAAATGCTTTCTCAGCATCTAATGAGATGACCATGTGGTTTTTTTCTTTGAGACTGTTTATATAGTGGATTACATTGATGGATTTCCTTATATTGAACCATCCCTGCATCCCTGGGATGAAGCCTACTTGATCGTGGTGAATGATCTTTTTGATGTGTTCTTCGATTCGATTGCCAAGAACTTTATTGAATATTTTTGCATCGATATTCATAAGAGAGATTGGTCTGAGATTCTCTTTCTTTGTCGGATCTTTGTGTGCTTTTGGTATTAGCGTAATCGTGGCTTCATAGAACGAGTTGGGTAGTGGTCCTCTGTTTCCATTTTGTGGAATAGTTTGAAGAGTATTGGTGTTAGTTCTTCTTTGAAGGTCTGATAGAATTCTGCACTAAAACCATCTGGACCTGTGCTTTTTTGGTTGGAAGACTTCCAATGACGACTTCTATTTCTTCAGGGGTTATAGGACAGTTTAGGTGGTCTATTTGATCCTGATTTAATTTTGGTATTTGTTATCTGTCAAGGAAACTGTCCATTTTTCAAGATTTTCTAGTTGTGTTGAATACAGGCATTTGTAGTAGGATCTGATGATTTTTTTAATTTCCTCAGTTTCTGTTGTTATCTCTCCCTTTTCGTTTCTGATTTTATTAATTTGGGTACTGTCTCTGTGCCCTCTGACTAGTCTGGCTAAGGGCTTATCTATCTTGTTGATTTTCTCAAAGAACCAACTTCTAGCTTTGTTGATTCTTTGTATGGTTTTCTTTGTTTCTACTTGATTGATTTCAGCCCTGAGTTTGATGATTTCCTGCCTTCTACTACTCTTGTGTATATTTGCTTCTTTTTGTTCCAGGACTTTCAGGTGTGCCATTAACCTGCTAGTGTATGCTGTCTCCCGTTTCTTTTTGGCAGCACTCAGGGCTATGAATTTCCTCTTAGCACTGCTTTCATTGTGTCCCATAAATTAGGGTATGTTGTGCCTTCATTTTCATTAAATTTAAAAAGTCTTGGATTTCTTTCTTTATTTCCTCCTTGACCAAGTTATCATTGTGTACAGCATTGTTCAGCCTACATGTGTATGTGGGTTTTCTGTTGTTTTTGTTGTCATTGAAGACCACCCTTATTCCATAGTGATCTGATACGAAGCATGGGATTAGTTCTATCTTCTTATATCTGTTGAGGTCTGATTTGTGACCAATTATATGGTCGATTTTGGAGAAGGTACCATGATGTGTTGAGAAGAAGGTGTATTCTTTTGCTCTAGGATGAAATGTTTTATATATATATATATATATCTGTTAGTTCCATTTGGTCCAAGGCTTCAATTAGATTCACTGTGTCCCTGTTTAGTTTCTGCTTTCCTGAACGATCCATTTCAGAGATCAGGGTGTTGAAGTCACCCACTATTATTGTGTGAGGTGTGATGTGTGCTTTTAGCTTTAGTAAAGTTTCTTTTAGGAATGAGGGTGCCCTTGCATTTGGAGCATAGATATTCAGAATTGAGAGTTCTTCTTGGTGGATTTTTCCTTTGATCATTATGTAGTGTCCTTCTGTGTCTTTTTCCTGTATTTCTTTAAGATATTTTTGTGTTTCCTCTTTCAGAATTTCTGCCTGTTGACCCAAGTTCTACTGTATTTCTCTAAGCTATTTTTGTGTTTCCTCCTCATGGGCTTCCATCTGTTGATCCAAATTCTCCTGCATTTCTTTAAGTGAGTCTTGTGCTTCCTTTGTAAGGGCATCTACCTGTTGATTCATTCCTTTAAGCGATTTTTGTTTTGCCTCCTTATGGGCCTCCATCAGTTGACCCATATTCTCCTGCATTTCTCTAAGTGATTTTTGTGTTTCCGTCATAAGGGCTTTTTCCTGTTGATTCATGGTCTCCTGTATTTCTTTATGAGATTTATTTGTGTCCTTCTTGAAATCCTCTAATAGCATCATGAGAAGTGATTTAAATCCAGATCTTGTCTTTCGGGTGTGATGGGGTATCCAGGACTTGCTGCGGTTGGAGAGTTGGGTTCGGATGGTTCCATATTGCCTTGATTTCTGTTAGTAACGTTTCTATGTTTGCCTTTTGCCATCTGGTTATCTCTGGTGTTAGTTAGTCCTGATGTCACTGGCTGTTTGTTATACCTCCTGTGAGCCTGCAAGGCTATTTCTTCCACCACCCCCCCCCCCCGCCGGATCACCGGGATTCCCCTGGCACCGATTGCTGGGGCCTGCCCTGCTCATGAGTGACTTTGGAGCCCTGATGTGCCTTGCCTCAAGTGATGTTATATTGGGGAATCCCTGCACATCCAAGGGCTCAGTGCAGTCGATTCCTGGAGCAGAGGTCGCCAAGGGGAGGCTGGTGAGCTCCAGCCATGTGCGGGTGCGCTCTCTCCCAGTATGGGGGTTCCACTGCAGGGCAGATGTCCCACAGCATAGCTGGCATGTAGGTAACCGCAGAACTGCCCAGCTCTTGGGAGCAGGGAGCACACAAGCTGGCTGAGACCAAAGCGATATTATGCTTGATTGTCCCTGCGTCTGGAGGTCCCAGTTGTCCTGTTACCGCCACAATTGTTTTTGATAATGTATCAATATTAAAGCTTATAACAGATAGACTCCCAAAGTCTGAGAGTTACCCTCAAGTCTCCAATGAGATTTACTCACAGATACCTGGATTGTGCTATGAAAACCACTGAGAAACACTCCCATTGCCCTGCCCACTGTAAGGGATTGCTCTACACTGTGAACAAAACCAGGTACCCTGAGAGTCAAATGTCTCATATTGCCTAAGTCAGAGTGGGTCATTTCTCATTTCACACATATCAGTTCCACTGGGTGGGTGGGGGAAGCTTTTCTTGAGTCTTCTGAGCTTGAAAGCCAGAATGACTCTGCCTAAGTTGCCGTGGAGACCACACAGATCTGGGAACTGTTTAGGTAGTGGACCATAGATGAAACTGTCATTTTAATACATTTAATACATGACTCCTAGATTACAATTTATTCTTCTCCAGATTTCTGCTTCATTTACAGTTAATTTCAGCCTGACAGCTTGAAAATAGATCTAGCTCCTTACCCTAAAGTAATCCACCACTATATTTGCTCATTAATACATTTGTTAAGTAGGTAAGACTTCCAGATTTCTTACAAACTTCATGATAAACGTTATACAAGTTCAAATGTAACCTTTTGCAGATGTAACCTGTTATTTCCTTATCTAAACTGTTTCCAGCAATTTATGCTTCATATATCCTCTTCTTGCTATGCCACTGTTCTAACATTGTTCAAGTTCTTAAAAATTTTCCTAACTCTAATAACATATTCTACTATATGATAAAACTATTTAATCACAAATTCAAATTTTAAGTTTTCTTTGGTTGCCTTTTAACTAAATTTAAAGTGTTCCTCAGGATAAATCTAGTTATAAGCTATCATACTCAAATATATGTTTAATTTGATCATACTTTAACTATAGACTTAAAGGTGTTTCTCTTAATATACGATCAACTGTATTTACAAGGTCAAGGATTTGAGTTTCCTTTTTCTCTCAACTATAACTTAAAATTGTTTTTCCTTATGTATATTCAGTCTCCTAGACAGAAGGAAAAAGCCCTTTTTGTTCCTTCTGATCCAGAAAAGGTTTTTGTCTTCTCTAAGCTCATCTTAAAGACTATTCATGTTGTTAACAAATTTATCTCATTTGTAAACTTATAAGCTACAGGAAACCCACTCAGATCAACCTCTCATGGATCAAATAAACTCTGTCCAGATAAATGTGCCTACCTATTCCAGAGGGTGAGATTCCTCTTCTGTGTCCTGAAATTGGGACTCATCCCCAATCACTAACATCTAATGTACAAATGTACACTTAAGACAAAAATTTTTCTCCCAAACGTACTTATGTACTTAACTTTATTCTCTACCTATCACATATGTGTGCATTTGTGTGTGTGTGTGTGTGTGTGTGTGTGTGTGTGTGTATGTGTATGTTTAGCATCTTGTCAAGTCTAGGCATTTACTATAACCAGGACAGCTCCAGAGAAGCAACCCCCAGATGCTCCAATCTATTCTCACAGAAAGAGAAACTTCTACTGGACCTACTCCCTCTGTATATACCTACAGATGGTTCCATAGACACTTTGGACAACAAGGAAACAGCCAACTCTCCTAAGACTGGACTAACATTTCCATACCCATTTCCCTAAGTTTCCTAGAGACACGTTGCCCCAAAGTCAGCAGGATGTAACTAAAGATAACAACGACCCTATTACTGTTCTACCATCACCTCTTCCTATTTTTTCCTTTTTTAATTAAACCAATAGTGAGAATGCTGGCATTCTGTCTAGGCCCACTCTGCAGTTACTTGGCAACAGCCAGGTGTGCCTAACTCACTATAAAAGGGGATGCTTGCCCCCTCCTCTCTCTCTTGCTTTCTTGCTCTTGCTCTGTCCACTTGCTCCTGCTCCCCCTCTCTACCCATTCCCCTCCCCGCCTCTCTCCATGTGCTCATGGCCAGTCTCTACTTCTCTACTCTCTCTCTTTGCCTTTCTCTATTTCTGCTCCCTCAACTTCTCTCCCCATGCACTGGATAAACTCTTTTCTATGCTATATCATCATATTACTGGTCCCTCAGGGTGATGGGATTCCTCAGCATGGGCCCACAGAGGCACCCATTACTCCACTCCTGACTACACATCCACCAAACATATTCCTACTCTCTTCTTTACTTTATAAAACACAAATCTAAGTATTCAGAAGCCATTGAAAAGAACAATGCCTAGTTGCAGTTTTCTCCAGTTTGAACTTCAATAGAGGAAATAAGATTTGGAATATCCATCATGACAATATTATGAAATCAGACTCAAAGAAGCAATCTTAGGTGATAAAACATGGCTGTGAAACAAATGCGCCAGTTACTTAGGCCCACAGCATTCAGACTCTTGACACCAACTCTGCCTTGGTCTACATTTATGTCATCAGTGTAATCTTCTTGCTCTCAGTGCTATAGGCATCAAATAAATGACATATAGGAGAAAAGAAGGGTTAAAAAACTCACTGATATATAATTCTACTTCTATGTTTCAGCTTAGGGCTTACTAAATTACACTTGGCCTGAGCTCCTTCTCCATCCTGAATTCTTAGATTCTAACATGTTTCCTAACATGCAGTTTGTATCAAGCTATAGGTGTCAGTGTGTAACAGAGTATATCCTGGATCCTTTTCAGAGCAGCTAGTTTTCAGCCAATTACAGGCATCTAATCTGTTATTGCAAGCCTAAGGAAGACATGTAGGTCACTAATCAATTTTGGTATGTTCTAGGTTTGGTAAAGGGAGTATTGAGGTTCATTCCTACTTTGAGTAAGAGTCTGATACACAGAATCAGATTCTAGCCAAGGAACTGATTGATTCCTATATTGTGCATAGAATTTGATTCTTTCACTGCTAGGTGGAGGTCACTAAACTACTCTTCATTCGGAATACTGTATGATTGACATACCATCCCATGCTCATATAAACTCTACTAAATTTAGTTACTATAACTTTAATAGTTTGGGCCATATAAGGAAAGCCCTTTAAATTTATTCTGAAACAACTAGGCTTTTAAGAGTCTGATCAATAAGACTGCTCTCTCTCTCTCTCTCTCTCTCTCTCTCTCTCTCTCTCTCAATCTGTGTGTGTATGTGCATCTAATTAATGTGTGTGTATACACACATATATTTATATATTATATATAGATGATTGCATTCATATTTATGTATATTTGCATTATAAGAAAATTGTTTTTGATAGTCAAATATACTGATATTAGAAAATGAAAACTGAGAAGCAGACATGGCAGATGACACCTGAAATTCCAGCACTTAGTAGGTGGAGGCAGGACAATCAGATGGTGTGTCAATCATGCAGTACTCAGAATGAAGAGAAGTTTAGTGAGCATTACCTTGCCCATGAATAACCTCTAAGATATGGTAAGTTTGAGGATATATACCTTGCCTAATGAAAAAAGGAAAACTCAATGGAAATAAAACTATGTATCAACATTAAAATCATTACAGGAAGAAGTGATATTTTGAAGAGGAGTAATTGATTCTAGATGAACTTGCAAAGTGTTCTGAGAAATGAATATAACTGACTCACAGGCTAAAATTTCAGGAAGACCATTTATCTACATTATTTGCAAGATGATATAGTTTAATACTACACTTATTACGTAGTAAAGAAATATATAATCTCATTAATCAATTTCGATATATTCTAGGTATGGTAACAGGTAATATTGAGGTTAATTCCTACCTTGAGTAAGAGTCTGATACACAGAAATTAGTCATGTTTGGAAAAACCATTTATTTTCATGAGCTTTATTTTTCCCATCAAAATTTTCCATATCATATTATAGACTTTCTACAGTGAAATGTAAAATAACATTTCAAAAGTCTAACACATTGCTTTGTTACTCAAAGATGCTTAGTAGACAGCAGGTATTTTTAGTTTCTGGCTCTTGTATGTGTTTCCAGGGCTGAGTGAGTTGCCGATTTTCATTTTTGTTTTAATGATGGCATTTGTAACTATGTTTGTCTTGGGTCAGGTACTAGAGAAGTGGGTTGGCCATGGAGATTCCTTTGGAAGTTCTTTAGGGATTAACACTTGTGAAGATATGCAGGAAACAGGATTAGACAAAGAGGAGGTTCAAATGTGATATCATTACACTAGAGTCTCAACTAGTCTAACAGGAAGCTCTGGGGCTGAAATAATCCTTCACTCTGTTCCTGTTTGGGTTAGGGGACTCACCTTCATAATAGCCCTACATACTCATTGCTGCTCCACACTCAACACGTTAGGGAGTGGAAACTTGGTGGACCTATTTTTCAGAATGAAGGCAGTTCCCAGAGGCGAACCCCTGGAAGTGTCAGTCACTAATCATAGCTGCTAGCTGCTAGAATTCCTAGGGAAAGGAGAGCCTCGGTACTGAAAGGGAACCTACACCTCACACCACAAGGCTTATTACCTTGGATAAATGATCATGATGTTCTCCAAGTGGGTGCATTTGAACAGACTCATGAGGCAAAAAGAAAAGAAAGAGGTGTTTGGAAATTAGCAAGTTGTCAATCAAGCTTCTTGATCAATTCTTGTTCCTGTTTTATTTCTTTTGTGCAACCTGGAATGCAGGGAGGATGTGAGTGTGATGGTAATTTGGATCCTAATTTCAACAATAAACATTGGATGTGAGGAGAGAGTTGTCATTTTATAAGGATCCCATTAGCTTCTATAAGTATTTCTTAAGTAATAGCACATATGTTATTTATTATATGTCTGTCTTGGGAAGATAAATCTTTGGAAGATAAGTCTGTTGAATCGTGAGGGGAAGATGTTCAATAATCAAGATCTGTTGATTGTTCTTTAGAATACAAACATGTGAATTCTTACAAAAATTTAAATTAGAAATTTGGCATTTGTCTAAGTTATTTACTGTGAAAAGTGACACATCAGGCAAGAATAGGAAGCAAGTCAAAAAAACAAAAACAAAAAATGGCTCCAACAACCCCTTGTGCTCATTCAGTCACATTTCCAAAAACTCTGCACTTCCAGGTAAATTTATTATTTGGTCACATGGAAAGCAACCAAACCAAGAAGACTATAGATTTGTAGACATTCAGTTTGAGTTACAAAGTCAGAGAAAAACAACTCGAAAGAAGAAAACTTTGGGAACCATGGGTCTATATTTGTCTCTATATATTTATAGATATCTATCTATGCATATATCATCTATGTATCTATAAATAAATGTTTGACCTTACAAGCTAGAGGGAGTTAAACATCTGGAGTGTACAATCTACAAGGGAAAACCTTATTAAAGAGAATGGGATAGTTTCCATTCTTACTCTTTACCAACCCTAATTACCTAAAAATCTATGGGACAAGTCTGGAAAGTAAGATGATTAATTTCCCTCAGAGACCACTGGACCAAGGCCGTCAATGTCCACAGGTAGGACTTTCTTTCACATTAGAAAGCTTTATTTCCACTCTGTACTAAAACCAAACAAACACAACCAAATACTAAAACATTGCTGAGATACATTTAACTATTCACATTATATGCAGTGCTACGACAACATATCAGAATGACAAAATCATCAGAAATTATGTCTATAAATTAACAAAGACACTTGGTATAATATAATACCTGGGGCCTCTTTTGGCGGACTATATTTATTCATGCATGTTTGCATGTGTGCACATGTGAGTATGCCATCTCTCTCTGTGTATACATGTGTATACTGGCTCATGTGCATGCTTGTGCAGGCCAGTTGAAGACACTGTATGTCCTGCCCTGTCACACTTAGTCTTACTGCATTTTGACAGAGTCTCTACTGAAACTGAAGTTGGCCACTGTCAGCTTAGGTGGTAGCAATCCCCTTGACCCTTGACTATGCACTCATCCGTTGCTGTGATTTTAGGTATGATTTAGATTTTCTTCTTGTTGTTTTGGAGGGTTCTGCTTACTTTTCATCCGTTTTTTGTTTGTTTCGTTTGTTTTGTTTTGTCTGTGCTCAGATGCTCACATTTGAACAGGATGGATATTTAGCCATCATGCTATTGCTCTCGCCCAGGTGGACTGTAGTTAAGTGAAAAAACTATGCGCATTTTTTAATTGATTGACTAAGTCAACTTTGTCCTATATGATGAATTTATCATCAGATTTTATCACATTTGAAAAAATAAAAATTAAGGAGTCACAGCTTGTGTTATAGGTAGTTCTATATCATCAGTCTGGTGCTATTGCCTTACCGAGGTCCTGACTCTACTGATCTCGACAGTTCATATATTGAGAATCAAAGGACAGTGTTCTATTTATAGACTGTTTCAGAGGTTAGCATTTCTTTTTTTTTTTTTTTTTTTTTTTAATTTAATTTTATTTTATTTTTTTAATTTACATTCCAAATCACTTCCCCTTTCCCGTTTCCTCCCTCCCCGAAAGTCCCATAAGCCCCCTTCCCTCCCTCTTTTCTCCGTTCAACCCCCTCTCATTACTCTGTCCTGGCGTTCCCCTACATCCAGTCTTTCCAGGACCAGGGGTCTCTCCTTCCATCTTTTTAGAAATCTATTGATATGCTGATTGTGTCTAGGGTATTCTGAGATTCTGGGTCAATATCCCCTTATCAGTGACTTCATACCATGTGTGATCTTTTGTGATTGGGTTACCTCACTAAGGATGATATTTTCAAGTTCTGACCATTTGCCTAGGAATTTCGTGAATTCATTGTTTTTAATTGCAGAGTAGTATTCCATTGTGTAAATATACCACATCTTCTGAATCCATTCCTCCGTTGAGGGACATCTGGGTTCTTTCCAGCTTCTGGCTATTATAAATAAGGCTGCTATGAATATAGTGGAGCATGTGTCCTTATTGCATGCAGGTAAAGTCTCTGGGTATATGCCCAGGAGTGGTATAGCCGGATCCTCCGGAAGTGTCATGCCCAGTTTTCTGAGGAGCCGCCAGACTGCTTTCCAGAGTGGTTGTACCAGCCTGCAATTCCACCAGCAGTGGAGGAGTGTTCCTCTTTCTCCACATCCTCGCCAACAACTGCTGTCTCCTGTGTTTTTGATCTTAGCCATCCTGACTGGTGTGAGATGGAATCTCAGGGTTGTTTTGATTTGCATTTCCCTAATGACTAAGGATGATGAACATCTCTTTAGGTGCTTCTCAGCCATTAGATATTCTTCAGGTGAGAACTCTTTGTGGAGCTCTGTACCCCATTTTTTAATAGGGTTACTTGCCTCTCTGGAGTTTAACTTCTTGAGTTCTTTGTATATCTTGGATATTAGCCCTCTGTCGGATGTAAGGTTGGTAAAGATCATTTCCCAGTTAGTTGGTTGCCGCTTTGTCTTTTTGACGGTGTCTTTTGCCTTGCAAAAACTTTGTAATTTAATGAGGTCCCATTTGTCTATTCTTGATCTTAGAGTATAAGCTATTGGAGTTCTGTTCAGGAAATTCTCCCCTGTGCCCATATGTTCAAGGTTCTTCCCTAGTTTCCCTTCTATTAGTTTCAGTGTGTCTGGTTTTATGTGGAGATCTTTGATCCACTTAGAATTGAGCTTAGTGCAAGGAGATAAGGATGGGTCAATTTGCATTTCATTGAACTCCAAACTCTTGTAAGAAGGACTTTTTTTTTCTTTTTACTTCAACTTAGTTATGAACAAGAAAGGGTAAAAGAAGTAAACTATTCTGAATGTAATAATGTTTTAAAGGAAACTATTTTTCAGTATTGATGACACTAGGACTTCTGAAACAAGGGAGTGTGTTACTCAACAAGAATTGGTGGAGCATCTTTAGTGCATGGCGATTTAAAAAAAGTCATAAAGCCATGTGGAAGACTCTACTTTTATTATCACAGAGTTCAAAATAAATAATCTGAGAGTCATAGATTAAAGTAGCAGGTGCTAGTATGCGATCTCAGTTCATATACATTCATTCATATACACTCAAACAGATGGACACTACTATTTAGCGCCATGGTGGGGGAGGGGACAGATACCTACTCTGACAAGGGACTACATCTTAACAAAGGATGGAAAATTAGAACCTGCCCCTTGTCGCCTTTAGAAATGTGCACTTTCCATATCAGCTGCCTAGAACTTTGGTTGGTGGTTACACCATATCCTGGCCCAATTAAAAAGTTTATAGGGGATGGGACGAAGCTGGCATGAAGCAAATATGTAGCAGTCAAGAGCTTGTTGAAGAGAACAGAAAGTTGTGCATATTATTAATGGCCAGAATGACCCAGAGACAACTCCTGCCCTGAACTTGGTATGCTACAGGTGATCAGTGTGCTGACTGATGGTTAAGTCCTCCAGGACTTCCTCATGCTGATTTGATTATGAGGTTGGAGTAGAAGCCTCAGGTCTCTCTTAATGCCCTACAGTCCTCAACAGTGTGTCTGAGAAACTCATTGACTTTTCCTCTAGTTGCACTTCTTAGAAATGGAATTATCCAATCACACAATCATTCTGTTCTGACTCCTCAGGTAGTTATTCTCCAAAGATAAACTAACAGCAGAGGCATCTCTAATGGTGAAAGTCTTTGTCTGAGGCAAACTCTCTAGGCATTGCAGGGTTTTATATTCTGGCTTCCTTTTATTCATCTACAACTGTTCAAAACCCATGGATATAAATTAGACATGCTTATGATTCTTAGACTTGGAAAATGTGTTATTAAAATCACTCCCCAAGTACCACACCTAGCTAAGAAACTTTGGCAAACTGTAGCTGTGAGAGAAAGAAGGACTGGTAGGTTGGTAATGTTTCAGAGGAAGGGCACATACTAAAGCATATATAGGTAGAACAAACTGGATTTAGTGGGAAAAAAACAAAATAAAACCGAGGATACACAATTCTGTGTATAGGAAAATGTGTATCTAAGATGAGTAGGAGGAGGGAGTTAATAAGAGCAAAACATATTTTATGATATTTTCAAAGAACTACTTTTAAAAATGAGAGAAAAAATAAAGTGAAGTAAAATCCTCTCCAGTTTTCTGACTTTCTGGTTTGACTAGTAATAGAATGGCTCCCTTGGAAGTGTATGATTTTCTTATTATTGAAGGGTCAGTGCACACATCAATATCCAAAGAACAGCTTGTATTACTTAGCCCAAGTACAGTCATCCACTAGTCCTTGCCCAACACAGATTCAGTTTCCTTTCTCCCATCTTGAATTTATTTCCTGTTCTAATCCTGACCTACAAGCTTGAGATCATGTAGAGCAGACAACATGCTTCATGAAGTAACACGAATTACTATGGTTGTTATGAGAATCAAAAGCATTTGTATACCTTGTGATTGGTGAATAATAGACAATCAGTTAATTTTCTTATTAATCTCTACAAGAATAAAAGGTCTTATTAATCTTTGTCTGGTTTCCAACATTTTATTATGATAAAATTAGCAATTAATTTTCTTTCAATTCTTCAAATAACATCTCAGCAAAGGACAGAGGCAGGCCTCCAATGTATACCTCTCCAGCCCGAGCTCCTGAGTGCTAGGGCTATATGTATGTATATAGCCTCTAGTCATAAGTAGGTTGTTTTTTTTTAATATCGTATTTTCCTTGAGTTACTTAATGATCTATATAATCTGAATCTTTTCTAAAGACTGGGATCAATGATTTTGTTTTTATTTTTCATGTGTTTAGACAAGAATTGGAAACATATTAGGCAGACAAAGAATACAGTGAGGATAAACTTTGTAAAGTGGAGTTAATATACTATCTATGATTTGGAATTCTACAGCCTTTTAAACTTGTGATACCAATTTAAAGTTCACTTATACAGCTTGGAAAGGTGTGATTCTTCCTTCTATTTATTCTGAGAGAGGGAGAGAGAGAGAGAGAGAGAGAGAGAGAGAGAGAGAGAGAGAGAGAGAGGACAAAGTCCATATTTTTGCTTTCTGTGCTTGTTGGTACCAAAGAAGTAGGTAGAGGAAGGATTACCCAGCAAAGTGCTCACTCTGCCTTGGCCATGCTTTCAGTTTCTTAGGAAGTCTCATTACAGAGTCCACAATGGAGATGGGAGCTCTTTAATCAACTATCCTGATGGCAACCCTGCGACAATCTCTTTTCTCCAAATTATAGCAAAATCACAATGCAGAAGATGATGGGCTGCTGTGCTTGTCAATGCTGTAGTTACTTATGACTTAGGAGATTGACATTTGTTATGGTTCCTAATGAGGTAGTTGAGATTTTCGAGTGTCCAGGAAAGTATGTGTCTCCTAAGATTTTCAATGGACACTAAAACTCTGGAGTCAAATGACAATGACAGGTGCTATTCAAACATCCCAAGAGTACAAATTTCTGGAGACTGCTAACTAATGGGAACAATGTCTCAGTAACTGTCAATATTTTGATTTGACAGGAACATGCTTATTTGTAGACAATCCTTATGATGCCTATTTCTTCCTTATAACTTTAACTTGGCCAGTCTCAATTGGATATAAATTCACAACTATTCAATCACTGCTCTATACTAATGGAGGATTATCTTTCTCAAAACTAAATCTGAGACACATGTTTCTCACTTACATTCAGTGTACAACTACAATTTGTAGAGTTTAGGAAGCAATACTTCGGACAATGTTGCTGCTGCTACTTTCTCTTAAAGTTACTCATCTAATATTGACCTTTTGTCTACTACAAACCCTCACTGTGCTGTCTAGACCACTGGTTCTTTCCTCTTTGCTTCTAAAACATGCTACAACCCATTCTGCCTTTCTGCTACTTCTTGACTTATTTATTCCTTGAAATGATACAGTTTTTTGTAGGCACCCGGTGAAATCCTGCCCACTCAACAGCTTTTCAGATACTGACTCTCTCTGCTTTATGCTTATATCCAGGTGTTATAAGAGACCTGTTCTAACCTCATTGCACTTGTGCACTTTTGAGGATGAAGGACTATATTTTCACTGTAGGTCCCCAACATCGCTTAGCTTACAATATTGAATCTTTTAAAAAAAAGAATATATTCACTAGTTTGCCCTATTCAATATATAGTCATATCATTTGCCCAAAAAGATTGCATAGAATCATATCAAACATGTATGAATAGATGGCTTGACCCTTTCTAGCAATGGGTTTGGTAAGAGACTTACTCCAAATAAGCCAGTTTGCCAAGTTTGTAAGACAAGTGTTCAGGAAAGAAGGCAAGCACATAGAAGTGCTTCATTGCTGTTAGGTCAATTCTGTTATTTTTTATGTGTTTGACACAATCCTATCTTTTTCTATTTACTTCTTTGAAATGCATTCCCCAGGCCATGTCTTTGTCAAACAAGGCAATGTACAATATATGCAGTTGTTTTACAAAAGCCAGGGATTTATGTACTTGCACCTACAAACCAATACAAAAAAAATATAGATCTCATAAATGAACTAGTTGGAGAATTAGAACCATTGTTATAATCTGTTGAGATGCTGAATATTAGTTACGGATATTTCCTGACTCTTCTCTCTGGAGGTTTAGTTAACTCATTTTACCCTATAATACACTAAGTGGTGATACACAAAAGGACTCTGCCTCCCTTTTCTAACTCGCCGTCTCAGCCCTGCCCTTATGTCACCGTTGGCAGCATCGGAAGCTCTAGTACAGCTGGAGACTTCCAGATCTTCAGAAAAGGATTTTCTCTGTGCTGTCCCTGGTACCATTGGCTTTCTGACACTTAAAGATTGCCCAATGTTCCAGCTCCATATCACCCCTGTATCGTGGATTCAGAGTTCAGAGCAGATCTTAACTAACCATTCTCTTCTTCCTGCATCCCTGAATTTCAGAGTCTCCCTCTGATGGTTGAGTATAGCAACTCACAAGGTGTCTTCCTGCTAAGATGCCCATTTCTTATTCCTAGAGCATTGTTACTATCCAGACATGAATCTGAGGGGCAGCAAGGTCAGAAGAAACCTCATCCTATTCTCTCTCTCCTCTCCTCTCCTCTCCTCTCCTCTCCTCTCCTCTCCTCTCCTCTCCTCTCCTCTCCTTCTCTTCTCTTCTCTTCTCTTCTCTTCTCTTCTCTTCTCTTCTCTTCTCTTCTCTTCTCTTCTCTTCTCTTCTCTTCTCTCTCTCTCTCTCTCTCTCTCTCTCTCTCTCTCTCTCTCTCTCTCTCTCTCAGCTTTTTCTAGTCACACAGTGGTTTCTCCAGCCTATATTCTTGATACCATCCAGGGTTTAAAATACCTAATAAGTAATTCTTTTAATACTTCTCAGATTCACTGTCATAAAATATTTTAAGTACACACATATTTCTAGAAATCATTCCAAAAGTGCTAAAACTACAAGTCTTATATTACCTTCAAGCTAAAGTGTTTTTCACTGACAGATTAATTTTAATATGGCTTGCAACTCTGAATCAGGTTGTTACAGAAAAATGGGTCTTTGACCACTTCAGAAAAATATACTATACTGCATAGAGTAGGTATTTGTGAAAAAAAATCAAAGGTATTAATTTATAGAAATGATATCAGCCCAAAATGGTCATATCTAAGAGACAACAACAAAAATACATTTATCTTTTAACTTTTGAAAGTCAATTGGTTTCTCTCTTGCTATTTAAAATGTAGGACATATGTATATGTAGAAAGTTATTGATGATTTTAGATACATATTTTTACTTTATATATTTTATTGGTCAAAATGAATATTTAAAACTAATATTGAGAAGATATACTTTTATCAGTTTATTTTTGTTGTATATGAAATAATTTTTGGTTCTTCTCAATGATATGATAAAAATCTTATAGAGAAAAATTAAGTCAATGGAAGGAAAAACTCAAGTAAGTTGTAAAAAAAATAAATTTGTTATAATCTAAATATTTTAAGCGCAACTTAGTCAATATAACTAGTTACTCATTGAGATGATTAATAATTCAGTTGGCAAGCGCTTCTGATATACTTCTTTTCCTCTTAGCTGCAAAGTAAACTTGGATAATTTGGAAGAACATGTTTAATTTAGGTCATACTGACAAATGCAATAACATCCATTTCCCCTTTCTACATGAAAGGATATGATGGAAGTTTAAATTGGGAAGGAACTCAGAAGTTATCTGGTCCAGATTTTCACTTTCTGTTGTGAGAAGCAGATTAAAGTAAGTGCCTGTTATTGACAAGGGATAGAACTGGACTTCATCCAAAGAATTAATAACTTTTAGTCTAAGCCTTTTTCTTTTTATGCTATCACAGAATCTTTATGCTAAGTCCAAATACAAAGTGGGTTTCACCATTTAGATTCATTATCATTATAGCTTCCTGATATTTCTCAAAATATTTTTAATGAAAAATAAAGCCACCCTGACATCAACAATAACATTTAGATTAAATTCTTAGGTAGAAATTTAGTTGAGCCAAACTTGCCAGTTATTATAGAAAACCTTCTGGCCTACATCACTGCCTTCACCATATGTTCTATGGCTTTTCTCCTTCTGGCACTAAGTTGTTCTTTGTCTCAATGAGTCCATGGAGCAGAGGCTTATGGAGTTCAGAAACTGGGGTGGTATGCGCTGTGCATTGCACAAGATTTCTCTCCCCATGTTGTCACTTACCATGCACATATGTACCATTCAATATCACTAAAATGCAAAGATTGGACAGATAAAAAAACATTCATGTCTGTGAATGCTTATTGGGAACTAGTGAATATGTATGAGAATGGGTTGCAGATATAATCTTAATAGCTGAGGAACAATTGATGAGCTTCTAGAAGTTACTATTTCTTAAGGAACAATACAGACTCACTTATTTCCTGTATTATAGTTATTGTTAAAATCCATTAAAGAGGAGAATAGCTTCTTTATGTAGCAATACAACTTCTCAAAACAAAACTAATATGGCAATGTTATCCTTAAACTAATGTAGCAAGTGCAAACAAAAGTTATTGTTCTAATCACATGGGATTTTTCATTGTTCTTGACCTTTCAGAGATGAAACATTTTTACATTTGAGTCAAAACATGTAAAATTACTACTACTCAAGAAGTAAAAATATATAAACTTACAGCCCTGATGCTTTCAAAATGTCCACCTTCTTTGTCAAAATCAATAGGTTGTCCTTTTAGTGTCCAGTAGAAAGTGACATCCAAACTGGAGTCATGGATGGCTTTGCAGTTGAGGACAATGCTCTCTCCCACAGTTAACTCTGTTCTTTTAGGAGTAAGCTCTATCCTTGTGGGTTCTATTGGGGTAAAAATGCATGCGTTAATATAATCACCTCCATATACCTCATATCCTCTCAAACTGTAGAGAAAGTTAAACATGGAACACGTACAGTTGCAACAGATTTTGATTTTATATCTTCAACTATGTCATCAAAACTCAAATACTAGGGTTTTGTTATTTTGGCAACTGCATGTTTTATTATACTTTTCTAAGGGATTAATGATCTTAAACTTTCTATTATGTTTAGGTTTGAACTTGAACAAAATGATAAATGATTCTAAAGCTAGAATCAAGGGCTAGAGAGGTGGTTAGATAGTGAAGACTACTTGCTACTCTTGCAGAGGACCAGGTTCAGTTACAAGAGCAGCTCATAACTATCTATAACAGTATTCTAGGGGATCTGACACCCTCTTCTTACATCTATGGATACCAGGCCTACATATTGTACACATACACATGTGGACAAAACATCTATACATGTAAAATAAATTGCAAACAGCTAGAAGCAATATTTGTCCTCATGGAAAAAAAACACACTAGAAAGGAGAAGCTGGAACATCTATTATCATCTTTATAGATACTTAAATAAAGGAACCTATAAAATTATATATATATGTGTATACACACACACACACACATACACACACATATATGGGAGGTAGAATGCACGGGCAATTTGCTTTTATAATGTATTACTGCTTAAAATGCAAGGAATCTCTCCCATACTATTTCAATAAACTAAAAATGTAATGTTACCATATTGTACTTGCTTTGCTATGATCTGAGGAGGGGCAGAAGAGGCACTATATGTGTAATTATAAAATATCATTTTGATACTTTGTGATTTACATATGCAAAACCCCTTAAAAACCTGACTGGTCATGTTTTTTGTTCAGCAATAATATTCTACCTGCTTACTAGCGACAACTGAATTTCAGAAACTGACATTTTAATATTATTTTTATGGTCTTAAAGGAACATTCAACCAATAAAATGGTATCAGTTATGTACCCAAAAATTGAGGTTAAATGACTGTGATGGGATGTGTTGTGAATAAAGTAAGGCCAGGATGGAGACAGGCTTTTGCTCATTCTCTCCTCTCCTCATTAGAGTACTAGTGTGGACAGGGAAAGACACAGGCAAGCAGTTTATCAATGAGCTTCATTTTCTTCTATACTCTTTCAATTGTGAGAGGGCACTCTCATAAGAAAACACTGCTCCTGGCTACCTATGGGGTCTTTTCATGCCTAATCCCTCCTCAGAGCAGTTCTGAGGAAAAATGCAAGTGGAGGGCAAGAGTGACACTTTAAGATTAAGTGTGACCTCAAGAGGTCACACTGTGCTTGTGACTCTAATGGCATCGTCAGGCAGGACAGGTAAACAATGCGCTATAGCTGAAGAATTGTGGGAACAGACAATTTCTGAGTAACTGAATTTCTCACTCCATTATCAGTTAAGGAAGAACATTTACCAGTGATAAAATGTTTGTGAATACATCATTACCTTATCAGAAAACTAGAACCTTATCACAGGTGGGACCAAAGACTGGGTCACTGAGTTGGATACCAGTAATGTTTGATATACATAGACTTTTATAACTGAATAGTTTCAACACAAATGCTGGAGTCACAGTTGGTAACAATGTTCCAAGCTCTGTTTCCAGTCTTTAAATGATCGAAGTGAAATTTTGTGTTAGTTCTGTGTTTCTAGCAGACTTTAAAACTAAGCCATTCTCACCAGTCAATGTAAACACATGTATGTGCACATTGCATTCACTTCATTATTATTTTTTTTTCTGATGATAAAGGATAGGAATCCAAAGCTGTAAAACATCAGGCATGTTTTCTGTTCTCTTACCTTTGACAGACAGGGAAGCTATAATCTCTGCAGAACCGAAGATGTTCACTCCTTGGCAAATATACTTTCCCTCATCTGCTTTAGAAGCATTTAGGATCCGTAGGCTTCCGTCTGGAAGAATAGCTATTCTGAAAATTATTAAAAAAGGTTGGTTCCCATTTCAATGCAAAGCAACTAAATGGCAAGAACCTCTGACAGTCTTAATCATCTCTCCAGTGAGAGACTGTAAGTACAAGGAAAGATCCCTGTTGAAAATAAGAAGTGATAGATGTTTCCTATGCTTCACAATTGGATGCAATAAACTCACTTAATATCTTCTTTTATTCAAAAGATGAAGAAATTACAAGTTACTTCTCTTGTGATAGTTTTTGACAGTTAATTTTAAAACTGGCAGAGAAAGGTGACCCTGAATTTAGCTATTATAGCTTGATACTCTAATATCACCTAGTCGTATTTTAATACCAAACTTAGGTATGTCACCTTAAACCAAAGGTGACCTCAAAAATCAAATAGAAAAAGAAACAGGATAAAAACACAAAAGAACACACATGGTATGCAGTCACTGATAAGGGGATATTAACCCAGAATCTCGGAATACCCTAGACACAATTCGCATATCAATAGATTTCTAAGAAGATGGAAGGAGAGACCCCTGGTCCTGGAAAGATTGGATGTAGGGGAACGCCAGGACAGAGAAGCGAGAGGGGGTTGAATGGGGAAAAGAGGGAGGGAAGGGGGCTTATGGGACTTTTAGGGAGGGAGGAAACGGGAATTGGGAAATGATTTTGAACGTAAATAAAAAAATAACAGAAAATAAAATAAAAAAATAACACAAAGGAGGATATGTACAGACAGAACATCAACTGGACATAGCTGAGCACTGATTAATAGCTGCTCTAGCACAATGCTGGGTGAAAGGCATGGAAACATGGCCTGCTAACCAGGCTGTTCACACTGCACTCTGTAGTGTAGGAATATGATAGCCAAGTCTGCAACTGGGCTCTTACATGACCTTTTGTAAAAGTGGACCTTCAGTTTTCTATAAAGGTGACAAATTAAGACATTATTAAAAATTTTAGAAGTTCAGTGAAAATGAGTTTGACATTTGCAATGACCACATTACCCTATATATTTATCATTTTAGGAATTTATGTACTTCAGATTTAATTAGCACTTTGGTACTTTCTTCCTTTGAATGCTTGTGAAATGTAATCCACTATTTTGCCAGCACAGCAACCTACACAAGCTGCTTGATGTGAAGAAACAACCTTTAGGCTTTAGGTGGTATATTGATAGACTCTAGACCAACTTCCTTAGCAACTAAGAAGTTGCAAACTGGCTGAGAGAGTAAATAACAGTGGCATTAATGAATCTAAAACCCCAGAATTAACCTCAGGTTTCCCACAACTGCTTACTCCATGGTACTATCATAACCCTAACCTGTGAAGACTAAAGAAAAATGCCTTGAACTTGGTTTACTGAGCTACTTCATGTTCTTCTAGGATGTATGTTCAGTATGACTTGTGACCCAAGGCTGAATGTTTATAGAGCTTTGAACAACATAACAATTAATAAAAGATTCTAGGTTGTTAAAAGGTAGTGACTAATGAATATACACATTGCCATGGATAAAGATACCAGTTTAAAGTATATAGTTTTAACTATAGCTCACTTGATTTGCAACGTGAAAGAATGAAGATCAACTCAGAATAAAGACAGACTACGAATGGAGAAGCTTGTCTTCTAGTTCATCTAGAGAGAGACTACATGAGATCCATGGAAAATACAGAGCCTGTAATCTGTGGTAGAAGTGATGACTAAGCAGTTAAAATCACTTGCTGCACATGAAAAGGACCTGAGTTTAGTTCCTAGCACCTCTATGTGGGAGCTCACAATTGCCTCCAGGGAAAATGATGCCCTCTTTGGCTGCCATGGTTACACACACACACACACACACACAGAGACTCACATATGCATATAACTAAAACTGAAGTATTAAAGTTATATAATCCCTCTCACATGCACATGTACACGTAATTAGAAATAAAATAGTAATTTTTAAGGTTATATAATCCTTCAAGGTAGACAATATAAAGCTATGTTTACTATTTGGAGAGTGCTCATTTATTTTGAAACAAGATGATGGTGAATTTATTCCAGTATATCTTCATTAAATATATAGTAAAAAATATATTTGAAAGCAAAAATATACTTTTGTATACATAAATCCATATTTTTGCATGAATTAGAGACTATTGACATTTAATTTACTATAATTTTCACAGATGGTTAATATCTTGAAAATATTTAGGTTTTACCAATTTGAGAAAAAAGTATTCTATGACAGTAGAGAAGCGTGGCTTCAAAGTTCATCTGTTTTAAGGAAATACATGGATATCAGATACTGGCAGTATTTCAGCTCTTGATTTAAGATGAGTGAGATCTCATTGACAAAAGACATCCTAATTCCCTTTCTCTTGTTGTGATAAATTACCCTGTCCAAAAAAAAAAAAAAAGAAAATTAAGTCATGGAAGAAAGTGTTCAGTTTAGCTCACAGTTCTCGATCATTGTCCATCACAGCAGAGAGGTCAAGGCAGGACCTCAAAGGAGGTAGTTACATTCACACCCAAGAGCAGAGAGAGGATGGACGTATGAATCTCTGCCAGTATTCAGATTTTCACACTTCTACAGTCCAGGATCCCCTCCCTAAGGAATGGTGCTGCTCACAATGGCCTGGGTCTTTATAAATCAATTAACATAATTAAATAATCCCCACAGACATATTGACAGGCCAACCTGATCTAGACAATTGCTTGCTGAAAATTATTTTCAAGGTGATTCTAGATTATATCAAGTCAATAATTAAACTCAAACATCATATTAATTAACAGATATTTCTTTTAAAAGATGAGGCATGAATATGCCTATACTTTGGACCACTAGTCTACTAGGAAGAATGAAGATTTTTGAATGCTATGATATTCATCCATTAAATAGGAGTATCTGACATTTAACTACAATCTTATCTTCTGACTTGAAATGTAAATCTTCACCTGCTTTTTTCTATCTTGGAAAAGACAAAGCAGATAATGAATATGATTTACAATTATAATGTCTGGCTACCACACACATAATTACTTAGATAACTGAAGACTAAATTAATATTTCCAGCCTCATCATCTTCTGTTTCTTGATACTGTTTCACTGATACATTTTGGGATGTCCAGATTTTGGGATTAATTATGTTAAGACACCCTTGGACTTGGAGTTGGATAGCAAAGGGGTGGGATAAGAAGCCAGCATATTACCTTGATGTCAAGTCCTACTAGCTTTGATTTCTATATTCCGTGAGTTTGCTCTCACCTTCTATTAATGACTGGATCTCTGTCATAACCTGCCCAATGTCTTAGTCAATCAGCAGGACTTAGGCTCACAGGGCATATTGTTAAGAACTTGATGTGTTGTTTACTTCCATGGATAGGTCTATTTCCACCTTGGATCTCCTGTTGCACGTCCTCACTTAGTGTAGATCTTTCTGCATAGACTATTTATCTAAGGAAACTATTTTAATGTTGCCATATTGTTTAGTGATTGTGCCAATCATTTCTCTAGTACTGGCAGAGGATCTGAGAGAGTGAATTTAAAAGGAGGAGCTATTTAAGTTGGCTCAGTAGAAGAGATTTTCCTCTATAGTTGTCTGGCTCCATTGTCTTGGGGCTCAGGAAATGCAGAACATAATGGAGGTGTGTGTGAAGTAAGAAACTTCACTTCTTCAAACCCAGCATCCAGAGAATAACGGGTGGACTAGGGATAAGATCTGCCAGGTTAGAGTGTTTTCTGAGTGACCTGCTTTCTCAAACCTATGTACTGCACCTAGTAGCTCCCATGCCAATAAAGATTGTACTAATAGTACCATTAAATCTTAAATGCATCAATCTAGTCATAACATCAACGTTTTCATGATGTGATAACCTCTTTGTAGGTAGTGTCAATACTTAAACAAGAGCCTTGGAGATGCCTGATGTCTGACCCCTAACAGTGATTAGACTTTCTTTTGTAAAGTTTGATCGCCCTCCCCAATCCCCTTGGCATCCCATTTCCTTGTATTTCCTCCCCTTCCTTTCTTTTACTTTTCTCCCTCTGCTTTTAAAATTTATTTTATTTTTTAACACATTGCTATATTTTTTTCTATTTTTCTTTTATTGAAAACGGACTTTTTCATACACTGTATCCTGATTGTGGTTTCTCTCCCTCAACTCTTCTGATATTCTCCCCACCACCCCTCCCATCTACACCCACACTCTTTCAGCCTCTTCTTAGAAAACAGAACAATACCAAGCTAAGATAAAACAAAACAGAAGAAAATAAGAAAATTTATTGATGACGTATCTGTGCATGGAAAAGAAAGGAAAAAATAAAAAGAGAGAGAGAAGGAAAGGAGAAGGCAGGATTAGAGGGGCATCTTCCTATTCTGCTAAGGACACAGATATAGTGTATTTGGACACTATCCTTTAGAATTCTTTAACCTAATTCTCTTATAAAAGTCATAGCTCAGATGCCCACATGACATGTATTTGTGGAGTACCCAGCTGCAGTTGTGGTACTTCTTGCCTCTGCCCTTCACATTCCTGTGTTAAATTTGTTGTCCCTTTCCTCTTTAACACATGACAGCTTTGTAGGAAGTGAGGGCATAATGGCACAGGTGTCCCTCTCCATCAGGCTGTCTTTCTTCTCACTCCATTGCTGAGAACACACTGGTGAAGTTCTTAGGGGCCAATTTCTTGAGCACAGCATAGAAATGGGAGTGGGTCTGGATAAGAGAAGGACATGTGGTCAAAATATATCATTATAGGTACAGTCGGGGAAATGTAATGCTGTGACATGGAATTTTAGAGTATAATGTATAAGTTGGGTAGTCAAACCTCATTTTACAAATCAGAAAACTCTAAAGCAAAGAAATAAAAATGATGTGTGAGCCCATCAGGTACTAAAAGAAGAAAAACCTATGTTGCTCGGGAGTAAGTGATTGTGACAGGTTTCTCTTGCTGCAGAGCACAGAACAAACTTGAAAGGAAAATACCTTCCTTTCAAGTCTACCTTAGCTATTTCCTCCTTTAGAACCTGAAGGATGGATTGCCTAGCTGGATTCTCTGCTTAAAGGGCTCCAAATGTTCAGTGGAGTCCAGGTGTGGTTTACGTAGGGTCTTATCCAGATGCTGGGAAGAACTGCTTTCCACGCACATTTTTAGTTTGAGAAGAATTCATGGTTATACATGTCTCTTCCTCTTGACTTTTAGCTGGGTGCTGATCTTAGATTCTTGAATTTTTTTGATTCTCCACAAGATTATATTATATTGCATTATGTATATAATATCTCAGAATCTTTAGTGATTTATTAGTATTATAAGCTTTGAAGCTAGAAAGCATTGGGTTGCATTTGCTGCCGTATATTCATATCTTCCATGTGTGATTGCAAGCAGCAACTTAATCTCTTTAACTATTAATACTGGCTCTGTAAAACCTAACTAGTCCTTTTAAAGTGTTTGCTAGATAATATATGTAACTTATTATTCTTCATCTGACTTCAATGTGGAAGAACAGAGGAAAGGTGGTCACCAAGTGTGAAAAAACAGTCACCAAGGTTGGAAGGAACATGAAGTTTTGAAGAACCAAATGGTCAGTTTCAAGACAGCAGGGCATAGGGCATGGGGAAGACAAGATGTGGGGAGATGAATCAGAAGAATGAGCTTTGTATAATGTGAACATAACCTGGTTACAAAACAACTCTCAACTATTTCATAGGCTTTATAGAGTTATAAGAAGCATACCAGAAGCTTGTTTATTTAACACACATTGGAGAGTTCTTATGTGTAAGTGGTAGATCATGCCAGCTTTATGATGGCTAGAGAGTAAATATAGGTGTCACCTTGAAGGCCTACTGTGCTCCTCCCAATATCACTCAGAAGGTCTACAGTGCTCCTCTCAATGTCACTTCCAGCTACTTTCCATACCATCCTATACCAGATACCTTCTTCTTTGCTTTCTTCTTATTTAATTTCATTTTTCTATCCTTGGAATACATAGTATTGGCCATCAGGTACATTCACAGACAGCTGAAAGTGATAGACTCTACACTTGCTTTCTAATCATGCCATCTCTGATTGAGGAAGGTTTGAAATATTAAAACACTGGCCACTCCCTATTTCATTCTTACACTGAAACCTTAGAGGAACTAAGGTATTATCCCATCCCTCACACATACAGGAGGGCACATTGCCTCAGGTCATCTGCAACTGGTATACAGATGGCAGCTCCTTTTAACATGAAGGAGCCCAAAGAGCTATGATATCATGTTAGATAAGGAGGTTGTTGAGGCACGGGCCCGCCAGGCCCACACCACTAATAAATAGGCTAAAGTAATAGCTCTTACCTGTGCCTTCCAATTGGCCTGAGACAACCCCTAAATATCTATACAGATTCTAAATATACTTTCCATATTATCCTGTTCTACACTGTTACCTGGCAAGAACTCAGGTTACTTATGACAAGCAGTGAACCTGCAAACCAAATTATGGCCATAGTAAAAGCTTCCCGTCTCCCCATAGCTGTTCCAATTGTGCACTGCAAGTCTCAGTACATGGATGACTCTATTGTCTCCAAGGGGAAAAGCTGGCTAATGAGGCAGCTAGAGCTACAGCCCTTGGGAGCCTAGCCTTGTTTCACTTACCACAGGACATTCTTACAGCACAACCAACCTCTGTCACCCCCGATCCTCCTCAGACTCTGTCTTATCGCCACCTGCACTTTCATCCTAACTGCCAAGCCTTAACTTACTTTGTTAAATCCAATTACAGCCTGCCACTGAGGACTTGTGCTTCTTAAAATCTATCACTGCCTTTTATAAGTCTGTGAGATGTCAGACCCACTTTTCCCACCCACTAGGCTAGAACCCTCCCTGGAACTGACTGGCAACTTGATTTTATGTACATACCCACTATCAAACATGTCAAGTTCCCCCTGGTTTTGGTGGACACCATCTCAGAGTAGGTGGAGGCATTCTCTACCACCAAAAAAGGGCTCAGACAGTATCTGATCTCTTTCATGAAGTCATGCCTTGATTTGGAATCCCAGCCGCTCTGCAGTCTGACAATGGTCCTGAATTCACCTGCCAAATTTCTTAAACCCTATCTAAAACCTTCAACATATTCCTTTTCATATTCCATACCATCCTCAGTAGTCAGGAAAGATAGAATGGACTAACCACTCCTTAGAAACCACCTTTGTCAAACTGTCACAAGAGCTTCACTTAGACTGGGTAAATTTCCTTTGGTCCTTTTCATCCTACAGGCTCTCTCTAAGCGACCTCTTTTCATCTCACCTTTTGAGCTCTTGTATGGCCATTCAGCTCTGACTCCTATCTTTAATGCAAACCCTCACCCTCCCTGACCACCTATTCACTCCCTTACTCTGTCATCTCTGTCCCCTCCTATGGACTTTACTGACCACCATCTACCACAGCCACACACTATCTCCGGTCCACTCCCTATCAACATTGGTCCTTTTCTCTTCTCCAGACAGTTACTCCTCACCATTTTCCCCTAAACGGCAGGGCCCCTTCACAGTAGTTCTTGTGACCCCCATAACTGTAATGATTAGGGACTCTCTCATTGGGTTCACCTGCCTTACCTCAAGCCTCTCACCCCTTCGTCTCAAAATAATACTTCTTACACATCAACCTCAACAGGACCCTGCTCTATAGCCTGATGTCAGGAGACAATCAAAATTGCCATTACCCCTGTATCTACAATCCTTCTAAATATCAGGACTTCTTTGTCTGCTTCATTTTTGAGCAGACAAAGTATTATTACAAGAAATGGCCAGATGAATATGGAGGTTGCCCATATTGTTCTTGCCAAATATGTATGTTACCATCACAAACCAAACATTTACACCATCACAAACACCTTTATCAATGATAAAGACCCTCTTCTTTATCTAGAACCCATGGAATCCCAGGTGGGAAATAGGTGTTGGTTAACTCTCCTGCACTAACAAATATGGGCTCCCAATAAGCACAATTTATATCCAGAGAAAATATGTCCCAATTATCCAAACTCAGGATGCAGGAGCAATAATTAAACACTCCTCCAAGGTCATTACTTTTCTGAAATCCCCTCTCCTAAATAACACTAACCTATCATTTTGCATTCTGCTCCAGATCCTGACACCAGCCTACCATGTCTTAATGTCCCCCAACCTGGCTGCTTTGGAGATTTCTGGCTATGTGTGCCCCTGGAACTAACTCACAGTTGCCACTTACAACTTCTCCAGTGACTGTCAATTAGCCTTGCTTTGTCTTTTACCAAGTGCCCTGACGTTGGTTGTTTCCACAATCCCATACCTTTTCTACATCACTCTCATTGGCATGGCAGACTGGACATGTTCCATAGGAATGTTAAGTTACTTAGACTATAACAAAACCATAAATCTCAATTCCTCATCTCTACCACCGTGTCCTACCTTCCAGAACTCATCAATTCTTTGTGGTGTTCAGGTGTATCATTGCCTACCTGCCAGATGGTCAGAAATTGGCATAGTGTTCTTTCTTTTATCCTAACTTATGGGTAGACCATATAGAAGAGCCCCTATCAATTCTGGTTGTGGACTCAATGACTGCCCATCATAACAAAACAGCAAATCAAATCCTTACCCCTCCTGGCCATTGCAGGAATAACTGCAGGTGTTTCCAGTGAAATATCAGGACTGGCCACTTCCCTAACCTTGTACCATTATTCTTTTCCCAGTTTATCCACAATGTTCAACAGGTGGCCCAAACCTTCTCACTCTCCAAGGATAGATCAATTCCCTGGCAAGCACTGACACTTTAAAACTGATGGGAACTAGAACTTCTTACTGCTAAAGAGGGTAGTCTTTGCCTTTTTCTTCTAAAAGAATGCTGCTTCCACATAAATCAGTTGGGTATAGTAAACAACAACAACAAAACCCAACAACAACAACAACAACAAAACCCAAACAAAATCCAACACCTAAAACCAGACCTCCAAAACCAAAGTGATGCCTCTGGTTCATGGGTTTTTGAAAACCCCATTTGGAAATAGATACTGCCCTTCTCATTTTTCTGCATTTATTATTTGCATCCTGCTTCATCAACTTCTTCACATATGTCCAATAAAAAAATCTAAAAATATTTCAATGATTAATTAGTTCATTTTACAGGATTACCAACCACTGCCCACCAAAAAGCCTAATGTCAACAACTATTGAATGAGGCCCTATGGTGTGGGTCAACTATAACCCCAAATTGACATCACTGGGCAGCAGGAAGCAGTTTTAGAAAATCTGACATCCCTATTCCTGCCTCACCATTGCTCCCCTTTTAATTCACTTCTTTAAAACAGGAAAAAAGAGAGGAATGTTGGTACTCAGGCACATCCATGGACAGCTAAAAATGACTTCCTGACCATCAGGAATCTTTCCAGCCAACTTTCAAAGGACCCTGAGCCAAGACAGTAGGACGTGTCATCTTAAGCTGCCTAACAGTCAGCACATTGTCACCCCTGTCGCATGTCCCCTTGTGCATGCACCATGGCCCCAATAAAAGTCACATCCTCCTTCCCCACTCCTTTCTCTCCTCTCTCTCCCAGAGGCCACCTCTGTGCCCCTCCCTTTTGATAAAAGAACCTCATACATGAGACCTGTTGCATGGTGTGATTTTTTTGTCAGGACCTGCCACGTAGACTTATCACATGGAATAATGTAGTGGTGTGTGTGTGTGTGTGTGTGTGTGTGTGTGTGTGTATGTAGCTCAGGGTCTCATCTATACTAGGCAATAAATCACACTCTGAGCCATACATCAAGTCTAAACATTCTTGTATGTGTAATTTTATTCACTCAGGGCAATCAAGTTCCAATTTATCCATGCCACTACAACAGTCAGCAATGAATTCCTTTTATGGTTGAATTCTTGTCTATTGTGCACAGATACCATCATTTGGTCCTACATTCACCTGGAGCTCAATGCTGAGGTTGCTTTCACTTTAGAGCTGTTTACAAATGAAGTGATTAAATATTTGTGACTAAATCTAGGAAAATATATTTCCTGGTGAATAATGCTAAGTGTTGTGATGAGCAGATCATTGGCTGTGTGCTTTTGATGATGCTTAGGCACTCTTTAGTGATATTGTAACTTCCTGTTCTTTGAAGCAGTGCATAAAGAGTCTTCTTGCTCAGACAATTGTTTTTTTTCTTGTTTCATTTAGACTATAATAGTTTGTATTTAAAAGGCTTTCTGTAGGTTGAATAGGAATTCTGTCCCAGAGAACACAGTGTCTGTCTTCTTTTCAGCTTCCTTCCCATCTGCAAGTCTTCGTTGGTCAAGTAATTATTATAATGTCCTATGTACAGGATTGTTTGTCTATATTTGAGATTTTAGAGTAGGTTTATAATCTAGAAATATCTAATCTATGAAAATATTGAATATATAAGTATTTGACACAGAAGTTTCAATATTGATGAACTTAATTTTATTTTACATATTACTCCTGTTGCACTAAGAAATCTTGTCACAATTTACGAAATAAAATTAGAGACCGGGCCGGGCGGTGGTGGCTCACGCCTTTAATCCCAGCACTTGGGAGGCAGAGGCAGGAGGATTTCTGAGTTCGAGGCCAGCCTGGTCTACAGGGTGAGTTCCAGGACAGCCAGGGCTACACAGAGAGACCCTGTCTCGAAAAACCAAAAAAAAAAAACAAAACAAAATTAGAGACCGGAAGACAATTCCATTCTAGTACCCCCTGATTTCTCTCTCAAAAGGTTTCTGCCTGTTCTTCCATGATGGTCCTTGAGTGTTGGGATCAAAAATATTGATATATATGTAGCAATGTATGAACAATTATCCTGTGCTTTGATGACTTCTGGATTCTTATAGTAACTACCATTAGCTGCATAAAGAAGTTTCTCTGATGATTTGTGAAAGTTGTACTAATCTATATGCATAGAGACACAAGCTTAGCGGATGCTTTGATACTATGTACATTTAACAGAATAATAGCAAACTCACTCAAGGCCACAAATCTGAAAGTGCTTGGTTCTTACCATAATTCCTCAAAGTGTTGTACACATGAACGTATCTTTCCATGGTAGCAATTATTATTGTCCACAATATTAATAACTGGGTAGGACCATTGGTTATTACCCCTTCTCCCCTTCAAAGATTCTATATAGTTTCTTTTGGTACCATGAAAGCAAGTCAGCATGGTATTTATTCTTGGAGTAAGAATTAAAAGAAGTGAAGATCACAAGTCCTGAGAACTTCAATGTGTTATAACTGTTTTTAATATAAGCTGACTGCAATAGAAAAATTTGTCTACATATTAAGTTTAAAATTTTCCAGGATTTATTGCTTACATCCTGGTGCCTCAGAGAAATGCTCAAGTAGCTTGAGATGACAATTTGTGCTTTTAATTTAATATCCTGAACACGAGAATGAACTTTTCTACCTAGTCATTTCTATGTCTTTTTGATATGCATCTGTTTATGTCCTTTGCCCCTTTCAAAATCATATTGTTTTGCATGTTCAACATTTTGAACTCCTTATATGTGATGAAGGTTAATACCTCGTTGGTGAATGCTTTGTAAATATCTCCCTCTTTGAATGCTATCTCTCAGCTTCATTTTCTGTACTGAATCTTTTTAGTTTTATACAACCTGGTTCAAGTATTTAAGTTTTTATTACTTTTCTATGAAAAACACCACTGTCTACATCAACATTTTAAAGTGATTCTCCATGTTTTCTTGCAGAAAGTTCACAGATTCAAGTTTCACATTTTTGAGACTCTATTTACTGTGTTGAATTTTTTGTGTGTAGCAAGAGGAAATTATTTGGATTTCTTCTTCTTGATAAATACATAGGAATTTGGTAGCATCATTTACTGAAATAGTAAATAAACCTCAAATTTGTAGAACAAGCTTCAGTCACCATGACACCGGAACAGTCTAACACACTTGGAAGCTGTGGTAATCCTGGACACAGAGCACGTGGACAGAGCAGGGGACCCAGATTTCAGTCCACACTCATGGTCAGCTGACCTTTCATAAAAATCCAAAGAATGCAAAATGAAGCAGGCTTACAACTTAATGTTTTGTTAAAATGTCTACATCTTATATGGGGTCAGCTGCATTTTTTTAAGTTTTTCTATCTTTCTTTCTTTCTTTCTTTCTTTCTTTCTTTCTTTCTTTCTTTCTTACTTACTTACTTACTTTCTTTCACTTTTATACAGTGTGCAATGAGGTGGTGTGATGATTCTTTCTGATAATGACACTTGTTGACAGATCTCTTTTACTGTGCAAGGTATCACAAATGTTCTTTCATGCTTCATTTCCTTGACACTTCCAAACCCTAATATGAGTTGAAATAATTTTGACTCATTTTCTGATGAGAAAGCTCTGCTTTTTAGCATTCATTGCCTGAATAAGTCAAAGATGTTCTTCAAGTGGCAGAGATATGACTCCAGAAAGACACTTTAATTTGTTATTTGTTTGACTGTTGGAATTTAGCCTGGTTCTCTTGTCTTTATCAACAACTCAATAACAGACATTTAATCTATGGTTTGTTAATTATTAGATACTCAATGGATGCCCCCTGAAGGAAATGCTAGTCTGAACAAAAAAATGTCTAATTTTATAGATGAAAAAATAGAGTAGCTCAACACATACAACGCTTTTAAAGAATATAGTGGTATATGGTGTTCTCTGATAACATTTATTAAGTTTTGCTTGATAGAAGCTTTAGACAGAGATTTTATGCATTAACATATTTGGTCATCCTCAATATCATACCCAGGACCTTGCACATATCAGGCAAAGAGACACATAACTAACCCTACATTAACTTATTTCATCTCTTTTAAGGACCCAATCATTTTTCTTATTTGATGAGGAAAGAAACACACAGAAGAGAGACAAAAATGAGTGGATAAGATTTTTAAAGTAAGCCTCCTAGATTCTAAAATTTATACTCTTAATCTTTCTTTGTTGACCTAAAGAAATGTTTTCAAAGAAAGCTTTGCACATAATCACAAACAACCTGACAGCTCTAGCCAACCACTGAACTGACAGAGAAGAGACACAAGGGTAACAAGGTAAGACACATTTTCTTACAAATGAAGCAAACAAAAGCAATTCATAGTATTTAACATCAGTAAATGATTTAAAAGCTAAGGGCAAGACACACTCAAGTGGGCTGGGCTGTCACCAGCTTGTGTCTTTAGATGGACTGTAACTGGAGGCAAGAAGTGAACTGACCCAGAAAGTGCTTGCAGCTTTGGGAAAGCAAGGAAGAGAGCTTAAGTGCAGATGTTATTTTAATTAATAGGACTTTTCCCCAGCTCAAAAGTACAGGGCTGTTAGTGTTGAACCACTGAATAATCACAGAACCTGCAGGCTCGGAAGCAGGAGTGAGGAGGATGAGATCAGTTGTGAGCTTCATATAGAAGCTGCATGAGGCGGAACAGCAAAGAGCAATGGGCCTGTCTTCTTCTTCTTCTTCTTCTTCTTCTTCTTCTTCTTCTTCTTCTTCTTCTTCTTCTTCTTCTTCTTCTTCTTCTTCTTCTTCTTCTTCTTCTTCTTCTTTTTCCTGGAAAGCTTCTCATTCCAATTTGCCTTAAGAATTTATAGTCCACATACATGGAATTATAGTCTTTATGTTTCCCTTCAAATTGATTTCTCATTCTACTTTTTTGTATTTTCTATGAGGTTTTTTTGTTTTTTTTTTTTTGTTTTTATTTTTTGATTTTTTTTTTGTGGGAAATCCTGCATAAGCATGCACCTGTTTTGTTGGCATAGTAGAAAGCTTTCCTCAATCTCAAGGAGTATGTGACCAAACCAGGTTAAGGACCACCATCAAATCTTTTCTTTGTAGGTAAGCCATTCTGGAGAAGGAAACCCACTGTACTTCTTTTTCCAATTTAGGACATAATTCACAATGCTAACTCCAATTGCCACCCTTTGCTTTTTCTTCTCCCTTATGACAAATTTGTTTAACATTTTATAATTTTTATGTTATATTTTATTGTTGTTGTTGTTATTGTTGCTGTTGTTGTTGTTGGTGTGTGTGTGTGTGTGTGTAAGGTATGCGTGCATGTGTATGTATGTGCAGGTCACATGTTGATGTTGAGTATCTCCTTCACTCACTGTTCACCTTATTCCTTGAGACAGGTTCTCACTGAACCTAGAGATGACTGATTTAGCTAGCTGTTGACTTCCGGAGATGCTCCTGCTTCCATCTCCCAAGTACTGAGAATATAGCTGCTTGCAACTATGCTGGTCTCAAATGTTTGTTTCTGGAGATTCAAATTCAGGTTTCCATACCTTCGTAGAAAGTACTCTGCTTAGTGGGTTATCTTCCCAGCCCTAGATGAATACATTGTATTCACATATTTATTTCTGGAATACTTCAGAGTCTAAATACTCCAACCAAAAAATGTGAAATAGTTTTGTTTTTTCTAATAATTACTTTCAACGCTACTGTTTAAAAATATTTTATGTTTTATTTATGTGTGTAAGTGTGTCTGTGTGTATGTAAGTATACACACATGCAGGTGACCTTGGGGGCCAGAAGAGAGTTTCAGATCTCCTGGGACTGGAGTTATAAGAGGTTGTAAGCAGCCAAAGGTGAGTGCTGAGAATTGAACTATGGTACTCTGCAATAGCAACAAATGTTATTAGCTACTGAGCTTTCTTTCTAGCCTCTGATTATATCTTTATTCCCTATTATCTATAGGAATGACCCTAGCTTTTTAATAATTCTAAGTTCTGCTATGGAAAGTGAATCCTGCCTAGGAACTTGTGGCTCTGACCCTGAGAAGGATGGCCCTCCCTTTTCTGGGTGGAGTAGAACACTCAGTGAAGGACAAGAGACCATTCTAATGATATTTATTTGGAATTCTATTGCTAGATGTAGCTGCCACTCTAAGAAATCTATCTCTCCATTACTTGCTATGATAAAGTCTCCAGTGAATGATTTGCTAGCTGCTCTCGCTCTTGTTAGCACACTTTTGATGTCTTTGAAGCCTTCTTCTTGCAGAGTCCCCTGCGTTAACCTTCTATTTAGGTATGTTCCTTCTAAGCTTTTACATCCACTGTTTTGCCCTAAGATCTCAGATCATCACAGTTGGCTCTCTCCTCCAAAGTCTATCCAGCTCATGAGGAATTCACATTTTTCTTGCCTTTCTGAATGGTGAAGAGGTAAGATTTGCTTGCTAGGTTTTCTTCCTCATTCCCTTTTCTGATGTTGTTTGCCTCACTAATTTTATTCTCTTTTGGTCAGTATAATACCAGAGACAACCAGAAATGTGGTCACTAAAGAAAAATTTTAATCAAGAATATGATACAAGTTTTATAATATCCATATGTTAGTATTTGGAGCCATCTCTGATGTTTGTATTTGTAAGTAGGAAGGGTAAGAAGACGTCACTGATGTGACAAGATAAAACATGTAAAGTGGGTCTTCCCTCGGTCTCATATGAACTATATTAAAGGTGAAGAAAGAAGGATGGCATGGTGGCCAGGGCCAAGGTGTTAGGGTCTGTTCCTTACCAACAGAACTGCTTCAGTGACCTGGGCCAGGAAGGAACTGCCTGGACAGGACTTGTTTGCTTCACATTCAGGAACCTCAGGCTTGCCATATGATACCATTTACACACTTGTTTGAGACTCAGAATTCATCTGCACTTTTATATCTACCTGCAGGATTGAGCTATCCCATGTAGTGTGGAAGAGTTTACCAAATGATTTCAGAAGCACCCTTGCCATTGCATGTGACACTTTAGATAGTCTTAACCTCTTCCTTGACCTCATCCTTTAAGCTGTACCTTTTCTCTTTATATCCACACCCACTCTACCCTGCATTTGTAATAGACTGCTTGTCTCTTTGCTATTTCTTTCCTACTGCCATGAGCTTTTGCAACAGAATTTTTCTCTTTTGGAAAAGTTCTTCCTGATTCTCACCTTAATATCTGGTAGATACCTTTTCATTTTCTTTTTCTGGTTGTTTCTCAAATCATGCTTGAGTCATGCTCCTGCAGCTCACTTACTATCTTTTCATTCACATAAATACTGTTCCTCTGTATTAATGTATTCCTGAAGTCAGTAATGTATTGATATAAATGTTATTCTTAGAAAATCTCTTTCCGGATAGCTATGAACCTGCTTGTGCATGTTTTTATATCGTATGCTGAAGTAATTTTCCCCTTTCAGGCTCTTGAAGATTTGATAAAACCTTTTTCAACTTAAACATGTTTCTTCATTTCTCCCTGTAAGCTTTTGGCTTAGCACTAATGAGAAATCGACCTTACAAAGAGGAAGAAATTAAAGCCAAATCCAACAAAGGTGGGGAGCCACTCTCAGAACGGTTTGCCCAGGATTTCAAACCATTCTACTGAGAAGCTCCTAAAATTGAAAAAGAATTGCTGTCGTCACAAATGGAAAATATCAGTAAAAACAAAACCAAACTGGCCCCAAATAGTCGAGGTGGCTCTGGGTCATCACCCAGTAGTTTCCCCCAAGATTTTAAAGAGAACAATTTCTTTGACATTACTTGGAAGTAAAAGCCACCTCTATTTCCTAATGTAGAACAATAGCACAATCATTTCAAAAGATGCCATGTTCCTTTCTGTTTGACAAATATCAATACAGACTTACGGTCTTCATTGCTTCCCAACTTTGTGTGAGCATTTTGCGCATGTGTTATCCTTTTTGCCTGTTGTCTTTAAAAATATCTAACTCTTGAAGGGGACAACAGCAAATTATTGCTCTTCTGAAACATGTGAGGTCACAGAGATTGAATTCTAGGCAAAATTATGAATTTTTGATATTCCCACCTGGGATGGTTTTTAGTCTGTCTTACATTATGCTGACCTAATTAGAGAACTTGACCATGGCTGGGCTCTTTAATATTGAAAAGATGCATTTTATTTATGTAGCAGTCTCCTGAAGGGTAGCCATGCCACCATGGACTCCAAACTCAACTTCCATTAGCATCTACTCAGTGTCATTTAATTCAGTTTAAAGCTTGACTGTGGAGAGTGAATTAATAAGACCAAGCTGCTTAGTAAAAAGCCCCTTCTCCTCCTGTGTGCTAACTGATCTTTATTTGGAGTGTCTGCTTTCATTTTTCTCACATACCAAATGAAGAGAATGATGTGCATTTTTATGACATTTTCTTCTATTTAGGCATAGTATTGGGTGGCCTTGCATGGATTTCCTTCTTATAGTAATGGTGTGCCCTAGAGAATGACTACCTTTTTGTTATTGTTTTGTTTTGTGTTGAAATTGTCTGAGGTTGTTTATTTGTTTGTTGTTGTTTTCTCATCAAGATCATCTGAAAACCAGACAAGCTTTTAGACTTCAGCTTCTTCCTGAGTTAGACTCCAGGCAGCAGGCACTATCTTCCTGTGAAGATAACATATGAGATCACCGAAGGATTCACAGGACCCTGGAGACCATACTGACCCCATATGACAAGCATTGAAGTGCCAATTTACTTGAAATATTTGTAAAAAGTTTAAGTAGATACTACCAATTGTAAGAGCAAGTCACAGGTAGGGTAGAATTTCAGCTGAGTTTCAGGCTTGTACATGTAAAAAGATTCTGAGGCATGTGAGAAAGTCATCTGCTTAGCTGGATCATAACTTCCATTAGTTTTCACCTGACTTTTAGTAGTTAGTATATCATCAGTCTATGTGAGTTCATATTATGGGAAAATATAACTGAGAGCCTCGTGGTTAAGATAAAGTCTTCTAAGTGTGTACTAACAACTTTAACACACTGCTTAGTCTCTTAAATAATCTGCTTGTAACAAGAGAAATAATGTTTATCTGGAAATAGTAAGAACGGGAAAAGGATGAAATGGCTGTCACTCTGCAAGGCCTAACAGAAAGCACTCAGTTACTTAACATTAAGCATAATTGCTACTCTTCATGGCATGCTCTGGATGAGACAGGCACCGTGCCAGATTCTTTATCCAAGAAAGTTTCTACAGTAACAATAAGTTAAGGACCAATGAAACAGAAAGAGAAGCCATTTTGAATGCTACATGTATTCTTGTCAAAAGAATACCGGGTGCACATATCTGGGACTAGGGAAAGAGACAATGCCATATGGGTGGATCATATCAAGGGAAGAAGAAAGGGTAAATCAAACTGCTGGGAAATGATTAAAGCAGATTAGCTAGACAATTTAACTTACTGTGAGAAAAGTATAAAACATTTAAAGTTTTCTTTAGCTGAGAATAAGCCAAGTTGTGCTAATGACACATGAAAAACAGAATTGAGATTATCTCATAGGATGCAAGATTGATTAATAAGAATTAAAAATATATAGTCCTAATCAGGTTGGCCTATAGCACCATCAAAAAAACAGCCCCAGCTCTGGGGAAGGCCATGCAGGGGAGGGAGCTTCACAGGGCAATCACTGACTCTTATGGAGTCAGAGATTCTCAGCTTCCAAGTGAGTTTTGAATCTTAAACTAACCAGTGCTCTGAATCTACTAAAAATGTGTTGGCCACAGCTCACACATCAGCCATAGTTTCACTATTTCCTCCACAGAGAAAGAAAAATAATTTGTGGCGATGCAAAGTTTTCAACCATGTCTTTTAGTTAATGCACTATGAAAGGGAAACCCAGCCATGGCCTCCACAGGCTTGGTCAGGAATGTGACAGACCCACCCTGATGCTATTCTCCTGGGCTAGTACACTGATTCTCGCCCTTTTGTTTCACATTCATAAGTCACTTCCCCTGAGAAATTCTCACTGACTGTATGTGAACATAGGACCCAATTTCTTTTCTGCAGGAAGAAAGATATCATTTGATATCAATGTTATGGTTAGTTAGTGACATTTGTTTGAGTTTTGCTTGCCAGGTGTATTCCAGGCTCATGAAAACAGTCCTGTGTGTACTCTAGTTCTTCAATGCTTCCATCAACTCTAACATGGGAAGGCCCAGGAATAAATGTCAACACAGTGACTCCATGAATGGGTGTAGGCATGGCTGCATCTTCTTACTTTACGTGTGTTGTATCAGTTTCTTGAAATGGTATCTTTGTCTATTGAAGGTTTAGGTAGTGCAAACTATGAGAAGAGTGGTTTTCCGACAAAAATCATTGTGTCTTAATCATTGTGTCTTAATCACTTCCTCAAGATACACTGAACAAAAGATGAATTTAACATTTTCTTTTGACTAATGAATTCACCTTCCTTGCTCCAGTGTTTTAATTGAAACACTTTGGAATCACAAGTTGACGCTGTGCCTAAAAATGGCACTTCAATAGTATTGAAAATGACATGAATTTACATGGTAGCACAATTAGAAAATTGTTCGTGAAAACACAAAACAAAATGCTGGGAAATTAAGACACTTGGGGTCTAAGTATTTTTCTGCCCCATTGGCTGTCAACCATTAAACAAGTCATTTCACTTAAAAGCAGTTTCTTTCATCTATAAAATTAGGACATTAGTCTAGTAGGCTTCTAATGTCTATTTCAATTATTATCCTGGCCTCCTACAACTCCAGGAAGATGAAAGGTTTTTTTCTTAATCTAAATATCTGAGCAAACATGGAGTAGATCAGGCAAGCAAACAAGTTTTTTTCCAGTCATAACTGCAGTGCATAAAAACTGAATTCATGAACACAAAGTTAGTTAGACTCTTCATTGTAATATCTATTTTAGTTTGGTTAGGACAGATTCAACAATGGGAACAAACTCTTTTTTCATGATTTTTAAAATATTTTTATGTCTGTTAAAGTGAACTCTTGAGAGAACATGAAATAAATTTAAAAAATGTTCTTGGGATAATTTTATCACTCAGTGAGTGGCAGCCTCTGTATTTGGAAGTCAGCTATGGTTGAGGTTAAGAAAATCCTTATTTGAATAGTATGAAATTAAAAGGAGAACCTTTTCTATTTTGTTAGGAATAACATTTTACCTTATAGAAAAATTTCCTTAAGACCTTAAATCAATAATTATGTTTGATAGAATATATTCACATACTTCCAGTAGCAATCACATATTAAAGTATTTTAATTAATTTATTTTATATACATTGGTGTTTTAACTGCAAGTGTGAGATTGCTGTATCCTCTGGGACAGCAGTTACAGACAGTTGTAAACTGCCATGTGGTTGCTGAGAATTGAACTCAGGACCTCTTGGAGAACAGCCAGTGCTCTTAACTGCTGAGCCATCTCTCCATCCCCATATTGAAATATTATTGTAAGTATTTTACTAAAGCTTGATTCTGAGACCAGAATCTCTATTTGATCCTTAGCTTCCATCAGTGATGCCATATGTTCTCTGATAGTGATGACTTACAGAGCCAAGGGCAGACTACAGGATTTTGATGTCTGCTTTAATATAGAGACATGGGTACTATCATCATTATAATCATCCTCCAATTCTCAGGTCCTTCAACCTTTATGTTTATAGTATTCTTTACCTCAATCAAATGGAACTCAAGCTCAGACTCCTAAAGGTGCAACCTGCTACCAACCAAGACCAATGTCTGTCTCAGCACTACACTTCAACATGCCTTCCATTCACTTCCTTACAACTACCAGTACTGTCAGAACATTCCTTGGCTGAAGTCCATTAGCAAAAAGCTGGGAAATGCATGAAAACATAAACTTGATTTTTTTAAGCAAGATTCTAAACTTTGGCAGTGAACGACCTCTGCTCCGGTGATTGAAAACTCCTCTTTGGTGTATTTGCTTCTAGATATATATGTATGTATATATATAACATTTCATCCTAAAGCAAAAGAATATACCTTCTTCTCATCTTCTCAGCACCTCATGGTACCTTCTCCAAAATCGACCATATAATTGGTCACTAAACAGATCTCAACAGATCTAAGAAGATTGAACTAATCCCATGCCTCCTATCAGATCACTATGTAATAAGGGTGGTCTTCAATAGCCACACTTGGAAGCTGAACAATGCTCTACTCAATGATACCTTGGTAAAGGAAGAAATAAAGAAAGAAATCAAAAACTTTTTAAAATTTAATGAAAAGGAAGGTACAACATACCCTAATTTATGGGACACAATGAAAGCCGTGCTAAGAGGAAAATTCATAGACCTGAGTGCCTGCAAAAAGGAACAGGAGTCAGTAGTGGATTACATTAATGGACTTCCTTATATTGAACCATCCCTGTATCCCTGTGATGAAGCCTACTTGATCTTGGTGAATGATAGTTTTGATGTGTTCTTGGATTCGGTTGGCAAGTATTTTATTGAGTATTTTGCATCGATATTCATAAGAGAAATTGGTCTGAGATTCTCTTTCTTTGTGTGATTTTGATATCAGCATAATTGTAGCTTGATAGAACGATTTGGGTAGTATTCCTTCTGTTTTTTTTTGGTGAATAGTTTGAAGAGTATTGTTGGTGGGTCTTCTTTGAAGGTCTGATAAAATTCTGCACTAAAACCATCTGGACCTGTGCTTTTTTTGGTTGAAAGACTTCCAATGACAACTTCTATTTCTTCAGGGGTTATAGGCCGGTTTAGATAATCTATTTGATCCTGATTTAATTTTGGTATTTGGTATCTGTCTAGGAAATTGTCCATTTCCTCCAGATTTTCTAGTTGTGTTGAATACAGGCTTTTGTAATAGGATCTGATAATTTTTTGAATTTCCCCAGTTTCTGTTGATAAATCTCCATTTTTGTTTCTGATTTTCTTAATTTTGATACTGTCTCTGTGCCCTCTGACTAGTCTGGCTAAGGGCTTATCTATCATGTTGATTTTTTCAAGGAACCAACTCCTAGATTTGTTGATTCTTTGTATGGTTTTATTAGTTTCTACTTGATTGATTTCCACCCTGAGTATGAAATTAATAAAATCAAAAACGAAAAGGGAGAGATAACAACAGAAACTGAGGAAATTCAAAAAATCATCAGATTCTCCTACAAAAGCCTGTATTCAACACAACTAGAAATTCTCGAGGAAATGGACAATTTCCCTGACAGATACCAAATATCAAAATTAAATCAGGATCAAATAGACCATCTAAACCATCCTATAACCCCTGAAGAAATAGAAGTCGTCATTGGAAGTGTTACAACCAAAAAAAGCACAGGTCCAGATGGTTTTAGTGCAGAATTCTATCAGACCTTCAAAGAAGACCTAACACCAATACTCTTCAAAGTGTTCCACAAAATAGAAACAGAAGGAACACTATCCAACTCATTCTATGAAGCCACAATTACGCTAATACCAAAAGCACACAAAGATCCAACAAAGAAAGAGAATCTCAGGCCAATCTCTTTTATGAATATCGATGCAAAAATACTCAATAAAATTCTTGCCAACCGAATCCAAGAACACATCAAAATGATCATTCACCACGATCAAGTAGACTTCATCCCAGTGATGCAGGGATGGTTCAATATAAGGAAATCCATCAATGTAATCCACTATATAAACAATCACAAAGAAAAAAAGCCACATGGTCATCTCATTAGATGCTGAGAAAGCATTTGACAAAATTCAGCATCCTTTCATGCTAAAGGTCTTGGAAAGATCAGGAATTCGAGGCCCGTATCTAAACATAGTAAAAGCAATTTACAGCAAACCAGTAGCCAACATCAATCTGAATGGAGAGAAACTTGAAGCAATCCCACTGAAATCAGGGACTAGACAAGGCTGCCCTCTCTCTCCATATCTTTTCAATATAGTTGAAGTTCTAGCTAGAGCAATTAGACAACAAAAGGAGGTCAAAGGGATACAAATTGGAAAGGAAGAAGTCTAACTATCACTATTTGCAGACGATATGATAGTATACTTAAGCGACCCAAAGAACTCCACCAGAGAACTCCTACAGCTGATAAACAACTTCAGCAAAGTGGCCGGATATAAAATCAACTCAAGCAAGTCAGTAGCCTTCCTATACTCAAAGCATAAGCAGGCTGAGAAAGAAGTAAGAGAAATGATACCCTTCATGATAGCCACAAACCATATAAAGTATCTTGGTGTGACTCTAACCAAACAAGTGAAAGATCTGTATGACAAGACTTTCAAGTCTCTGAAGAAAGAAATTGAAGAAGACCTCAGAAGATGGAAAAATCTTCCATGCTTATGGAATGGCAGGATTAATATAGTAAAAATGACCATCTTCGGGCGGTGGTGGCGCACGCCTTTAATCCCAGCACTTGGGAGGCAGAGGCAGGGGGATTTCTGAGTTCGAGGCCAGCCTGGTCTACAAAGTGAGTTCCAGGACAGCCAAGGCTACACAGAGAAACCCTGTCTCGAAAAACCAAAAAAAAAAAAAATGACCATCTTGCCAAAAGCAATATACAAATTCAATGCAATCCCCATCAAAATCCCAACTCAATTCTTCATAGAGTTAGAAAGAGCAATTCAAAAATTCATCTGGAATAACAGAAAACCCAGGATAGCTAAAACTATTCTCAAGAGTAAAAGAACCTCTGGGGGAATCAGTATCCTGGACCTCAATCTGTACTACAGAGCAATAGTGTTAAAAAACCGCATGGTATTGGTACAGTGACAGGCATGTAGATCAATGGAACAGAATTGAAGACCCAGAAATTAATCCACACTCCTATGGTCACTTGATCTTTGACAAAGGAGCTAAAACCATCCAGTGGAAAAAAGATAGCCTTTTCTACAAATGGTGCTGGCTCAAATGGAGGTCAACATGCAGAAGAATGCAAATTGACCCATTCTTATCTCCTTGCACTAAGCTCAATTCCAAGTGGATCAAGGACCTCCACATAAAACCAGACACACTGAAACTAATAGAAAGGAAACTAGGGAAGAACCTTGAACATATGGGCACAGGGGAGAATTTCCTGAATAGAACTCCAATAACTTATGCTCTAAGATCAAGAATTGACAAATAGTACCTCATTAAATTACAAAGTTTTTTGCAAGGCAAAAGACACTGTCAAAAAGACAAAGCGGCAACCAACTAACTGGGAAATGATCTTTACCAACCCTACATCTGACAGAGGGCTAATATCCAATATATACAAAGAACTCAAGAAGTTAAACTCCAGAGAGGCAAGTAACCCTATTAAAAAATGGGGTACAGAGCTAAACAAAGAGTTCTCACCTGAAGAATATCTAATGGCTGAGAACTACCTAAAGAGATGTTCATCATCCTTAGTCATTAGGGAAATGCAAATCAAAACAACCCTGAGATTCCACCTCACACCAGTCAGAATGGCTAAGATCAAAACACAGGAGACAGCAGTTGTTGGTGAGGATGTGGAGAAAGAGGAACACTCCTCCACTGCTGGTGGAATTGCAAACTGATACAACCACTCTAGAATGCAGTCTGGCGGTTCCTCAGAAAACTGGGCATGACACTCCCGGAGAATCCTGCTATACTACTCCTGAGCATATACCCAGAGGCTTTCCCTGCATGCAATAAGGACACATGCTCCACTTTGTTCATAGCAGCCTTATTTATAATAGCCAGAAGCTGGAAAGAACCCAGATGTCCCTCAACAGACGAATGGATACAGAAGTTGTGGTATATTTACATAATGGAATACTACTCTGCAATTAAAAACAATGAATTCAAGAAATTCTTAGCCAAATGGTCTGAAGTGGAAAATATTATCCTTAGTGTGGTGACCCAATCCCAAAAGAACACACATGGTATGCAGTTACTGATAAGGAGATATTAACCCAGAAACTCGGAATATCCAAGACACAATTCATATATCAATAGATTTCCTAGAAGTTGGAAGGGCAGACTCCTGGCCCTGGAAAGACTGGATGTAGGTGAATACCAGGACAGAGAAGTGAGAGGGGGTTGAATGGGGAACAGGGGAAGGAAAAGTGCTTATGGGACTTTTGGGGAGGGAGGAACCAGGAAAGGGGAAATCATTTGGAATGTTAATAAAAAAATATTGACAATAAAATAAATAAATAAACTTTGGCAGCTTATTTTAATGTGTAATATTAACTCACTTAGTTCTTAAAATATGGCAGATTCGAGGTTATCAATCATTTACAAGTTATTGAGAAATTTAACGTAGCTTGAACAAGCAAGCAATTAAATTCATCCAGGAATCTTTTGGCTAAATTCAATGTTTTTGCCGATATTAAATGTTAGATTAAAAAAATATTAAGTCATCAGTTGCTAAATTACCCAGTAACTTTTAAAACAACAGTTTTTGTCAATTTTAATACTTCTTCTTATTTTGCTAATGCTTAAAGTACTAGTATCATCATCTGTGATATCAAAAATTATAGAAAATAGGGATAGGGAAATCATTATTTTGAGATTAATTTATAGAGTTTCTCTGTTTATTATCTTATTGGTATCTTTTGTATATATCTATAAGTAAAACACAGATTTTTCCATTTAGCCTCATGGGCATATGGTCTTTGGACTGCTAAATAGAAAAAGTCACATTTATATCTTATTAAAATTTTATTTTATTTAGAGGACATTTAGCAAATAGCAATCAGGAAGACTAACTAAAAGTCAAAGAAGGAGCAACAATTGTAAGACCACTGTGAAGTATATAATATTAATTAGTTACATTTTTTGTTGTCTCAGATGAATACACTTTTGAGAGTCTCTCCTTCTGTGCCCAATGATGGTAGTGTTGGATAGAGAACCATAGAAATGATATTGCCCAAGCTCTCAATTTACAGTAGAATCAGCATTAATGGGTATGCAAGAGAATGAGGAAGGAGACAGTTTGGAAGGTAAGCTCATCCTACAGAGATGCTTCCTAATTCTGCTTTCTTTGTGAGCTATTGACTCACGACTATAATTGCATGTTGACATTAGTGAGTTATGGTGTTTTTACAAACACCTGTTAACTCACCTATAAATTTTAACTCACATATATATATATATCTCTCAAAGCTTTTACAAGGCCCTCTGAAGTGTTTAGTGGAAATTCATAGGTGTTCACTTACAGAAGACCCAAGGGAAAGTGGATGGTCTTACTCTTCCAATAAAAGAAGAAATCTGAGATTGTGGGATAGTGACTGAATACAGCAGAAGGTACTTGAATTATAAGAAAATTAGCTGTAAAAAGAAAACAAAGCCAGAAAATAAGAAAATGATTTGCAAATGCTAGGAGGAGGACATGTACACCTTTATCTGTGTACATATCCTCTGCCTTGATATTCACCAAATACTGATACAGACCACAGGAGATATAATAAGTACAATTAACACTAAGTAGTCCTATATAAACAATTACAAATATGACAAAATAGATGACCTTTGAGTCTAGGATTTCCTTCTTTTATCAGCAATTAGTTCTGCAAGATTCTTCAAATCCATTATAATAGAGGCTGTATTTAGCTAACTTTAAAATAGGAATACGTTTGATGTTTTCAACCTATTAAAACAAGGTAGCACAAACATTTGGGATCTAATTTTTACTACATGCTCTACAATGTTTTCTTTTATGTTTTTAATTTAAATTTTTAAGAGAAAAGGAAGAGAAAAAAGATATAAATATTATTTTACAATCTAAGGAAATTTAAGATATTATATAATAATGGCACTTTCATACCAATATAGTATTTCAGTTTGTTCTGATGTATGTAACCCATCACCATCTTGTCCCTTCTGTTGATGGTCTTCTGAGCTTTCTGTCATAGATGTCCCCATTATCTCTGCCTTTTAAACCATCCCCTTAGGATCTGTATCCTCTCACACTCAGATACATTTCTGAGGCAGTTGGAGGCATGAATACAATAAACCGTGGACTTATTTGCACGCCTTTGGCTATTTTGTGTGATGCTAAAGCCTCACTTACCATTCTAGAAAAGAGTTCAGTTCTCAGGCACTCTAGTATGCAAAAGCAGTTAAGTAAAATCTCCCTTTCTTCACTGACAAAGGTGAGAAGTACTTAGCAATGGATGAGACAGTTACTAGGAGATAGGTATCCTTCCCAACTACTTTGTTGCTAACAGTAGGAATTGCTCTTGCCTATTAACAGACATCAAGCAGAACAGCATGTTGGAGTTCCTCTCTTCTCTAACTGCTTGTGGTTAAGAATTTTCTTAAGGGATGATAATAAGGCTAATTTTGCTCTAAGTGAGATAGAAATAGTATCATGAATGCATGCTTAATATTAGACAATGTCTTAGACTTAAGAGCAATGCATCAAAATCAATGGAATTTTTTTAAGTTAAAGAATTGTAGCTTCTGTCAGTAAGTATTTGAAACTTTGCATATGTTATAATGAAAAAATAGGTATAATAATCGAACATTGTTAGTTTATATTGTCAAGAGTAGACAGTTGCCATTAGAGTAAGGAAAAGGGTCTGCTGCTTCATCACTGAGTGAACAAAAGAGCCAAGTCTTCTAGCATGTATGGTGTTAGAGCACATTAAGCTTTGCTTTTCATACCTTATTCTTCATGTGTTCATTGAAGACTCATCTAACTTAGGGTTTCACTATCTGGATGATACAGATGATAAAACTGAAGGGCAGAGAGTTGGAGCTGTTGAGGCAGCCAGAGTATTGAGTACGGCTTCTGGCCTGAGTTTTCCATTCCTTAGACACAGATGGTATCTCCTCCTAACCTCAACAATTCCCTTTGTTTGATTCTGGTTAGATTTCTTTCAGAAGAATGACTTCTTTTTCTAAAGAAGGTCAAGAGAGATTGAAAGTTCTAGGCAGATAAAGCAGTAGGGAGGTATTCCTCAGGAACTGCAGGTTTAAATCTATGGATGAACTAGTCTAAAACCTACAAATCCCCTTTTCTATTGTTTACAACAGTATCCACTATTATATGTCTCTTCAGTAGTTATGGTTTCATTTTGCTTGCAACATCGTATTTCTCTGGTTTTGATGTACAAATTCTTTTTCTACTTTGTATAAAGGGAAACAAATATTAGTCTATTGCACAGAGAAGACTCAAACTTAGTTCTTGGAGTCTAGCCTGAGGAAGCTCTTCACACTGAACACTGAATCAGTCTTGCCTCAGATTAAGACATATTCCCTGATCTTTTAGCTATAAACACAATTTCTTAGTTCTCATAAAATGTCTTCTAACATAATGTGTTTACAAATAGTAAAATGTATTTAAATAGATATTGTATATGACTGAACACTGACAGCACTTAATATCAGTATATGTGTGCCAGTGGTAATAGCTGTGCAGTTTTCTAGAATGATTTCTGAGATGTCTGATTCTTCACAGCCTCATTCAGCATGTGTCCAATCCTTTAGCTGTAGGCCTATAGAGACACAACCACAGTCAGTCAGTTTAGAGAATGCTTTGCACTATAGATTCTTTTTTAAAGACCCATGGCAAGCCTAATACCCAAAGAAAATTGCATAGGTGTACTTTTTAAATTTGTTTAAAAATAAAAAATGCTTTTATGGTACAACTGATAATTTTTACAGGGAGTGGTCCCTAAGGACTGCATAGAATAGAGTGTCCTCTTTTTGATGGGAAATTTGCAGAAAGGAAGAAACCAGAATATAGAGAAGATGTTCTGATCACTGAAGTGTCATGTCAGATGAAAGGTGGATCAGATGGACTTTCACATCTAGTCATGTGATCTGTTACTCTTTTTTTTATTGGCTATATATTCTTTATTTACATTTCAAATATTATCACCTTTCCCAGTCCCCCCCCACACCTGGATAGCCCCTAACCAATCCTACCGCATCCTACTTCTATGAGGGTTTTCCTCCACCCACACTACTCCCACCTCCCCACCCTCAATTCCCCTACCTTGGGGCATCTATCGACCCATCATAGAACCAAGGACCTCTCCTCCCATTGATGCCTGACAAAGCAATCCTCTGCTACATATGCAGCTGGAGCCATGTGTACCCCATTGGTTGATGGCTTAGGGAGCTCTGGGGGGGTCTGGTTGGTTGATATTGTTGTTGTTCCTATGAGGTTGCAAACCCATTCAGCTCCTATAGTCTTTTCTCTAACTCCTCCATTCAGGACCCCACACTCAGTTCAATGGTTGGCTGTGAGCATCTGCCTCTGTATTTGTAAAGCTCTGGCAGGGCCTCTCAGGAGACAGTCATATCAGGCTCCTTTCAGCAAGCATTTCTTGACATCCAAGATAGTGTTAGGGTTTGGTGACTGTATATGGGAAGAATCCCCAGGTGGTAGTCTCTGGAAGGCCTTTCCTTCAGTCTCTGCTCTGCACTTTATCTACATATTTGCTCCTGTGAATATTCTGTTCCCTTTCTCAGAAGAAATGAATCACCCATAACATTAGTCTTTGTTCTTCTTGAGCTTCATGGGGTCTGTGAATTGCATCTTGGGTATTCTGAGCTTTGGGGCTAGTATCCACTTACCAGTGAGTGCATACCATGTGTTTTCTTTTGTGATAGGATTAACTCACTCAGGATGATATTTTCTAGTTCCACCCATTTGCCTAAGAATTTCATGAATTCATCTTTTTTAATAGCTGAATAGTACTTCATTGTGTAAATATACAACAATTTCTGTATCCATTCCTCTGTTGAAGGACATCTGGGTTCTTTCCAGCTTCTAGTTATTGTACTTAAGGCCTCTAGGAACATAGTGGAGCATGTGTCCTTATTACACGTTGGAGCATATTCTGGGTATATGCCCAAGAGTGGTATAGCTGGGTCCTCAGGTAGTACTATGTCCAATTTTCTGAGGAGCCACTAAACTGATTTGCAGATTAGTTGTACCAGCTTGCAATTCTACCAACAATGGAGGAGAGTTCCTTGTTCTCCACATTTTCGCCAGCATTTGCAGTCACTGGAGTTTTTGATTTTAGCCATTCTGACTGCTGTGAGGTGGAATCTCAGGGTTGTTTTGATTTGCATTTCCTTAATAACTAAGGATGTCAAACATTTCTTTAGGTGTTTTTCATCCATTCAATATTCCTCAGTTGATAATTCTTTGTTTAGCTCTGTAGCTTATTTTTAATAGGGTTATTTGATTCTCTGAGTCCAGTTTTTTGAGTTCTTTGTATATATTGAATATTAGCCCTCTATCAGATGTAGGACTGGTAAAGATCTTTTCCCAATCTGTTGGTTGTGGTGTCGTCCTATCGAGTGTAATTTGCCTTACAGAGCTTTGCAATTTTATGAAGTTCCATTTGTCAATTCTTGATCTTAGAGAATAAGCCATTGGTGTTCTATTCAGGAAAATTTCCCCTGTGCCCATGTGCTCCAGGGTCTTCCCTACTTTCTCCTCTATAAGTTTCAATGTATCTGGTTTTACTTGGACTTGTACAAGGAGATAAGAATGAATCAATTTGCGTTCTTCTACATGCTGACCACCAGTTGAACCAGCACTATTTGTTGAAAATGCTGTCTTTTTTCCATGGGATGTTTTTAGCTCCTTGGTCAAATATCAAATGAGCATAGGTGTATGGGTTCATTTCTGGGTCTCCAATTCTATTCTGTTGATCTTCCTGCCTGTCCCTGTACCAATAACATACAATTTTTATCACTATTGCTCTGTAATACAGCTTGAGGTCAAGGATGGTGATTCCCTTAGAAGTTCTTTTCTTATTGAAAATAGTTTTTGCTATCCTGGGTTTTTTGTTATTCCAAATGAATGTACAAAATGCTCTTTCTAACTCTATGAAGAATTGATTTGGAATTTTGATGGGGGTTGCATTAAATCTGAAGATTGCTTTAGCAAGATGGCCATTTTTACTATATTAATCTTGCCAATCCATGAGCATGGGAGATCATTCCATATTCTGAGATCTTCTTGAATTTCTTTCTTCAAAGATTTGAAGTTCTTGTCATACAGAAGTGAAAGTTCTTGTCTTTCAATAGCTTGGTTAAAGTCACACCAAGGTATGTAATATTATTTGTGACTACTATGAAGGGTGTCGTTTCTGTAATTTCTTTTTCAGCCTGTTTATCATTTGAGTATAGGAAGGCTACTGATTTGTTTGAGTTAATTTTATATCCTGAAACTTTGTTGAAGTTCTTTATCAGCTTTAGGAGGTCTTTGATGGAATTTTGGGGTCACTTAAGTATACAATCATATCATCTGCAAATAGTGATATTTTGACATCTTCCTTTCCAATTTATATCCCTTTGACCTCCATTTGTTGTCTAATTGCTCTAGCTAAAACTTCAAGTACTATATTGGATAGGGAGAAAGTGGGCAGCCTTGTCTAGTCCCTAATTTTAGTGGGATTACTTCAAGCTTCTCTCCATTTAGTTTGATGTTGTCTACTGGTTTCCTGTATATTGCTTTTACTATGTTTAGGTAGGGGCCTTGAATTCCTGATCTTTCTAATACTTTTAACATGAAAGGATGCTGAATATTTTTAAATGCTTTTTCAGCATCTAATGAGATGATCATATTTTTTTCTTTGAATTTGTTTATGTTGTGGATTACATTGATGGATTTCCATATATTGAACCATCCCTAAATCCCTGGAACGAAACCTAATTGATCTTGGTTTTGATATGTTCTTGGATTTGGTTGGCAAGAATTTTATTGAGTATTTTTGCATCCATGTTCATAAGGGAAATTGGTCTGAAGTTCTATTTCTTTGTTTGGTCTTTTTTAGGTTTATGTATAAGTGTAATTGTGGTTTCATAGAACAAATTGGGTAGTGTTCCTTCTGTTTCCATTTTGTGGAATAGTTTGAAGAATATTGGTACTAGGTCTTCTTTGAAGGTCTGATAGAATTCTCCACTAAACCCATCTGATCCTAGGCTTTTTTGGTTGGGAGACTATTAATGACTGCTTTTATTTCTCCAGGGGTTATGGGACTATTTAAATGATTTACCTGATCCTGTTTTAAATTTGGCACCTGGTTTCATAATTATCCATTTCATTAAGATTTTCCAATTTTGTTGAGTATAAGCTTTTGTAGTTGAATCTGATGATTTTTTGAATTTCCACAGTTTCCATTGTTGTGTCTCCCTTTTCATTTCTGAATTTATTAATTTGGGTACTGTCTCTGTACCCTCTGGTTAGTCTGGCTAAGGGTTTATCTGTCTTGTTGATTTTCTCAAAGAACCAGCTCCTGGATTTGTTAATTCTTTGTATAGTTTTTGTTTCTATTTGGTTAATTTCAGCCCTGAGTTTGATTATTTCCTGCTATCCACTCCTCTTGGGTATATTTGCTTCTTTTTCTTCAAGAGCTGTCAGGTGTGCTGTCAAGCTTCTGGTGTAAGATCTCTCCATTTTCTTTTTGGAGGCACTTAGAGCTATGAGATTTCCTTTTACCACTGCTTTCACTGTGTCCTATAAGTTTTGGTATGATGTATCTTCATTTTCATTAAATTCTAAAAAGTCATTAATTTCTTTCTTTATTTCTTCCTTAACCAAGTTATCATTGATTAGAGTATTGCTCAGCTTCCATGTGTATGTGAGTTTTCCCTTTTTTTTTGTTGGAATTTAAAACAGGCTTAGACCATGGTGATATAAGTGGATGGTATTATTTCAATATTCTTGTATCTGTTGAGGCTTGTTTTCTGACCAATTATATGTTTAGTTTTGGAAAAGGTACCATGGGAGACTGAGAAGAAGGTATATTATTTTGCTTTAGGTTGAAATGTTCTATAAATATTTTCTAGACCCATTTGATTCATTACTTCTGTTAGTTTCACCATGTCTCTGTTTAGTTTCTGCTTCCATGATCTGTCCATTGCTGAGAGTGGGTGTTGAAGCCTCCCTCTATTATTGTGTGTGGTATGATGTGTACTTTGAGCTTAACAAAGTTTCTTTTATTAATCTGGGTGCCCTTACATTTGGAGCATAGTTGTTAAGAACTGAGAGGTCATCTTGGTAAATTTTTCCTTTTACCAGTATGAAGTGTCCTTCCTTTTCTTTTTAGACAACTTTTGGTTGAAAGTCGATTTTATTCTATATTAGAATGGCTACTCCAGCTTTTTTCTTGTGACCATATGCTTGGAAATTTGTTTTCCTACCTTTTACTCTGAGGTAGTGTCTATCTTTGTCACTGAGGTGTGTTTCCTGTATCCAGTCTGTTAGTCTATGTCTTTTTACTGGGGAATTGAGTCTATTGATGTTAAGAGACATTAAAGAAAAGTGATTGTGATTTCCTGTTATTTTTGTTAGAAATGGAATTATATTTTTTTGGCTATCTTCTTTTGGTTTGTTGAAAGATTTCCTTCTTGCTTTTTCTAGGATATAGTTTCCCTCCTTTTCCATCTGTTATTCTTTGTAAAGCTGGGTTTGTAGAAAGATATTGTATAAATTTAGTTTTGCCATGGAATATCTTATTTTCTCCATCTATGGTAATTGAGAGTTTTGCTGGGTATAGTATCCTAGGTTGGCATATGTTCTCTTAAGGCCTGTATGACATATGCTCAGAATCTTCTGGCTTTCATAGTTTCTGGTGAGAAGTCTGGTATAATTCTGATAGTTCTGCTTTATATGGTACTTGACTTTTTCCCTTACTGTTTTTATTATTCATTCTTTGTTTTATGCATTTGATGTTTTTACTGTTATGTAATGGGAGGAAATTCTGTTCTGGTCTATTTGGAGTTCTTAGGCCTCTTGTATGTTTATGGGCATCTCTTTGTTTAGGTTAGGGATGTTTTCTTCTAAAATTTTGTTGATGATATGTATTGGCCCTTTTGCTGGGAATCTTCACTCTTGTCTACACCTATAATCCTTAGGTTTGGTCTTCTCATTGTATCCTGGATTTCCTGGATGTTTTGGGTTAGGAGTTTTTGCATTTTGCATTTTCTTTTACTGTTGTGTCAGTGTTTTCTATGGTATCTTCTGCACCTGAGATTCTCTTTTCTGTCTTGTATTCTGTTGGTGATTCTAGCATCTATGGCTCCTGAATCTTTTCCTAGGTTTTCTAACTCCAGAGTTGTCTCCCTTTGTTGTTTCTTTATTGTTTCTATTTCCATTTTTAAGTCACGGATGGTTTTGTCCATTTCCTTTGCCTGTTTGATTGTGTTTTCCTGTAATTCTTTAAGGTATTTTTGTGCTTCTTCTTTTAGGGCTTCTACCTGCTTACCTGTGTTTTCCTGTATTTCTTTAAGGAAACTATTTATGTCCTTCTTAAAGTTCTCTATCATCACCATGAGAAGTGATTTTAGATCTGAATCTTGCTTTTCCAGTGTGATGTTGTATCCAGGACTTGCTGTGGTGGGAGAATTTGGTTCTGATGATGCCATTTTGCCTTGGTTTCTATTGCTTCCATTCTTATGCTTGCCTCTCACCATCTGATTATCTCTAATTCTACCTGCCCTTGCTATATGTGACTGTAGTCTGTGCTTCCTATGATTCTAGTTGTCCAGCTTTCTGTGACCCTGTGATTCCAGGATCCTGTGATCCTGATATCCTGGACATGTCAGAACTCCTGGGAGTCAAGTTGCCTCTGGGGCCCTGGTATCTTGGTGTGACCCAGCTCCTGGGATCCAGGGATCCCTGGATCCTTGGCATGTTAGAGCACCTGGTAGTGGAAGCTCTTCTGCGTGTTTTGGGGTTGGCTGGGAAATTCGTATCCAATGTAAACCAGCCCAGACTGGAAGGCACCCATGCCAGACTGGTTGGGTGGGGTTCCTTGTCCCGGGGTCCCACTGGTCCCAGTTACTCCCAGTAGTATTGGGACAGATGTTAAGTCTTCCTCACCTCTGCTCCTATGATCCTGGGTGGGCTTGTTAGAGTGCCTGGGAGTGGAGGTTCCTCTTGGTGTGGCTGGGGAGTTCACTCCCAAGGTAAACCAGCCCAGAAAGGAAGGAAACCAGTTACTCTTTAGTTCTCAGTTTCATATGTATCCACTACCTTCCTTGTTAGGGGCACATGAAATTAAATGACATAATCCACATTTAGTGATCAGAAGGGTTCCCGTTGCATGTATTAATTATGCTTTAAATGTTTCCTGTTTAACATGTAATAGGTGACATTGCCCCCACTCCAAGTCAATAGACAGAACTTGAGTGTATCTAAGACTGCTGAATCTTCTTTACTTTTCAGAAGTCCATCTTCATTACAAAGTAGAGTTTCTTCTCAATGGATTCATTACATTCAACCTCTCTCTGTTTTTTGTTCTCTTGGGCAGTCAAGGGCAGAGTTGATAAAAGCATCAGTCCAAGGAGCTGGGGACTGCTCCAACCTCTGAGGCAGCATGAAGAACAACACTCTAATTGCTTCAGAGTAGAGCACAAAGCTGCCAATGATTTTGATTTGGTGCTCACGGCCAAGTCCATGAAGGAAGACCCAACACAAACTCAAAGTACATAGGACACAGGTCATAGATAGAAGCTTCACGCCATGATATAACTGTCTCCTGAGAGACTCTGCCAGAGCTTGACAAATACAGAGGTAGATGCTCACAGTCAACCATTGGACTGAGCGTGGGATCCACAATGGAGTAGTTAGAGAAGGAATTGAAGGGACTTGCAGCCCCATAAGATGAACAACAATATGAACCAACTAGCAGCCCCAGAGTTCCCATGAACTAAACCACCAACTAAAGAGTACACATGGAGCTACCCATGGTTCCAGCCACATATGTAGCAGGTGATGGACTTGTGGGACATCAATGGGAGGAGAGGCCCTTAGTCCTGGGAAGTCTCAGTGCCCTAGCATAGGGGAATGCCAGGACAGTAAATCAGGAGTGAGTGGGTGGGTGGAGGGAACACCCTCATAGTGAGAGAGGGGATGGTATAGGGGGTTTTCAGAGGGGAGACCAGGAAAGAGGATAACATTTGAAATGTAAAACAAGAAAATATCTAATAAAAATTCTCTTAAATTAATAATAGAAATAATAAAAGAAAAACAAACAAACAAAGAAGCTTCAGGCCAGTGGCAGACAGGCTCATGACTCTGTGGCATGGCCTTAATGCACACTCAAGATTATGTAATTTCTTGCAGCTTGAGCCAACTTACAATGACCTAGCTGGATAACATTATTAAAATATTAGCATTTGAAAGTGGCATAAACACTATTTCCTGGAGTTAGAACACAGTAGTAGCATGAACTAGCCTAACACATTGTTCTAGGCTTTTGGAAACTAACACTGGGCAGATCTCTATGGATCCCGTCCACACCCCAGGTGGAGTCACAGATTGCTATTCTGCCCTTGATGATTTATCAACACTGCCTATAGATGATTGCTGTAGCCTTCGGACATTATACTATGCAAATAGCAAGTAGGATCTGGCAATGTAAGACTTGATCCTATACCATTGTGCTGCAGGTGTTGGCAGAATGAATGTTCAGCTTATGACACACTGTGGTACTTACAATGGCCATAAGTGAGTCTTATGATCTGATGCTGGTCCATACACAAGGACTCTTACACTAGTAAGAGTGGGATATAATCTATAGTATTTAAATACAGTGTCCACACAAATGGACAAGATATCTGGATCTAACCTGGAACCAGGTATAGACTTCTGGAGATACTTACGTCTCTCTTTTTTCTTTGTGATACAACCTGAGCTTTGGATTTTCCTCCTGTACTAAAACAGCAACAACAAACTTCCAGCAGACCTGGGCACCATGTAAAGCTAAAAGCACACACAACTTCAGAAAAAATAATCAATCAAGTAAGAATTTCTGAAAATACAGGCACAAACAAAGCCAAATTCAACATTAAGCATACTTTATCCTTCAGTGCATATATGATTTTCATATTAACAAGCAGTGAGGGTTTTCAAGATACCATGGCATTACCCAGTACAATATCCCATATTGATTGTCAGAAAATGATTGGATTAAAATTTGTCTGGGAGAACATCCAGAAAACAGAAATGCTGTTCCAAAATAATAATAATAATAATAATAATAATAATAATAATAATAATCAATAAGCTTCAAGAAAGCACACAGAGCATTTCAATATTCTAACCAAAGGAAAGAGAGCAATTAGAGACCAAAAAAAAACCTCTTTTTGTTAATTTACTTTTTTACACTCCATAAAAGATTCTTAAGTTGGAAAACATAATCAACAAAATTAATAATGAAAGAGAAATGGAACCTTCAGCATTCAATCTGTGGGGAGGAACGGATACAAGTGTAAACTTCACCAAAATATTTTCTTTTGTTTTTAAAAATTGATTTCTGCATGTTGATGTCAACATGCAGAAGAATGCAAATTGATCCATTCTTATCTCCTTGCACTAAGCTCAATTCTAAGTGGATCAAGGATCTCCACATAAAACCAGACACACTGAAACTAATAGAAGGGAAACTAGGGAAGAACCTTGAACATATGGGCACAGGGGAGAATTTCCTGAACAGAACTCCAATAGCTTATGCTCTAAGATCAAGAATAGACAAATGGGACCTCATTAAATTACAAAGTTTTTTGCAAGGCAAAAGACACTGTCAAAAAGACAAAGCGGCAACCAACTAACTGGGATATGATCATTACCAACCTTACATCCGACAGAGGGCTAATATCCAATATATACAAAGAACTCAAGAAGTTAAACTCCAGAGAGGCAAGTAACCCTATTAAAAAATGGGGTACAGAGCTAAACAAAGAGTTCTCACCTGAAGAATATCTAATGGCTGAGAAGCACCTAAAGAGATGTTCATCATCCTTAGTCATTAGGGAAATGCAAATCAAAACAACCCTGAGATTCCATCTCACACCAGTCAGGATGGCTAAGATCAAAAACACAGGAGACAGCAGTTGTTGGCGAGGATGTGGAGAAAGAGGAACACTCCTCCACTGCTGGTGGAATTGCAAGCTGGTACAACCACTCTGGAAAGCAGTCTGGTGGTTCCTCAGAAAATTGGGCATGACACTCCCGGAGGATCCGGCTATACCACTCCTGGGCATATACCCAGAGGCTTTACCTGCATGCAATAAGGACACATGCTCCACTATGTTCATAGCAGCCTTATTTATAATAGCCAGAAGCTGGAAAGAACCCAGATGTCCTTCAACGGAGGAATGGATTCAGAAGATGTGGTATATCTACACAATGGAATACTACTCTGCAATTACAAACAATGAATTCACGAAATTCCTAGGCAAATGCTCAGATCTTGAAAATATCATCCTTAGTGAGGTAACCCAATCACAAAATAACACACATGGTATGCAGTCACTGATAAGGGGATATTGACCCAGAATCTCGGAATACCCTAGACACAATCCGCATATCAATAGATTTCTAAGAAGATGTAAGGAGAGACCCCTGGTCCTGGAAAGACTGGATGTAGGGGAACGCCAGGACAGAGTAAGGAGAGGGGGTTGAATGGAGAAAAGAGGGAGGGAAGGGGGCTTATGGTACTTTCGGGGAGGGAGGAAACGGGAAAGGGGAAATGATTTGGAATGTAAATTAAAAAAAATAAAATAAAATAAATAATTAAAAAAATTGATTTCTGTCTTATCTTTGCACTCATGTCTAGTTGCTTTCACTACAGAAGAGCTTGTTGTATGAAAAGATTATATAAGCCTCAAAGCAAAATCTATAATAGTCAAAACCAAAATAAGCATGCTAGCAAAACACCTGGCACAAGTGAATCACTGAGCCAAGGAAGACGGAAGGAGAAGGGGAAGAAGACAGTGAAAATAACAATCCTGGAGAGGAGCTACACAAGAGCAGGTATGGCTTACCTCCCTGTAAATATTATATTTTTAATAATATAAAAATTATATATATATATATATATATATATATAGTATAATCAACTGATTCTCTAACAAGAAGACAGAGTGACTTAATGCACTAAAAATAATCCAGGTATATTTTTCTCGCAAAAACTCACTTCTGATGACACACAGAAACCAGAAGTGTGAGGGTACAGTCATGCAATGGGACCCAAATCAAAATGAGAATATCCAGATTTATTCTAGAAAAAGTGGAATTTAAATCAAAATGTATAGAAAGTATCAATGAAGGTCATCTATGATGACTCAGAGTTCAATTCAAAGTGAATAACATTTTTATTAATATGTGCACCTAAATGAAATAACTAGTCACAGACTAGAAAAAATAGACTTGGTTATGAGGAGAGCATTTCTTCCCATACATACCCTGTGTGCTAAAGTTCTGGTCTTCAGCTTGTGACATTACTGGAGATGATGGGGTTTTTAAGAGGAATGGTCCTGTAAAGGAAGTTATGATACTGCGTGTGTGGTTTTGAAAGTTATTGTATATTCTAGTTTTTCTGTGTTGCTTTACTTCCTTAGCTGCCACAAAGTTGTGGCAAAGTTGCCTTTTTCTAAAGGCTCAGAAGAAATAAACATCTATTTAAATCTCCAAAGAAAGAGAATAAACTAAAAGTGTTTAATTGGGAATGAAAAGGAGGACATTAAAATTGATACTACAAAAATACAAAGGATCATTAGCTAATGTCACAAACCACTACTTGCCCTATATGTCACCTCAACAGAAATAGGCAAATCTGTAGGCAATTCACTTTATTAAGATTAAATCAACAATAAGTGGAAAATAGAAAATTCTACATGGCTCAATCACTAAGAAAAGAGTATCATCAAAGAAAAACTCAGTACAGGCTGTTTCACAGGTGACATCTACCAACCACTTAAGAAAAAAAAATAATGCCAAGGATTCATTTAGTTTTTCTACAAAATGAAAGAAGAAATAGTTCTAAACACATTCTAGGAGAATAGCATTATGATGATAATTATCCTACATGATCTCACAACAAAAAATAGAAGGCTACAGACTAATATTCCCATGAAAAGAGATATAACAACCTTACAGAATTAGGAAACTAAATCTACTATCATGTTTAAAAAATATCACTTTGAGAAAGAAATAAACATGGTTCAATATATGCATCACAATGTATGCAGAAAAAACATCTGGTAAAATTTAACTTTCTCATAATACAAATACAAGATAGTAGATCTAGAGAGAACAACCTTAAGCATAATAAAGGCTTGATATAAGCCAACAGCAAAGATACTGAGTGTATCAAAGTTCAGAAGACATAGGAGGCTGGCTTACACTTTATTTATTGAACCTAATATTGAAGTTCTAATCATAAAAGTCAGGTAAGAGAAAGAAATGAAGGAATCCAAACTAAAAAGTATGCTATCAGATTGTCATGGTTTTCAGATGACATGAAACATACGTGGTTACCTGGTAATATGTTAAAAAATAGCATATTTTCAAGATACAATCTTGATACTCAAAATTCAATAGCTTCTCTATCAGCTAGTATTAAATTACCTAAAGTAAAAGTCAAGACAGCAATCTCACTGATAATAACTACAAATCACCAAACACATAGGAAGAGAATCAACCAAAGAAGTAAAGAGCCTGAACAATGAGCATCATAACTAAAAACTGGTGAAAGTTAAAGAGTAAGCAAAACATAGAGAAACACTGTATTCTCAAACTGGAAAATAATAGTTGAAAATATCAATACTATGTTTTGTTACTTATAGACTGAATAAAAATCTATGTCAACCTATGTAGGCCAATTGCATAATGAATTTCATAGTGATCGTAGAGTTTATATGCAACCATCAAAACTTGCAATAGCCACAAGCATGTTATGCAACATGTCAATGTATTAGAAAATGTACAAAGGCATTATAAATTTTAAATGATGTCACTTGTATTAAAATATGTACAGAAAGCTCAGCATGAGTAAACATACCAAAAATCTCTTACTCAGCCAAACTAGCTGAAAGAGAGAGAGAGAGAGAGAGAGAGAGAGAGAGAGAGAGAGAGAGAGAGAGAGAGAGAGAGAGAACATATCACTGATAAAATTATTGATGAAAGTATGAAACTGCAAGAGATACCAATAAAATGCAGAAAATCATTTGAAAGAAACAAAGACTTACATTTCATTCAGTTGGAGATCTAAACAAAAATCAATGAAGTTCCAGACACATGTGACCTACCAAAATTCAACTAAGACATAAATAGTTAATTAGATCCATGGCAAACAACTAGATTGTAACTGTGATATGAGCCTACCAACTGATTCAATTCCAGGACAAATGGATTCCCTGATGGTTTCTTTAAGAACTGTCATGAAAGATGAATGTCAATGATTCACTGATGTACTCTTAAAATAGGAGATGCTATCAAATTCTTTCTTACACTAATTCCAAAACCACATTGAGGATACATCAAATATTTTATATCACCTTCCTTATGAAAATAAATGCAAAATTTATCAAAAAACTTGTAAACAAATTCAAGAACATTTAAAAAAATAACCCTTAATCACAGTCAAGTTGACTCCATATTAGAAATGGTTCAGCATACAAAAATAATTAAATATGTTGTGACACAAATGTATTCAAGGAAGAAATCACATAATCACATCAACAGATGAAGAAAGAGGCTTTGATGAGTTCTAACAACCTTTCATGATAAAAGCCCAGAAGAGAAAAAGACTATAAGAAATATATCTTACATAATACAAACCATTGTTCTACTCTTCTTTTAGGGAGAGCAATTCTTTTTTATTCCAACTGATAGAGATTCAAGGCACAGATATTTTTGTACCTGACATTTTAACATATCTAGTTCTACTATCCATGGTATCTCAAATGACAATACTACATTCTTTTTTTTTTTTTTTGGTGACTTAGTAGTGTTTTGTTGTGTATATTTTAGCATTTTCTTTATCCATTTTGCACTTGTTGAACTCTTAGGATGTTTCCATTTTCTTATTATTGTGAATAGTCTATCAACTAACATGGGAATGCAATTGTCTCCTCAGCATACTGATTTCAATTCATATATATATGAAATTATATTGTATAGAATATGTAATATATACATATATGTATATTATAAATACATGTAATTAGAAAGACTTTGGAAATATTTTCCATTTCTTTTAAATAAGGATGCATTATAAATAAAAATTTCATCTAAGTTTTAAATATTTGATGTATATTTTGGCCACTTTTTTGAGAGGTTAAATAATAACTATGATTTCATAAGACTTGATAACTATAAACATGATTTAGAATTATAATATTTTTTAAAATTCTAATTGCATAATTGTATAACTTTGAATTGTAAGATAAGACATTCTTAAATATTTTTCATAAATCTCCTATTTCGATCCATTCTTATCTCCTTGTACTAAGCTCAACTCCAAGTGGATCAAGGACCTCCACATAAAGCCAGACACACTGAAACTAATAGAAAAGAAACTAGGGAAGAGCCTTGAGCACATAGGCACAGGGGAAAATTTCCTGAACAGAACACCAATAGCTTATGCTCTAAGATCAAGAGTTGACCAATGGGACCTCAAAAAATTACAAAGTTTCTGTAGGGCAAAGGACACTGTCAAAAGGACAAAGCGACAACCAACAAATTGGGAAAATATCTTTACCAACCCTACATCCAACAGAGGGCTAATATCCAACATATACAAAGAACTCAAGAAGTTAGACTCCAGAGAGCCAAATAACCCTATTAACTAATGGGGTACAGAACTAAACAAAGAATTTTCACCTGAAGAATAGCGAATGGCTGAGAAGCACCTAAAGAAATGTTCAGCATCCTTAGTCAGCAGGGAAATGCAAATCAAAATAACCCTGAGATTTCACCTCACACCAGTCAGAATAGCTAAGATCAAAACTCAGGAGACAGTAGTTGTTGGTGAGGATGTGGAGAAAAAGGAACACTCCTCCCCTGCTGGTGGGATTGCAAGCTGGTACAACCACTCTGGAAAGCAGTCTGGCGGTTCCTCAGAAAACTGGGCATGACACTCCCGGAGGACCCTGTTAAACCACTCCTGGGCATATACCCAGAGGACCCCCCGGCATGCAATAAGGTCACATGCTCCACTATGTTCATAGCAGCCTTATTTATAATAGCCAGAAGCTGGAAAGAGCCCAGACGTCTCTCAATGGAGGAATGGATACAGAAAATGTGGTATATTTACACAATGGAATACTACTCAGCAATTAAAAGCAATGAATTCATGAAATTCTTAGGCTAATGGGTGGAACTGAAAATATCATCCTAAGTGAGGTAACCCAATCTTAAAAGAACACACATGGTATGCACTCACTGATAAATGGCTATTAGCCCAGAAGCTCACAATACCCAACACTCAATTCACATATCAAATAATGCCCATGAAGAAGGAAGGAGAGGCCCCTGGTCCTGGCAAGACTGGATGCAGCAGTGTAGTGGAATACCAGGACAGAGAAGCAGGAGGTGGTTGACTGGGGTACAGGGGGAGGGAAAAGGGCTTATGGGACTTTCAGGGCAGGGACAAATGGGAAAGGGGAAATCATTGGGAATGTAAATAAACAATGTAGAAAATAAAAAATTAAAAAATGAAATAATTATCCAAGAAAAGGTGGTGAAGAGGTCATGAAGAAGGTCAGAAGTATCCTTCTTTCTGAGATTATGAGGAAATAAATGACTTTTGAAAATGATACAGATTTACTGCCTAAAAATATAATGCCTGGATAAGGAGACAATGAAAGTGTCAGAGTTATAGATAACATACAAAGGTTCAGCCAGCATGGATTCCATGTGCATGTGTGTTCTTCACTGTGTTGGGAAATAATTGTAACAGGGACTGAGGGACCTGGATTCCAGTTGGGATCAGCTAATAATTGACCATGCAGCCTGAAGCCAGTCATTACCCACATCTGCATCTGGGATTTTAATGATGCTTTCTTGTTAACCTCACAAAATACAATGAGCCTCCTGGATGTGTCACCTAAAAGAGCAGTGTCAACTAAAAACAGCCTCCGGTTAAGCAGGAGACAAATGAGTAACTGGAGAAGTCACAATGATTCAGGCCTGCAGCCAAGTCCCTACTGGGAGGGAGGATGGAGAAGCCTGAGTGGTGATTTCACTTAGAGGGTCAAGGTTAAAGACTGCTCATTTCCTCCAGGAATAAAACTGTGGCTAAGGACTTGTGGTTATAGTATCAGAAAAAGTAGCAGATAGGGTCAGGGACACTTCTGATTGAATGGTCTTAGGTCTTATTACACAGAGCTGAGGCCAGATGATTGGCTCAGCCACCTGCCAGCAGCTGTCAGTAAATTAATAGAGACATGTTATACCCAGGAAACTGAGAAAGACACAAAGCTATTATAATGTGGCTGAAGACATTTCAAAATACTTCAAGTGCAGTGTGTGTGTGTGTGTGTGTGTGTGTGTGTGTGTGTGTGTGCATGTTTTGTATGTGTACATATGTATGTGTACATCCATCAGGAATTTTAGGAAATATACTCATGTAGCTCTGAGCTGATGAAAACAGTCATATAAATTATATAGCTAACTCGTAAAAACTAAGATGCAAGCATACCCAAAGAAGAATATTGTATGAAGATAACTGGAATCAAATGGAGTGGGCTACATGTGTCGCAGTTACTGTGAATAAACAATTTAGAATTGTACATGTATCAGAAACAGAGTGAAGCCGGCTTGACCAGCACTGTGAAAGGCGGCAAACACTGCGGTGTGCACTCAGGCTCAAGATCCTTAAAATAATAACAAGCTGGAGGACATTGGCCCCATGACCTCAATTTGAGGCAAACCACCCTCGAACCACAATTTCCTATCATTGAATTCTTTGCTTTGAAATCTCCTAGTCTGAGCATAGATATTGTTAATGTATTGATTCTACGATATTTTCACTGTGCCTGACAACTTCTTTATTTGTATCCTGTTCCAAATTCAATCTTATGGCCAATCATTAACACTACTCTTCTTAGTGTGTTTAGAAGAATTACAGATTTTAGAATTATAAATTATAATGATTTTAATAACTATGAAAATGTAAATTATCATGGTCCATGAAGTAATCTCATGTTGAGTTAAATGCAATGAATCATAAATGCTTGCTTTGCCTATCCAATGGAACATTCCTTCAGTAAGAATTTAAATAGGAAGTGCTCAACTTTAAAATCTCTCATAAGCAGTTCTTAAATCTGTTTGTTTCTTAATTTTCTAAATCTTCATTCTGAACTTAGGTCTGAGAAGGTGGCTCAGTAGGTAAAGGTGCTTCCTTGTGCAGCATGATGACCAGAATTCAGGCCTCCACTGCCCTTAGAAAGTTGATTCCATCTCACACCAGTCAGAATGGCTAAGATCAAAAACACAGGAGACAGCAGTTGTTGGCGAGGATGTGGAGAAAGAGGAACACTCCTTCACTGCTGGTGGAATTGCAAGCTGGTACAACCACTCTGGAAAGCAGTCTGGCGGTTCCTCAGAAAACTGGGCATGACACCCCGGAGGATCCGGCTATACCACTCCTGGGCATATACCCAGAGGCTTTACCTGCATGCAATAAGGACACATGCTCCACTATGTTCATAGCAGCCTTATTTATAATAGCCAGAAGCTGGAAAGAACCCAGATGTCCCTCAACAGAGGAATGGATTCAGAAGATGTGGTATATTTACACAATGGAATACTACTCTGCAATTAAAAGCAATGAATTCACGAAATTCCTAGGCAAATGGTCAGAACTTGAAAATAGCATCCTTAGTGAGGTAACCCAATCACAAAAGAACACACATGGTATGCAGTCACTGATAAGGGGATATTAACCCAGAATCTCGGAATACCCTAGAAACAATTCGCATATCAATAGATTTCCAAGAAGATAGAAGGAGAGACCCCTGGTCCTGGAAAGACTGGATGTAGGGGAATACCAGGATAGAGAAGCGAGAGGGGGTTGAATTGGGAAAAGAGGGAGGGAAGGGGGCTTATGGGAGGAAACTGGAAAGGGGAAATGATTTTGAATGTTAATAAAAAAAACTTAGAAAATAAAATAAAATTAAAAAAAAAAAGAAAGTTGGATGTGATAACTTACCTACCATGCCAGTTGTCTTATGACAGGACAGGAGGTAGAAACACAAAACCTCACAAGATCATGGGCCAGGTAGCTTGGCTTACTCAGAAACACACACTCTGTCTCAAATGAAGTAGAAGGCTGATAATCAATGTTGCCTTCTGACCTCTGCATATATACTGCAACACAGGAGTATACATATATACATAAATATAAACAAGATGACAAAAGACAACTTCAAAATTTCTCATTTCCAAGCCTCAGTTTTACTTGATAAACTTCACCTGGAATATATGCTCTTCCCTATCTGTGGGTCTACCTGTCTTTCTGTTTCATCACTTAGCTGTCCCTCTTCCTAGTCCAGGTGACATTTATGCTTGCAGCACTCCTAGAACAGGACATGGGAATTGCTTCTGTCTTTATTATAAAATGTATATTCATACATATTTAGTATAGATCCATACATATATTCTCTCCCATTTAAAAGATGGATTCTTCCCTTATTCTACTCCAGTGACTACGGCTTCTCTATGTTCTTTGAGCATAAAACATTCATTTTTGCAGATTTTGATTCTATTGTTTGCTATGCTTGACCTTGTTTCCGGGATAGATACATGGCTCCAAACCCTACCTCCTTAAAGTCTGCTCAATGGTATCCTTCCCTGTAACACCTGTACTCTTCTGTCTCACAAGGTGAAGCCTTCCATTAATGTTGCTCAACCCACTCCATTTTATTTCCTCACACTTTCTTGTAAGTTATTCTTTCTACAAAATTTTGTTGTCATCACTGTGCCTCCCCTATCCCTTCACAGACACTAGATTGCAAACCCAGAAAGAATTTTGCCTTTGCAGTTTGCCTGAGGTCTATGACAATTTGCTTCAGTTTTGCTTTGAAGCGTGGGTGATGGACATTTGTATAATGGAGTACAATCATATCTAATAACTATACTCATTATAAAGTATCTCATCTTGGGTTGCCAAACATCCAACTCAATAAGTTAATCAAGAGATGTTTATTTCTTATAGTTCTAGAAATCTAAGACTGAGATATGAGGTCTGAAGCTTATCTTCCAGGCCAAGAGATAGAAACTTTCTCACTGTGTGTAATGTGGCACACAGAGAAGTCTAACTTCTTGTAAGGACATGAATCTGATCATGGTGATCCCATCCCAGTGACATTAAGCCCACTTATTTCCCTAAGATTCTGTACTAAGTATCATCACAAGATCTCATACTTAGGACTTCATCCCATAATTTTTTTAATCCAAAGATTTGGTTTATAACAGGTGACTTTGTTATTAATAGTCAGATTTTCTTCACAAAGAATAGATGAAACCCTTGCCAAGAACAGCTAAAAACAAACAAAACCCTGATAAACCCACAAATAGCAAAAGATAGACAGGACTGAATTTAAAATAACATTTACAGTGGTATCACATAATTCAACTTTAACAGAAATTGTCACTAAGTGCTATATATTGATTCCATGGTGGGGATGAAGTGCATTTCTTGTTTGGGTAAGCGCCACTGATATTAAATCTTGGTCACATTGTCATATAAAGTGGTATCAGTTAACCATTTATGAGGTGCCGTCTGAGAATGGAGACAATAGGAAACAGCCATTGCTTTTTGTGCTTGCAGAAGAAAATCTGACATAAAAACAGGAGATTTAGTCTAGAAGAGTAGGCATTTATCTGAATGGAAAGGGACAACCCAGAGAGGAATATGCAAATTCACTTGAGGGAGCTCAGTCTTCTTGATAGATATCAGGAATTATGTATGTGTTATATATTTACTAACATTTTTAAGAATCAAAATTTGGGAGAATTGTGTTTAAAATTTCCATTAAACATCTATTTTATATTAACAAATTATTATAAATTATCAAAAAATAAAAATAGTATAAGAAAATATTGTACAATATAAATATAAATATAAATACATGCATTATATATGTGTGTACATGTATATATATATATATATAGTATAGCATGCTTTACTGTTAATGATCTGTCAGATTTTGGTTTTATTATTAAATTTAAAATTATCTAATATAGATTCATACTGGCAAACAAGTAACAAAACTTTCTTAAGAACATTTAGACCTTGTCTGTATCTACAATGTGAGTAGATGTGTTGTTTTTCATGTGGGTGGAAACATGACCTTCAGTTTCCAAGCTTTTCCAAAGCTGTCATCTGTGGGCTCAGGGCATCAATACCTTGCTTGGCATATCTGGCCACAAGTGACTAGCAGAGCAACCCTGTTTTCATTGTCTCAGGAGACAAAGGAAGCTAATTGACACATACCTTCTTGGAGACACAAACCCATTCCTACCAGCTTGGGGACAGAAATCTTTGTTCTTATCAGTGAGAGTCTTGGATTGTAGTTCTGGGGACATTTATTGAAGCTCAGAATGACAAGAGAAATGATGCTAATGTTCTTTGTCTCTCATCTTCAAACATGAAGCACCAACAGCTCATGATGCTTAAGTTGTGTATAACCCAAGTAAGATGAACTGTACCTTGTATCTCTCAGAGTGACTCTGGGAAAATTGTGTTATCTGTTGTCTCCATTTATAGATGGAAATTTGGGGCCCAGAGGTAATAAATCACAATTGAGCAGACAGGTAGCAGACTATCAAAACAGCAAAGATACAATGTGCAGTTTATGAAAACTAAAGGGATTAGAGCTACTTTAACATAAAATCCAGAGCCTGTGGATGGGTTACCAAAGTTACTAAAGCTGCCAAACTTTCTAGAATAGATGAGATAAAAGATGAAGATTTTAAAATTACCATTTAAAAACTCATTCTTGGCAAGAAAATGACTTAAGAATGCTTATGAAGGCTTTGGGATACCAAACACATACCTCCTTCCTCTGAAGTTTGAAGCAACTAAGAAATACATTTTGAAGGAAAAGATCCCCGTTGACGGCATCATCTTTCTCACTTGCTTATGATCCTATTAGTGTTGCTCATCTTCCATCCCAGGCTGAAATGATCACCTAGTTCCTAAGGCAGTGCTGGGACTTCACAGGTTTGGGATGTGGCTGTCCTATGACACAATCTTTCTTCTGTATAATCTAAGCTTCCCTAGTAGAGTTGGGACAGGAAATGTAGTAGAGCTGGAAGCACCAGGCAGGCCTTCTGCACAGAACTGAGCCAGCTACAGTTAGAGCCTTTAGTTGTAACTTTCAGGTTGATCCCAAACAACTCTACCTACAGGTCCAGAGCTGAAGTGCATTACCACTGGGTATGAGAAGTTATATTAAAAACAAACACAAATAGTCATCGAAGTAGGAGATGGCCCAATTGAGAAAGGGGTTCAGCACACATGGGAGGGAAATATAAATGTAATGGGGGGAGGGAGTTGATCATAATATAATTGTTGCAATAGGATTGTCAAAAATAAAGACAGGAAAAAAGGTGACAGTAAGTTAAATGGGATTGCATCTGACTTTGCCTCACAAACTGCTATATCTTCTTATCTTCTAAGGATAGAGGACAAGCTCCTGGGGAAGGAAGTACAGTTCCCTTCATGAACATGCATGCCACCGTAGGAGATGAAACATGATAAGCTGACTGCATGAAACTGTGGCGACTCCCAGAACCCCAGGAGAGCGCTGTCTACTTTGCACTACCCTAGAGCCAGTCTTGAGAAGAGTCAGTGTCCGGCAGATCCAGATCAGGGAGAATAATATTTTCCATGTTCAAGAATCATACTGTCCAATGTGGGGGGATGAATGAAGATGCCCTTCACTATGAAATAGCACATACACTGAGACACAGCTAGAAGCTAGAAGAGCCAGTGCTGGGATTGCAAATACACAGTGATAAGGCCCAGATAAGAGGAGTTGATGAGAAAGAGATGGACGGTTCCTGTTACTTTCAAGCTTCAGTGATTCAGTGAACATGTGACACTGGCTGACACAGTACGTTTCTATTACATTATAGTTTTAAAATCTCATAGTTCGTTCACACCCTTAAAAGCTCATTCTTTTTCACCATTTATATTGCCTTATCATAGCTTAAAGGCATATTAAGAAAAATGAAATTATCTTGCATGAGAGACAACCAAACAGAAGTATCTTCTAACTACACCATGCTTTCAACAGTGGATACAATCCTGCTGGTAGTATTCACACATGCTGTGGAATCATTCCTATTCAAAGCAAAATTTATTATGAAATGAGATAACTATCATTTATTTGGTCAATAAAAATCTGAAGACCTATAGTGATTTCTTAAGGGAAGCAATCACATACCCTCCTATATTATTTTATATATAATATAATAGTATATATATACATATATATACATATATATATTATTATAGTCTCAGCCCTTATAATAAAAATGACATATCCAGTGCTGTGAAAAGCAAAAATATGTATCTGCATCCATCCAAATCTGTTAGGTAATATTTTAATATTTTGTTATGGCAAAATATTAAAATGGTGAATATTCAATACAATAACACAAAATAATTAATAATAAAGAATACAATTAAGGTCTAAGATTTTCCCCATCCAATCATAATTACCACCTGTAATTGGTCTTGGGCTATTAACTTCTCACATTTAGTGAAATGTATTTATATGAGACAAATTTTAATCGAAGTTTGCTTTACAAATCTTTTTTTCTCTCTCTATTTCTCACACCTGAATCCCCTTTATCTGGCTCCTAAAGTTCACACTCTATGGACACATAACTATATTACTCTGTTTACAAAAGTTTTCCTTTTCTTCTTTTTTATTCTTCTCTGGTATGTTACATCCTGACATGTCTCCACTTCCTCCTCTTCCCAAGTCTCTCCCAGCCATCGCCCCTCTCCTCCACTTCACCCCATCTCAGAAAACAGCAGATATCCCAGGGACGTCAACCAAACACTGCATATCAAGCTAAAATAAGAACCTACACACACTATCACATTAAGGGTAGACAAGGCAACCTGGTAGGAAAAAAGGGTCCCAGAAACAGTAGGCAAAAGGGTTGGGGACAACCCACCTCCCACTCTTAGGATGCCAACAAAAACACAAAACGATTCGGGTTTTGTTTTTTAACTTAATATCTTTGTTCTTTAACAACTTCATACAATGTATTTTGATCATATTCACATACCACTCCATTCTAGTCCTCCTCCAAGAACTACCCTCACACCTCCCAACTTGATGCCCTCTCCTTTATTTCTCATAATAATGTACTGAGTCCAATTTCCACTGTTCACATATTCATGAGTATGGTCACTGTCACTGTCCTGGTGTTTTCTGTCAACTTGACATAAACTAGTAGAGGACCTCCCAATTAAGAAAGTGCCCCATAAGTTTGGGGTATAAGCAAGTCTATCTAGCACCTGCTTGACTAATGATTGATGTGGGAGGCCCAGCATAATATTGTACAACCCATAGTAGGCAACCCTGGGTTGGATAAGAAAGCAGGCTGAGAATCAAGCTCACAAGCAGCATTTCTTCATTATCTCTGCTTGAGGTATTGGCCCCAGACTTCCCTCACGCTCTCTGCTTAAGATATTGCCCCAGACTTCCCCCATGTTCTTTGCTTGAGGTATTGCCCCCAGACTTCGCACCCTGATTCCTCTTGATGATGAACTGTGCTGTGGAACTGTAATCTAAATTAACTCTTTCCTCTTCTCAATCTTTATTATCTGAACAATAAAAAGCATAACAAGGACTGTCACCTTACCAAGACTATATCATCAAAGAAAATAAAATTTCACTCCCCAAGAAGCCATGAATTCTCAATAGCTCTTTAGCTAGCAGTCAAGCTCATGGTCCTTACCAACAATACACACATGCTAGACTATTGACTAGCTTGTTTTTGTAAACAACCAGCTACTGTCAGAAGTTCATAGGCTCCAGAACTGAACCTATTTTTATTTTGTTAAATGGACATAGGAAAAATTTGCAATCTAAATTCTACTCTCTGTGTTGACAGCTCAACATTACCTTAGGAGCTTCTTTGGGCAAGAATAAATTTCTGATAGATCAAAGTGCAGAGAAGAAGCATCTGCAGGGAATGCAGCTACACAAGGGATATCTACACCACACCCTCTACAAGGCCTAGGACCATTGATGAAGGTGGAGTGGAGAGATAGTAAGAGCCAGAAAACAGAGAAGACCAATGCAAAACAGTGTTTTGGGGATGGGACAGGACTTAACACTCATGTTACCCTTTTAACTTAAAGATTGGGTCTTAGAATTATTATACTGAGAGATCTCATTCTGTAAGATAGAACTTCACATTTGCTGCTGTCTTTTTTTTTTTCGATTTTTTGAGACAGGGTTTCTCTGTGTAGCCCTGGCTGTCCTGGAACTCACTCTGTAAACCAGGCTGGCCTCGAACTCAGAAATCCACCTGCTTCTGCCTCCCAAGTGTTGGGATTAAAGGTGTGCGCCACCACTGCCCGGCAGTGTCTGGTTTTGACTGACCAGTAAGTAGATTAAGTCCAAAGATTTTCTTCATGGAGTGGTTTGGGGACAATCACAGACTTTTACCTCTTTAGAGAGCTCTTTAGGCACTGCAGAGTTTGTATTCAGTCTTCGTGAGGTTTCTGGTTCTTTACTGTGTCTACAGAGCAAGCCCAGCCTTGTCTTTGCTTAGAGCTGTAGAAGTCTTGGGCCTAGAATTTCATCAATGTAGTCAAAGTCAGTCAAGAAAGTTCTTTGCATCTTAGTTCCTTTGGAAAGGTAGCAGGGATGGCAAGGCACTTTACAAACACAAGTTCCTAAATTGCTGGTCATTAGTTAAGGCTGGTATGTAAAGATCATTCACTAGAGGGTCTAGTAAAGCAATACTTTTCAAATATAAATTGCATGTGTGTATGTGTTGCGTGTGTGTAAACCCCTTTCTCCAAACCAATTAAAATCACAATTCAGAAATTTAAATGTCTTAGCCATCAGTGAGCAAAATAGACACTGAGAAAAAGGGCTAAATCTCTAATCACACCGCCCCAGCATCATGTAAACCTGCTTTACAGAATGGCCTCTTTATATACGTTGGAGAATCTTCTAGGTCTATGCCCAGGAGTGGTACAACTGGGTCTTCAGGTAATGCTATGTCCAATTTTCTGAACCGCCAGACTGATTTCCAGAGTAGTTGTACCAGCTTGCAATCCCACCAAAAAATGGAGGAGTGTTCCTCTTTCTCCACATCCTCACCAACATCTGCTGTCACCTGAGTTTTTGATCTTAGTCATTCAGAATGGTATGAGGTAGAATGTCAGGGTTGTTTTGATTTGCATTTCCCTGATGACTAAGGATGTTGAACATTTCTTTAAGTGCTTCTCAGCCATTTGAGTTTCCGCAGTTGAGAATTCTTTGTTTAGCTCTGTACCACATGATTAATAGGGTTATTTGATTGTCTGGTGTCTAACTTCTTGAGCTCTTTGTATATATTGGATATTAGGCCTCTATTGGATGTGGGATTGGAAAGGATCCTTTCCCAGTCTTTTGGTTATCCTTTTGTTCTTATTGACAGTGTCCTTTGCTTACAGAAGCTTTGCAGTTTTATGAGATCCCACTTGTTGATTCTTGATCTTAGAGCATAAGCTATTGGTGTTCTCTTCAGGAACTTCTCCCCTTTGCCCACGTGTTCAAGATTTTCCCCACTTTCTCTTCTGTTAGATTCAGTGTATCTGGTTTTATGTAAAGGTCCTTGATCTACTTGGACTTGAGCTTTGTACAGGGAGATAAGAATGGATCGATTTGCATTTTTCCACAAGTTGACCACCAGTTGAACCACCACTATATGGGTTCATTTCTGGGTCTTCAATTCTATTCCATTGATCTACCTGCTTGTCACTGTAACAATACCATGCAGTTTTTAACACAATTTCTCTGTAGTTTGAGGTCAGCTGATTTCCCCAGAAGTTCCCTTATTGTTGAGAATAGTTTTTGCTATCCTGGATTTTCTGTTATTCTAAATGAATTTGAGAATTGCTAGTTCTAACTCTATGAAGAATTGAGTTGGAATTTTGATCGGGATTGCATGGAATCTGTAGATTGCTTTTGGCAAGATGGCCATTTTTACTATATTAATCCTGCCAATCCATGAACATGGGAGATCTTTTCATCTTCTGAGATCTTCTTCAATTTCTTTTTTCAGAGACTTGAAGTTCTTGTCATACAGATCTTTCACTTGCTTGGTTAGAATCACACCAAGGTATGTAATATTATTTGTGACTATTATGAAGGGTGTCATTTCCCTAATTTCTTCATCAGCCTGTTTATCCTTTGAGCATAGGAAGGTTACTGATTTGTTTGAGTTAATTTTATGTCCAACCACTTTGCTGAAGTTCTTTATCAGCTGTAGGAGTTCTCTGGTGGAGTTTTTGGGGTCACTTAAGTATACTATCATATCATTTGCAAATAGTGATATTTTGACTTCTTCCCTTCCAATTTGTATCCCTTTGACCTCCTTTTGTGGTCTAATTGCTCTAGCTAGAACTTCAAGTACTATATTGAAAAGATAGGGAGAGATTGGGCAGTCTAGTCCCTGATTTTAGTGGGATTGTTTCAAGTTTCTCTCCAATTGCCAGAAGTTGGAAAGGACCCAGATGTCCTTTAACAGAGGAATGGATACAGGAAATGTGGTACATTTACACAATGGAATACTACTCAACTGTTAAATATGATGAATTTATGAAATTCTTAGATGAATGGATGGATCTAGAAAATTTCATTATTAGTGAGGTAACAATCACAAAAGAACACACATGGTATGCACTCACTGATGAGTGGATATTAGCCCAAAAGCTCCAAATACACATGATACAATTGACAGACCATGTGAAAGTCACGAAGAAGGAAAACCAAAGGGTAGGTGCTTCAGTCCTTCTTAGAAATGGGAACAAAATACTCACAGGAGCAAATACAGAGACAAAGTGCAGAGCAGAGACTGAAGGAAAGGCCATTCAGAGACTGTCCCATCTGGGAATTCATCCCAGATACAGTCACCAAACTCCAACACTATTGTGGATGCTAAGAAAGGCTTGCTAAAAGGAACCTGCTATAGCTGTCTCCTGAGAGGCCCTGCCAGAGCCTTATAAACACAGAGATGGGTGCTCACAGCCAACCATTTCACTAAGTGTGGGGTCTCTAGTGGAGGAGTTAGAGAAAGGACTGAAAGAACTGAAAGGGTTTGCAACCCCATAGGCAGAACAACAATATCAACCAACTAGATCCCCCAGAGCACCCAGAGACTAAGCCATCAACCAAGGAATACACATGGCTCTGGTTGCATATGTTGCAGAGTACAGCCTTGTCAGGCATCAATGGGAGGAGAGGTCTTGGTCATATGAAGGTTTAATAGATGCCCCAGTGTAGGGGAATAGAGGGTGGGGTAGTGGGAGTTGATGGGCAGGTGGAGGAACACCCTCATAGAAGCAGGAGGATGGAGATGACATAGGGGTTTTCTGTGATAGGGAAAATCTTGGTAAGGGGATAACACTTGAAATGTAAATAAATTAAAACATAAATAAATAAATAAATAAATAAATATTTAAAAAAAGAATAGCCTCAACACAAAGTATAGTTTTCACTCCAAAAAGAAGACAGGATAGCTAATTTTGAAACCAACACTGGGAATCATGAGCTAAGAAAAGGGGTTCAGGTTGCCCCAAATGACACTGTATTGTAGAAATCATTACCTGAACTTTTATCATCATAAAAAGATAAAGACAGTCATTAGTCAAGGCATTTATCAACACACTGGCAAGGGCCGCAGGTAGGTAGGTTTCCTTAAAGTAGAAAAACTTCTGCTGAAGGTCCCAAATGCTGAAGGCATGTTTAGCTCTGGTGTAGGTAGATGGAATGATCTGCTATGTTAATACATCCCCAAGGTTTTACATGCTAGCTAAAAGGGGGTCTCAGGATCTGACAAAGGGGGGTAATAAACAGATGTTAATGGTTCAAAATAGAGCTAAAGTCCTATTTGGACCTGTATTTGCAACATTCCAGCTCATTACAATCATGATACTCTGAGGCTCTGATCAGTCAACAATCCTGTAGGAACTTCAGCATAGATATCTGGCTCTTTCAGAGAACTGCTGTTTGCAAAGGATATGATTTGGGCAGATATTAGCCTCCTGCTATCTGGATTATAACACTGAAATAGTTTTGATATTACATTAAGTGATCACTTGATAAGTGCTTTATAGGCATGATTCTGTTTACTTTCAAAAGTTCCATCTGAGGTGGGTAGCATTATCACTTCTCTTAGAGGTCATTAGTTTCCCATGATTACAGAGATAGCAAACAGAGTGAAACACTAAATGTAGTAAAATACACAGACATACACATAAAGATACATAGATGCATACTTGTAAGGGTCAGTGATTTGCCGAAGAATAATACCTCGGACTCAAAAAAAAACAGCAAAAAGCAGTTATTTTGCAGAAATCCAACATGCAGGAGTCCACCAAACATCAGAATGGAAGATGAGGATGTTTTGCAAGCCTAATTTAAAGTAGATTAGGGAAATTCCAAGGAGGAGTAGGTGACCTTTAACTTGATTGATTGTCTCTATCTCTAGGGGTATGAGTATCTCTGGGATTGGCTAGGACTCTGTGGACTCTTCAGAAGTGTTACCAGGGATGGGATTGTGGAGCTGGAAGCTATTTCTGACTCATTGTTTTGCCTCAGGCCAGATGAGTGGATAGCTTCTGATTGGCTGCTCATGGACATTTTCCCCCCCAGTAATTGACTTACCCAGATTTGTACAGTTTCAAGAAACAAAAACTTAGGTCTAGACTCCCAAACTGCCAGTTTGAAGCTTGTCACGGAGTTTGCCTGGCTCAGTCTCTCAATACACATATATACAGGCAGACACACCCACAAAAGATATAAACACATAGAGACAGACACACAAAAAGAGAGAAACACAGACCACAGAAACATGCACAGACAAGACAGACAGACAGACAGACACACACACACACACATTCACAGATGGACAGAGATACACAGACATACAGACATACAGATGCACAAGGACATGGACACATACATGCATACACCTATACAACACAGTTAATGTGTCCAGAGAATCATCAGAGAGAATGATATAGGAAAAAAGGCACTGTCCTCTGGCAGACAAACAAGAAATACATAGGGTATACTTGGTTTTATCATTAGGCCCTTTGGGCTGTTCTCAGGCTATTCTCATACCAGTCAAATCCTACTTCTGCTGGATTACCTCCCTCTTGCAAGTTTAAGTCCCCAGTGATTCATGACCACACAAGTTCCTCTAATTCCTTGTACCACTGTGGAGAGAGGATATGTTAAAAAATAGTAGGTACCATATCCCAGTCTGCTATAGACTAGGTTTGAATGCTGGACTCCGGAGTATATCCTCTGCTTCCCCAGGATTGATGTCTCATTCCAGGAATTTACCAGATTACCAAATTTTTTCTGTCCAAGATAGAGAGTAGAGCTGCACAGGTAGTCTTTAAAATCTGATTGAGGAGGCAGAGAGATCTTCTCCTCTTCCCTGCAATAAATAGGTTTTCCCCAGTGCATTCTGTTTTATCCCTGTATTCCGTTCAACTTTAACAATGGCTAGAGCTGACCAGAAGAAAGATTATTTTATTTTACTTTTTTGCTCCCATAATCAGAATATTCTCACATATTATTGCTTGCTAATAAAAGGGATAGGTGTTTCCTACTTACTGTTGTTAAGGAAACATAAAGATAACATCGTCAAACTCGTCGAGGAAAACTCAAAGCCAAGATGTAATCATTCATAGATCATGTCAACTAGGTGTGTAGTATTCCTTAACATATCCTAAGTAACATACAGTATTTTGAAGGATTTAGTGTTATTATCTTTTATTACCTGTCTGTATCTGAATTTGTGAATGTGAATGCAGAGGCTGAGGAGGACAAAAGAGGGCTTGACTGTCCCTTGAGCTGGAGGTAGAAGTGTGCGTGAACTGATTGATGTGGGTGATGGAGATAGAACTCAGGTCCTGTGGAATCACAGTCCAGTCTTAACCACTGAGCTGTCTCTTCAGGCCCAATTTTCCTGATTTAGTTCAGTTACTTTAATACACTGATAGGCCAGAATTTATTTTTTTCATTCTATTCGTTATACAATACATTTTTATTTAGAGGAATCCTTACCATGCATTTTGACTAACACTGAGAATACAAAGTAACACCACTATTATGATAACACCTGCTTCTAAGATGCTCACACTGTGATGGAGGAGTGAGGTACACAAGGATCAGGGAATATCTTCAGGGCTAAACAAAGCCAAATGTTTTCTCTATTTCCCATGACCCTGACAAATGTCTCTGCCTGTGCAATCCATTATTAGCAGGGGGTCAAAGCAATTTGCTTATATTCCAAGTAGTCACTGCTGGTGCAGGGATCAAGAACAAGCTCCCATTTCTGTGTGTTCTCCAACACACAGTTATGGCAGCTCTCCTGCCTATGATAGCACCTTCCTTACTCTTCTACTCTGAGGGCTTCAAGTTCAGGATTATCTTATCTCCCCTTCTTCTTGCTTCCTAATCACGGCAGTAAAAAGGGATTTCCAGAATCACCCTCACACCTTGCAGCTGTCTGCTTTACCTCTGGACTTCAATTCTATTTTTTTTTTTTTTTTTGGCAGTTGCTGCAAGGCTGCCATGTGCCCTGCAGCATTGGTTTTCCTTTATTGCATTTCATGCCACTAGCAAATGATTCAACAAAGAATGGCCCTGAAGACAGCAGTACTTATTGGATGCCAAACTATAGGCTACTCACTGTTGGGTTCACAGCATCAGGAATGCATGAACTTGCAGTAGATACGAAACCTGCTATTAAATCAATGAAGGAAAACAGAAGTACTTATTATCATTTTGATTTTCTCCATAGTACAGTTTTCATTTGCCTGTGAGGCACATCCAGGCCAATATTGCAAAACCCTCATTAATCAGAATTTTTCTTCAGTTTCCCTTTTTTCTCTCTTCTTTTAAATTTTTCTTTTTTTATTAGATATTTTCTTTATTTACATTTCAAATGCTATCCCCTTTCCTCATTTCTCATCTGAAAACTCCCTATTCCATTCCCCCTTCTCTTGCTCACCAACCTACCCACTCCTGCTTCTGTGTCCTGGCATTCCCCTACACTGGGCATGGAGCTTTCTCAGGACCAAGGGCCTCTCCTCTCATTGATGTTTGTCAAGGCCATCCTCTGCTACATATGCAGCTGGCGCCATGGCTCCCTCCATGTGTACTCTATTGTTGGTGGTTTAGTCCATGGGAGCTCTGGGGCACTGGGTGGTTCTTATTTCTGTTCCTCCTATGTGGTTGCAAGCACCTTCTGTTCCTTCTGTCCTTTCTCCAGCTCTTCCACTGGGGACCTTGTGCTCAATCCAATGATTGGCTGAGAGCGCCCACCTCTGCATTTGTCAGGTATTGGCAGAGCCTCTCTGGAAACAGCTATATCAGGCTTCTGTGAGCAAGTGCTACAAGTGTTCAGGTATTTAGTTACTTCTCAGTCCACATACCTATTTACCTTTAAATAAGTGAATAACTACATGGCTAATTCCTACCATATTTATAATTTGAAATAAAATTGCTATTTGAAACTGCAAATTGCAGGTATACAAATGTGGTTTCATACCATAAGCCTTACGTATTAAATAAAATAGTATAAATATCCAAATGGATATTTAAAATTAATTTTTATAACTTTTCTGTTGGCAAATACATTTACTATTTTTTTTACCCAAAATTGAAAAATAGAGAAAATTTGTACTTCTACATACCTCAAATCATTTGTGTGCAAATATTTTAATGTATGAGCTTATATTATAATACATGTTTATATGTTTACGTTAAGGCCTAGGTATACGCTATATATTTTTGATTAAAATGCTAAATGGCAACTACATCAAAATTTCTAGTTTCACAATTTCCCTCCCTTCTATAGTACAGACATTCAACCATATTAACATAGTCCCCTCTTGGTTTTCAACATAAATAATCACGAGAAATTGAAACTTTATTTTTCCCTAGGTTTTTAAATGTTTGTGTGTTTTTACTGTTTCAGAAAACAAGTTATAAGGCATATTTTCATTTTATTCAACTGAATAGTGCAATGATTTCTGTTTCAAACAAGAGAATACATATCTATATAAAGGTGCATCTATATACAAATTTGCATAAGTATTTAAACAGTGGTCATCCTTGTGTCTTTGTTTATGAAAAACTTTGGAAGACCTTATTGTGAGTATCTCTACAGTAAAAATAATCACTATTTTTGATATTTTTTTTATTAGTGACAATTATTTCAAAAAGTGGAAAAATCCTGAGTAACTGAGGTACCTAAATCAGTCCCTACTCCTTTGCAATTGATGATAGATCCTTCACAGAAGAATGAAGTTCATTTTAGTTCCACAAAGTAGGTTAGAGAAAGTAAAAGAGCAAACATGAATCAGATTTATGAAGCTGTAAGTCTAAATATAGATGAGTATGTGATCTTTGGAAAAGATGAGAAAATGTTAATGCAGAAAGATCCATTTTCCTAATTCAACAAAACAGCATTCTAAAGGAGTAGTCGAGGAGCCGTTGATGAAGGACATTGTTTTATATACTCCAAAGATTTCGATGAATGGTAAGCAAACTTGAGTAAACAGCCATTAGGTAAATACTGGGGTAACAGTGGCATAATACTGGGGTGACAGTGGCATAATACTGGGGTAACAGTGGCATAATACTGGGGTAAATGGCATTTGGAAGAAAGTCAAGCCCGGCCTAAGAACAGCAGAGGGATGGTCAGCAGATGACAGACCAATATGGAAGAATCCAAACTAAACTGAAACTAATAAAAAACAAGACACTAATCTAAATTTGAGACGAAAGAAAATGAATGAAATGACATCAATGGTTGCCCCCGTGACAATAGTCACTCTTAGTAATCAGACAAGCACAGTACAACTGTAGTGAGTCTTTGAAAGAGCATCAACCATAGCAGTCTTACTCTCTTCATGACAATGAGCATGTAATTGTGCAGCAAGCAACAGATGCTCAACGGATGCACAGCACTATCCTACAAAGAAGACTATCAATAGAAGGAAATTAGAAGCATGATTTGATCTAGTTCTTACAACTTTATAGAGGCATACTTTACTAATCTGGTAGACTTAAGTATAGATTTCTATGTTGTAGTGGGGATTGAACCCAAGGCCTACTACATTGTAGGTAAGGTCTTTACCACTAAACTATATCTTCTACCCTCTATTTTCTTTTAAAAAAAGCTTTTTATTGATTTTTTTTTGTGAATTTTCCAACATGCACTACAATCCCATTCATTTCCATGTGCCTTCATATCTGCCCACTGCCCTTGCAACCTCCCACACCCCCACAGAAAAAAAATCAAATAAAATAATCTCACTGTGTAAACTTCAGTGTGTCACTGTAAGTTACACAGCATGCATACCCTTTGTTTAAATATCTTTACATTTAACATAAAAGTACATTATTTACAAATGTGCATTTCAGTGAGTCACTGGTCTGGCTCAAGGCCTCTGGCTTCTGGTACACTATCAATATTGTAATCTCGCTAGGGCTCCTCTAAGATATCATGTTCTTGTCTTGTATCATGGAGATCCTGCAGCTTTGAATCTGTAGGACCAGCCTCTTCATCCATTCCAGCAGTTCAATGATGGGGTAGATGTTGGGGTAGGCCACTTCATAGTTCTGGATCTGGGCCTGGGTAGTAGCTGAGTTGGTCGTTCCTCCAACTCTTCCAAATCCATCCAACAGCTCAACCTCTCCAGCACTGCTCTGGCTAGCTTGCCCAAGAGCTACAGCTGGCAAGGGGAAGGGCCAGCTCTCCCCTTCACATGCCCTTGGAGCTGGTTCACCAACACCCACACCACCAGGGCCAACTCTACTGTGTTGATTCTGCAAGATATGGCCTGTTCTCTCAAGTACTGCAGCTGGTGAAGTGTGGGGCCAGCTCTGCACAGCCTTTGAAAATCAAAATGGTCCAAGGAGACAGCCCATAGCAGAGAGGTCTGCATGGTCTTTGGTGGTAACATGGGTTACAGACATTGACACCGGCCATGGCTGCTGCTTGGACTTTAACAGTAGCATCACTGAGACTTTGCCGTGACCTCAGGTGACAGAGCAAGCTGCTCACATTAAGTTGTTCCTCATACCCTCAAATTGCCAGTTCGGCCTCTCTTCATAGTACTCAAACTCTTTTGCATTTTTCGATCCCATCTCTTCAAACCATGCTTGCATATATATCATAATGGCTCTAACTATGGGCAGCCATGTAGCAGTGGGTGGACCTCTAGGTATCTTCTGCTTGTCTGAACCACATGGAAATGAGCAAGCTCTCAGCTAGACAATAACTCATTAAATAACCCAGACTGTTTTTCAATTTACTCTGTAGCTCAGGTAGGTCCTGTACCTATAATCCTCATACCTTAGTCTCTTAAACATCCAGAATTACAAGGTTTTGCCACAGGGTCTGGGTATAAATCTTTTATGTATTATATAAGACATAATAGTAACAGTTTTATTCCACATGGGAACGGACTTTTCTCTCACTAGCATTTTGTTTTTAGTATCCCTAGAGAAAAGAATTTCTTCTCATGACAACCATGAAAAATTTCAATTAGCCAATTACTAATTAACTAAGCCAGTACCTATCAATAATTCTCAGGATATAGACAACATAGAAGTAGCATACAAAGTGTAAGTACAGTGGAAGGAATGATGCACAGAGACTAGCAATGTCATCCCACTTGGAACAGCTGAAACCAAACACTGTCTCCTCCAGACAGATAAAGGTGTTCACTTCATTTGTATTAGACAGACTTCAGACAGTAGTGAAGCCTCATTGAAGGACGGGCTAAGTCATCTAGGTCCTAAAATGTCAGGTTAGTCAGATCACTATGACACCTAAGGACATTTGAGAATGGTGGAGAATAAGAAACTTCAATTTTGATGTTCAGTTGTTTTCTACACAGTTAGGCTGTGCCTCACTAGGAAAGTAACGAATTCCTCATGTCCTGTCCCACACAGCTACCTAGAAGAGAGGAGCTAGGTGTCTGGTAAGCCTTTGATAAAGTAATGAAGCTATAGTGTAACTTTCATTAAAAGGGAATCATATACTCCAGCTCTCTGCAGATCACTTCCCAATGTGGGAAACTAGGAGTTAGAAGAGTTCCTGTTATCAAGGACAAAGACTGAGGAAGAAATTGAGCCTGGATTTCACCAGACAAGGCAGACATTGCAGGGGACAAAAGAAAAGTGGTTCTCTGAAAAGCTTCTGGAGGGTTGAGAGCCTGCCCATCCAAGTTCCTAGTTCATTTATTTTCACCAAAACTGAATTGAAAGAGAAAGTCAGCCTTGGTAAGTTCATTTTGGAGTGTAACTACTCTACTAGAAGCTGCTATGAGCTCATTTCCAGCCAGCATGGAATGACATATTTCCTTTATCTTTATTTGCTAGAAGGCTGAGGGCTTTAAAAATATCCACTTGTATCTCTAGCAGCTTTTAACTTGTTTTTCTATTTGGACTTTCTGATTTCAATCCTGGCAGATCTTTGCTGTTTCTGACACCTCACCCACTGGTTTGTATCTGGCTTTTAGTAATTACTCCAACTACAAATTTGTGTTTGGTACCATTAAAAGAATTGAAATCAAATAATATTCTAAGTTGAATCTGTGGATGTAATACAACAAGACAGCAAGGAGAGCATGCCTTCCCTTTATTCAATGACCTCAAGCGTTCAGTGTTCTACTGAAGACCTCAGATTGGAAATGGATCTGAAATGATGCTTCCGTCTCTTGAAGCAGAGCATGTGCACATAAGAGGTCCTTGTAGCTCCCTTGGTACTCAACCTGTCTGTCTGCAGAGTGCTAGCCAGTCCTGTAGCCAGCACAGCATAAAGACTGTTCTAACATCATCAGACTGCCCAGCAAGTTTTACACCATGGCTCCCAGCACTGCCACCCTGAAAGAACTTCTGTCTAAATTATGTTTCTCCAAACTCACCCCATCTGGACTCTGAGAAAAGTGAACAACTGAAGTACAACCATCCTTGTTTCTGAGCACATCCTTACAGTGTGTTTAGTCTTAAAACACTTTACTCTCTGGGAGTCTTTCCAGACACAATTGTTTTTACCTGCTACCTCTCTGGTCATTCATTTTCTGTTTCCATTTCTAGTCTTTAAGTGTTGCTCTCTTATCATCTATGGCATAGATGATATGATTATGATGCAGCATATGATAGATAACACAGCATGGCATATAATATGATATGGTGTATATTCTTTCTCCTCACACAGGACAATCATTTCTTTGTGTTGTGTTTTGTCTTCACACAAAGGAACCACCATGGTTCTTTGTTTCAGTTGCTCACATAAACTGCTGTTTGCAAAACACATATGTGATTCAACTTCACACATCTAATATTTAACCAGGGATCTTGTGCCTTATCGATTATGAGCCCTGCTTCCTCTATTTCCCATTGCAGTAAAACCCATGCCCTCAACCCAGTTCTAAGCTTTACATTTCACATCACATGTTTCTAGCCCTCTTTTTTCCCCATCATTGTGTGCTCATTAATGCACAACACCACTTGAGGTCGCTTGAACTTCTCTATAGCTCAGTTCATTTTATGTAGGAGGTAAGACAAACTTTGTAAACTCTAAATATGATAAAGTAATTCTTCTCTTGTTTAGCACTTTGAATTTGCATTTAAGGATGACCCCTTACATAGCTGTGTGTTCTGTTTCCATCTTCAAATCAGTGTTAAAGTACTCAGCAGTAAACAACTTCACTTATAAGTAATGATGTCGCTATATACATGTGTATACATGCACAGATAAAAGCATATTTACACATATATTCCCACATAAATTAGTATACTTACATGTATATGTATTCAAATATATCTGTCTACCTCCTACATAGTCATATACAGATATGTATAATTATGTACATAGAGATATATGTATATACACATATGTGCATACATAGAATGCATACATATATACTTATACATATATATATGTACACAAAATATATACACATATAAACACACACATATATATATATACACATATATATGTATATATATATATACATAACTTACTTCCAAAGTAATCTTTATAAAAATTCCCATTTAAATAGCTCAGTTTTCTTCCCTGAAACAGGATTTCCTGTGTATGAAGCTCTCTGTTTTCCTGATCTCCAAAATAACAACCTTCCCTAAGACCCTACATGTTATTTTCTGCTTTCTACTTTCTACCCATGCTCATTTTCAAATTTTAGGCCATGTCTCCTGAGTAACGAGAAAGTTAAAAAATACCCCCAAGTCAAACTGAACCCAAATCTGTTTCTCTGTGTCTTTTTCCAGGCTAGGGATGGAGGGCCATGTGGTCTAGACCATGTGCTCTAGAAGCATCTCAGAGCACTAGACATACCTGTTCTGCAGAGCCTGGCCTCTAGGACAAGGCAGCCTTCCTTCACCGGTGGATAATCTAGTCTTTGCTCACAATACAGTGAAGAGAGATTACATGTACACATTGATCACATCTCTTGCCGTGTGTGTGTGTGTGTGTGTGTGTGTGTGTGTGTGTGTGTATTTGTTTATTTGGTTTAGTTGTTTATTGTTTTTAGGTTTTTTTTTATATATTCTGGGTATATATTTGTTTTCTGATTGTTTTTGTTTTTATTTTTGTTTTAGTTTAACATGCTTCATTATGATTTGTAATGCTAAGCAGGTATAATATAATGATATGACTTGTTCATTCTAGGTAAGAGTGATCTATTATTGCTCTTATTTCATATATTAATGTGTAAATGACAATACTCCAACATAGTTTCAGTATGGTTAAAATTGATAAACAAAAAAAAAAAGAAAAGAAATGATCATGAAAATGTGAGAGTCAGAACAGTTCTAGAATTTTCTTAAGTAATAAGATGATCTCTAGGATTGTGCCCTAGCGTAGACTTTACTTGAATTTGGGGTCTATTTAAATGCACATAGAAGGAATTAAAATAAATTCTGTGGCTCTGAGGAAAGTCAGGAGATATTCACATTTAGAGTCATGTATTTATTTCACTCTTTGGAAAGCCTGATAAAGTGAGTGTCAGTCACACTTCCAAGGAACTGCAGTTCTATCTGTGATTGCAAACTGATCTTCAGTCTTCAAAGAAAAGGAAATTCTGATGTGCTCAGTGGCCCAGCATAAGTATACAAATGAAAGCATAGGAAAATTGTTGCAGAATGGCAAAAGGCGCTGAGTGATTAGAACTTAGGACAGGACTCAGATGAATCTCCTCTGAAAAGACATCCAAAGTATTTCTGGCCAAATTTCTAAGTATGAGTATAAAAGAGAACACTAGAAGTCTCCTGACCACTTAAAATGTATACTGAAGTGGCATAAATCTGTTTAGGCATATTTTGTATTTCCATCTGTTTAACATCCATCTAACTATGCATCTACCCATTCACTCATCATTCATCCATCTGCTTAACATTTATCTATCCACCACCCACCCACCTACCCACCTATCTAACTCATCATCCAACCCTCCACTTAGCCACCCACCTATCTGTCAATCACCCACTTGCCCTTCCATCCATCCACCCATCGGTATACCCACCTATCCACACATTCTTACATCTCCCCAACAATCCACCCATGCATTAAATGCATTATAGGAGGATAATATTCAATCTAGGATTAAGAAACTCAGAGAAATGATCTCTGGGGCATTAGCGGTTTATATAAAACCTGTTGTTATGAAAACTCATAGCTGGAAAGTAGTTAGCTAAAGGGGTGATGCAGGAATGGGGGAAAACATTGTAACAGAGGGAACATTGTAGAAAACCATACTGAGTCGTAATTTAATTGTGTTTTCAAGAATCTACAGCTTGTACATTGTCTTAGTTTCATTGTCTGTTACTGTGATATAATGTCCTGACAAAAGCAAGCTTTCTGTGAATGGATTCATTTTAACTCACAGTTGCAAGTTATAATTTATTATATCAGAAAAGTACATATATAGGAACTTGAGAGATCTGGCTATATCCTAACAAGATCTTACCTTCAAACCATGAAAACTACTCTGCCATGAAAATTAATACATTAACATGGTTTGAAGGTAAGATCTTGTTAGGAATCATTATGCTGTCTAACACAACACTAGAAGAAAGAGAAGTTACATGTCAGATATGGTAAAATTAAAGGTAGATGCTTCTAGGGTGACTTGTTGGTGTGAGACTTGACCATGTGTACATGTGGTTATATGATATATTCCAAACAGCAAGAATGAAGTTAACTCAGGGTTGGAAATTATATTAAAAGAATTAATCTATGCCTGAGCATATTACAGTGATAACCCATCAAGAAGAGCTGTTTAGTATATAGTAGGATATGTGAGCTGATGTTTCAAAAAATTCCACATTTATGTGCAAGATGTCACAAAGTTCGTTAGTTGGTGATTACTGAGTACATTGCAGAGTTGGATTATTACAAATCCAGAGTCTAAATTATCGTGGACTATATATATTTACCCCTCAATATATTCTTTTCATTGGGCACTTCTGTGCATGACCTAACATCTTCTTTATTATTAGGTAAAAATGTTTGAAATATAATAACTTAACAGACAGCTAGTTTCTGTCAGTCTAGAAACTAAAAATGTTATCAAATAGCAAATGAAACCTACAGCCAAGATTTCTCTCATTTGCTATATAACCTGTTTACTTGCTGTTTACACCACTGGGTCTGGAAAAAACTTTTATTTATGAATTTCTTTTGTTCTGCAACTATAAAAATCTAACACAACTAGTCCTAATAAGGAATATATTTTTCTGAACAATACAAATCTGTACTTCTTAGTGTGATCACTTATATTTGGCTCAAGAATAAATTAGCTATTATTACATTTGAGGGGAGAGCCATATTTCATGTCAACAGATATTTGGATTGGAAACTCAAGACTAGATATATGCAGATAAAATTTTCAAAATATTTAAAAGTTTAAAATATTGATTCACAGATGTCAGATGATATAATAAAGATGATTTTCAAATAGTAGTGGCATTTAAAGCAGGTGATCTCTGTGAGCAAATTCCCACTTTAAGACATCTTTAAACTTTTCTTTGGTTTTAGCTCAAACCTTCTAGGTAAAAGAGACTAAATATGCCCAAGACACCTAATTGCTATTTTAACCATTAAATTTATGCCCCATGACCTTGAGTTAATCTTGCCTAGGATTCTGACTGCCGTCTTAAATTTCCAAACTATGGCCTAAATTTGAGCATGATCTATAATGCTTGTCTTCAACAGCATTTTCGATAAAGAATTCTTCCTACAAAGAGTTTTATGACTTTTTACAGACTCTCTAGGTTAAAAACCTGCATTTGCTTTATTCAAAGAGAGTACAACTTTTGGGAAAAGTCTTTTGTTCTCCTCTGTTGCAGGTAACAAACTTTTCTCCATTTCTTTATCTTCTGATTATCTTCATTGACTTTGCTTGAGTCAAGTAGAAAACCCACTGTGTTGGGTTTCAAGAGGAACTAAAAAACTGTATTGTATTGAGAACCACCATGATTCCCACTGAATAAAACACTATAGCTGTTTTTCTTCCCAGAGATCAGAAGTGGATTTTACTCAATCCTTGTCAGGTCCTCCCTTCACCAGTCATCTTATTAATCTTATTTATTGTTTGATGTGAATATTGTTTGCCTTCACTTTCTCTGACTTCTGATAGACTCTATGATGCTTCATATAGATTTATACATTTTCTCTTGCATATTATTGATATTGGATGACCCTTACTTATCTAACAAATGGATGTTTAAAAACAGAACAATGGCTTTATATTTACTGCATTTTTAAGGTCAAATTTTCAAGATTATGGGTTGTGGAGATAGAATTCTCAGCTCAGATTCTACTTCTAGCACAGCTATGTTAAGCATCGTACCTTGAGTTCTGCATCTTTTTCATAGAAAAGCAAGAATATTTCAGAGTACTTCTAGGAATGTTCAACAGTACACACTACCTGGAAAATGTTAAACACGAAACATGAAATAACTTGCCCAAACTACTAAAACAACTGTGTATTCTATAAGTCACGCTAATATGCCATAAAATTGTCCCTATAGCTGAGTTGTTCTTCACAGATTCAAACACTGCAAGTGTCAAAATATTTTTTTCTGTCATATAGTACTGTAGGTAATAATTTAAAAACTTCTTAAGGCCTAGTAGGAGTGTAAATCATTAAATACCATTTGATATGTTTCTAATTAATCCTGTTTAGTGAGATATATATATATGTATCAATATATGTATATATTATCTATATATGTATATATCACTATATATGTATATATGCATAGGTATATATACATATATTTTAATATACATACATATATCACTAAACATTTACTATTAGCTATATAGTATACATACTATACTAAATATAATATATTTATATGCTAGTGAGTTTACAGCTCACCAAATCATTTTAATTTCATTCTAGGATGGAATATAAATTTCAGCTTCATTTGTATTCCAAGCATTCACTGTTATGAACTTCGAGCTAATCTCTTAAAGCTGGAGACATTCCTCCACCTTCCTTTCTACCTCTGAAGGAATCTCGAGTTGTGTCATTTGTTTCAATTCCCATGCTAGATAAGGCAGGGATACAAAAGCCATTTTTATTTGGTTCAGCATTTGGCTGACTGTTAGGTAAAGGATAAATTTAAAGATGCATCTGTAAATAGGCCAAAATGACTGATTTGAGTATTTAAAATGAAGTATTAATAGTTCAGTCTCCTAAATGACATCAAAGAACTGTCACTGAAGTGCTCTGAGTTGTATGACTCCAGGGATAAAAAAGAAGACTCACTGTATTCAGATTCATCCCATCTGGGGGTCTGAATGTATTATTTATGAATTTAACTCTTTTCTCTGCTACACTATAAAGACTGTATATAGAGAGGAATGTAAAGAAAGAGATGACTTTCATGCATAGCAACAGAAAAACCTGGTGGCCAAAAATAAGCACTTCTTATTCAATGTCAAATTTTGTGATGAACTGATTCATCTACTCCATTTTTTTTTAATACTGAAGCTAATTTGGAGAGTTAATTTTCTTAGACTTCTGAAATATGAGAGAAAGATGAACATATTTTCAGGTAAACCAGAACAGGACAAATGCTGGAACTATTTTAGCTATGGGACAGACTTCAAAAAGTTACTCATGGATGCCTCAGTGAACTCACTTATGTAGGGGTGATAACAAGCTTGGACATTAAATATAGATGCATATAAGATCTCATTATCTTTAATAACACTCAGTAGTAAAAAGTTTCTAGCAAGTGCCTATTGACACTATATCTGCATAAAATCCCATTGACATCACACAGTGCATATTGCAACACACATTTCTTCTTTTGACTACCAGATTCTATGTAGTATTCTTAGGAGTAACCTTTTAAAGAATTATTTGGGAATTTCACATAATGAATCCAGATCACCCTTACTTCCCAGTCCTCCCAGCCTCTCCTACCCTTGTGGCCTCTTTCCACCCCATTCCCCAACAAGATAAATTTATGTTGTCCATATAGTCATTGGAGCATGGTCAAACTCACAGTGGCCAGCCACTTAAAGAAATGTGAGTGCTTCCCAGACTACCCTCGCCAGTAATCATCTATTGTGGAGAGCTACATTTTAGCATCCATATCACAATTTTAAATAGTTCCCTTAAATGACTTCCTGTCTAGGTAGTTACTTATTTTAAGGGGCGGGGAATGCCCCAGAAGCCTTCTATGTCTCTGTTTTCTTACTGTGAGCCTGCATTCATCAATACAATTGCAGAAGAGGCTTCCTTGTCCTTACCAGTCAGCAAGAATGTAGATCATGGACTTCCACATAGTATCTAGTAATAACACAGACCATGGGCATCCTCCTGGCCTCTGGCACCAGCATGTGCCATGAACTTGTCCCAGTGACAGTACAGTCCATGGACATCAACATGGCTTCAGGTGGCAACAGAGACCACAGTATTTGTATATTCACATGGAGTTTGGTAGTAACACCGGTCATAGACACCAACTTAGTCCTTCCTCCCCTCCATGCTGCACACTGTAGTAGGATCATGGACTCAGGACATGGTTCCTAGTGGCAGCGTGGACCACTGACAAACACATGACCTCTGGTGGTGGTGGTGATGTGGGCCACAGGCATTGCTGCAGGACCATAGACCCAGTGATGACCCTCGCTGCAGCAGGAACCGCAGACATCAAACATGGCCTCAGGTGGTAGTACAGATCATACATATCAACATGGCCTCTGGTGGTAGCTCAGGCTGTAGATGTCAACCTGCTTCAGCATCTCTCCATTGCTTAGCACCACCCCATTCTTCCATCCTTCCCACTCCTCCATTGCATATTCATTTGCACAGTGGTACTGAAAACAGCAGCATGTCACTTAGTTTATTTTTTTACCACACAACTTTACATGCAAACACCCATTGCATTCTATGTCCATTGAACTATCTACATTTTCACCTCCATCTCTCATCCTCTAGCCCACTTTCCTCTCCTCTTCCACCATCCCTCTGTCTGAACTTGAATTCCCTCCTCTTGGCCCAGTGATTGGTTTCTTTATTCACTAGAAGGGTCACATGAAGTCCTGAGTATGTGATTCACTCCTCATCCCAGGCAGTCCCTATTGAGGAAGCTGAATTAGCATCAAAATACAAACAGCACCTGGGCTACCACAACAGGACCCTACCTTGGCAAAAGTGGTCTATGTAGGAAGCTAATTAGATGTTGAAAGGTCTAGAGAATACTGGTTTGGGCACAGACAGAAGTTGTCAAAAGGAACAGAACTTCAGGATTTTGATTATTGTACAGAAAAATGGTGCCTAGTTCACTTCTCCAGCTCTGGAAGATCTGGCACCCAGGGTTGTCTAAAGAACACTGACAGAAAAGTATCTGAACATTCCTCCAGGAATTCTAAATCTCCTTGGAATAACTTCCAACAGACTCTCTGGTAAAGAACAAGAACATGCCAATTTGAGAGACATCACTGAGCTTACTCACATATCAGTCAGCCCAAACAGACTTTTTGGTTATCTATATGGAGCAGGTAGTTACTAAGACATCTAGACAGCATCATAAAACTTACCTAGGATGTAGGTCAGAATAGGGGTTCTCTTTTGCCTTATCCACTTCCATTCTTAAGATAGTGTTTTGCATGGCTTCATAATAAACTCTGCCTGTCTTCAATACAACTGTTTCCTTGGCTTCTCTAAATTCTTTCAAAGAAGAGTGAAAAGAACTTCTGTGTGTGAATGAGGGGTTGAGATCAGTATTCTCTAGGTCTTCAATTAACTAGCTACCTACCAAATACAACTTCCCTCAAGTTAATGCCCCTTCATACCACCTCGATCTTCAGTGCATGATAAAGATAGAAGGCAATGAACATATGTATATATGTATATGTATATAAATGCACACACACACATATATATACATATATACATGTATATATAAAATTTTAAATATGATCTTCATATAGAATAGGTGTAGATATTTTATTATAGAAATACTATACAAAAATGTATGAATATGAGTAAAAACTGAGTGCAGAAATATAACTCTTGTAAGTTCTATATCTATTGTTTTGATACCGAAACAATTACCCTGGGAAAAAGTGTATATTTTATATGGTATATTCCTCTTCACCCTCTACTACACACATCAGCCAGTAGTGAATTAACCCACATTCTCTTCAATGCCTATGTAATCTTCCCCTAAAGATACTAAAATATTCTGAACTAATGTGCATTCATCCTCAATAATCTGGATTTATTCTTGAGAGACTAGGACAAATCAAGCAACCTGTAATAAAGTCAACCCCTAAACATGAAGGAAAAAAATATCCAAGTGTTTGTTTGTTTGTTGGAGTTTGTGTGTGTGTGTATGTGTGTGTGTGTGTGTATGTATGTAAGTATGTATCTTGTATCTTGCTTTTTTGCCTTTTTTGCTGGCCTCCTACTTCCTCATGGCTTCTCTCTACCCGAGCAAAGTGGTCCATCACCTTTTGATTGTCCTCAATTAGCCAAGCACTCTCCAGCAATGGCTGTCTGTAGGAGCCTCTGCTCCTCTGTCTTCACAGATATCATGGCTCCCCTCCATTAGCTCAAATTCTGCTCAAATCTGATCTCTCCAAACCTGCCTTCCTGAAAGGCAGCACTTCCTCCTTCGCCCACTATTCTCTTTCCTTTCCTTGATCTTCCTGTTTGTCTTGTGTTTTTCTGTTGATTTTTGTCTGTCTTCCCCATCAGAATGGTTCTCCTTGAAAAGAAATGAAAACAAAATGAAGGGTGTGTTCACTATTACATCCCCTAGCCGGAATCATGTCCAGCCCCTGATGTTTCCAACTGTGTTGAAAACTTATGAAGTGAATTATTTGTAGCATTGCATATGTGACAAAACACAGAGTGCTATTATAATAAAAATGAGTTAAAATAAATGTATTTTGCATTACTTTAAGACTAATTCTCTTTTAAATTGTTGTTTGGGGATAGCTATATGGTTTTTTACCTTTATTGTACTGTTGGACATAGAATTGATTACATTTAACAAAAACAATGAAAAATAAAAAGCTTGTCACTTTCAGTTTGCAAATGTGTGTGTGTAGCATATGTGAATATAAACCTCATCTGTACATTAATTCAAGTATTTTTATAATTTTATTGCCTCTTTTTCAAAGTCGTTGCATATAATCTAGTATGGAAATGCTACATTGACCTTTGGATCAAATGAGATAGGATTATTCCATTCAGCAACTGATCATTTTTTGTCCACATTTTCTGATACTCACTCATCCAGCTTGAACTTCTCTGGATTGATTGAAATCCTGTGAATGATAAATTGGAGGAAGAAAGGGAGTCACTGTGTACAGAGACTATTGACACTTTGATCAGCTCGAGTGGAATCAAATGAGACAACAGACATTTCCTTGCACAGCTAGTGATGATGAAAATTGGGCAAGTTTCTTGCAGTGTAATTTATCAGTGCATGTAAGACTCCTTAAATACACACTTTGCAATGTCCAATTCTGAGTAATTAAACTAACAAGACGATGGCATATTCTTAAACATTTCCCCCTTAAAATGACATGCTGTGTTTTTTAAAAGTTTTAAAATGTACACATTAAAAACATAAGGCTAATTTAATAAGCAGTAGTACTCTCCTAAAGGTGGGTATTAGAGACTGCTTGGGTTTTGCTATGATTATATTGAGAATATGACCCTTTTCATAAAACCTAAAGTGAAACTATACAAAGAAATTTATATTATGATCCAACTGTCAATATTCAAATAATTTTAAATAAAAATACTTTCATTTTTGTTGCCAAGTCAGCTGGGCAAGAGGGTACAAATCATTGCCACAGTTGAGAGACAGCGGCCATAGTATCTCTGTGAGTTCAAGGCCAGCCTGGTCTACATGGTGAGATCCTGTCTCAAAATTAAATAAATTAAAGGCCATCAACTTAGTGCATACCATGTTTTTCATTGTATTTGCTAATTTCCTAATCTTGGTGCCCTTCTGATAATCTTTAGGTAGAAACTCAGTAAGAACAAAGAGAACATTATGTTGCCATGCCAGCAATGACAGTAGAAATACGTATTTTAAACTCTAAACCTCTTCCCCCATCTGCCTTGGTGACTCTGCTAGCATCATACTGAAATTCTGTTCAATGGGAACATTCTGTGGAACTGGTCTTCACAAAACAAAACTTCTCATTCACTTCTTTTTAAGTTTTTTTTTTTGTACAGTTAATGCCTCTGATTCACTGTCTTCCATTCTAAAATTACTTGCCCAAGAAATGCAGATTTCTGAAGGCCAATTCCTTTAGGAAATATTTTGTGTAATTAATCTTGGACAGTTTAGGAAGAACCACTGGGTTGTCTAGTTACTTGTAAAGAGAAGGAGTTGGCGTCTTCAAAGCAGTAATTTACATGTAAACAGCAATCAGGAGCAGGAGCAAGGCAGAAACTGAAAGGCAGTTTGCATATCTTTGGGTTCTTAGGGATTCCTAAGGAGGAACAGAGTTGAGGACCATGGGCAGTACCAGTTTTATCCATGTTTCTGTGCCATAGAAATGGCACATGATGTGCTTCCAGCCTGGCCAGTCTGTAGTTGAGAGCAGTGCAGTACTGTTTATGAACAGGACTGGTCAGAGGGGACATCAGAGCAGTGTTTTCTGTCCTGTACCTCTTGTTGACTAGGAGAGACCACCCCAGAGGCTCTGGGAGTGCTTCTTGTATGGGGGAGGGGGTACAAAGAATGTCTTCAATCATTTCCTATTAACTCTTTTTTCAAGTAGAAATTAGATCTCACACAGAAACATGGTTAATTTAGAAATTTTCTATGGCTTATGGGGCAGAAATTCAAATTGATAGACTTTCAATTTGCTTTTTAGCAAGTAAAGAAAACTGAAATTCTGTGAACAATGCTTTTAGTTCTAAAGCTGTTCTCTGTCTTGTTCAATTTTAAAATAGAAAGCCTTAACACTTTTGAATAAGAAACAAGGTTCATATTTTAGAAAAGAAAAAAATTCTCCTTATTAAAATGGCTTATTATATTCAAAAGTTTTTGATTATTTTTCATTTTGTTAAAAATCACATGGTCATGTAATTGCACAAATTAAAAAAGACACTAATATTAAAATCAGTCTTCAAAATGGAAGAGATGTATTAGTTAAAATTTGAGTGATTACAAATCCTTATTTACTAAAGCTGAAAAGGAAAGATCGACTTTCAGTAATGCTTGGCTTCAAGTCACTTTCTGATGATTGAAGAATTTTTGCAATCAATAATTTAATTTATTTATTATTACATAATAAATTTGATTATTTATTTTGATTTATTATTAATTCAGTGACATTTCTATTTTATATCAATATATATTTCTAAACCATTTCTATGGTCAAATAACCAGAGGCAGGCAAGTTAAAGTCACAACAAGGAGACTGTCTACTCTCTGTGTACTGGCTTCTCGTGATCTTTTTGTATAAATTAAAGGAAATTCTGTTCTCACTCTGCCACAGAGCATGGAAGGCTCATGCAATGTCAGTGAGCAATGCTCCAGCAAGTCTGAAAGCACATGTTCAGAAATTCTGCTACATGAGTACATTTAAAGCCCTTACTTTTAAAGTACATGATATATACACATTTTAAATACAATTATGTATCTCAGACATATTAGATATTATTTATAATTTTGAAAAATTCCTTTAATTAGGTATAATTGTGCCAGAAACATCAAAGGTCCAGAGGACCAAGAATTTAGATAAGTATCTACAGTTTACAGTGAAATTTCAGAAGTTAATCGTGTCAAGGATGGGTCAAAATGAGATTGTGTTGGTTCCACTTACAAAGTCCAATAACACACCAAAAATCCACATTGAGGTAAATGGAGGAATCTGTTCAATTGACCCATTCACTCATTTTTTTCTGAGTAATGTATACTCATTAGATAACTAATAGATAATAAATATACATGAAGTGTAATTGCGCTTGTAATCTTAAATTCCAAGAAAAAACGCTCCAGCTTTGTTAGAGTCTACACAGCTGGTTGGCTAAATAGAGCTTCATGATTGTAGAGCATTTAGAATGGTGCAGATCTCAAGACAAATACTGTGAGCTTTATTTAGTTCCTGAAATAGTCATTGCACACCTTTGTGCCTAACCCAATAGCCTTCTGACTATCAAGTAAAACCTTTGCAATGCATTAACTTGACAAAGCACTGAATTCAATGAAGCCCAAAGCTAGGAATGTTATCAGATGTACAAACCTACAGTGTGCTTTTCACTGCTCTCCTGTAACTCAATAATCTTATTGTCCCACCAATGTGCTTTTCAAAAGCTACGATTTATAACTTAATTTTGTTCTGGGATTATAAGAGTTCTTATAAACACAGCTATATAGGGGATATGTTATTTGAGGCAATGTGAATCGATGCTCCTGGGCCATGTGCATTTATATTTAGTTCAGAATAAAATATCTTGTTGCCTTAAATGTGTAAGTTGTATTTATGCTGACAATGATTTTAAACAAACCGTCATCCTTCAAGTAAGTGTTCTGCCAAGGTTAGTATACAGATATTCCAATAATGTTGTTCCTTTCAGACACACTCAAGTCTGTCCGTATAGGATTAGCCCAGTAATAGCAGTGGTTTTTATTACTCCCATCACAAAGGGATCTGCAGGTGACCAGGGTTTTCCCGGTGTGCGATCCTAGAGGGACTTTGCCTGTGGGGATTAAGATCTGTTGGACACATGCCCTGTAGAAGACATTTTAGATACTGTGCAAACGCTCAGCAACACTGCTTGGCAGGATACAATCAGGTCAATCAACTATACATGCTGGACACAGTGGTATTTTTCTTGTTCAAACAAATTTCTGTGACACACATGAGTTCCCAGAATCATAGCAATGTTGTTGGATAGGTCCTCATTCATTTTGTGGGACAAGAATAAGAACAGGGGCAAGATTGATAACAATTACTCACCCAAGGTAATAAAACACATTGGTGCTCCACCCAGATCAAACAAATTCCTGAAAGCTCAGACCAAAATATTTGTGTGGAAGGACAACCTTTGAATTCAATAAAAATGCCATGTTCTCATAGAAAATTTACTTTCTTTGCAGAAGACCACAGACCCACTGAATGAAAATAAGCATGCAAATACCTGTCTCTGCTGACTTATTTGTTTTTTCCTGAACACAAGCCTAGTCTTGTAAGTAATGAAGGCCTTGTGACTTGGATGGGCACATTTACTACTTGGAAGAGAGTCAGGGAAGCTGAGAAATTTTTCACCTGCCACCTGTGATGTGCTTTCAAGGCAGGCAATTCAATTTGCACCATTATCTCCAGAGAGTTCCGTGGATGATACTAGTGAGCTTTGCTCTTTAAGTCTTAACAGCTTGCCTCTTATCAAACATTCAGAGATTCAAGAAGGAAAGTTAATATATTTCAAGGCTTGTTTTCTAAAGTTGACATTAGTCAGAAATACTAAATTAAGACTTATAAAACATAGATACTCTATCACTATTATGCAGGGCAATGGAAAAGTAAAGTAATATATTTTCTTCTACATGACTCTCAGAAGCTATTTCACTCATACCTTGAAAAAAAATTTAAAGTAATAAAGCAAACAGGGTTGGTTTTCTTTTTGAATTCATATTATCAAGGTTCACAAAATTATTTTCTTAAAAAATGAATTCTCTGGGTGTGGAGAAATAGAAAGGAAAATAGCAGACTACAAATGGTTTGAAGTGGAGATTGTAGACTAGGAGGGGAGAAGGAAATAGGTACGGAAGAAGGAAGAAGGATAAAATAACATGAAGGATGTCTGAAAAAGATCGTAAGGAATCATTATTATCTTTCTACCTAAAATTACATATAATACATAAGTCTGTGCATATGCATAAATATACTTATATGTATATATACCTACCATCTGAGCTGACAATGCTTCTTCCAAGGGCCATAGACCTTCCAACAAAACTCCTAAGGACAGGCAGAATCATCCTTCTGTTGAATTGTTTAGAGTTGTCCAAGAGACTCCACAAACAGAGGTGAAAGGTAAGTATGTATTGCTGAAGAAATCATGAACTTTGGATGAAGGAGGACCTAGAGAACCTGTGTTTGATTTGACCTGAAAGCCTCCTCCCTGAGAACTAGCTTTCATGAATGTGCCATGCAAGCTTCAAAGGGAGGAAAAAAAAGAAAAAAAAAAAGAGCAGTCCTGCACATCCATGATTCTTATGACTAACGATTATCACGGCAGGGAAAATCCACAAAGTGCAATAATGGCATGCATACCTTGTTGGCAACCAACAGCTCTCTAATTGGACTTAAGACCCACTCAACAAAAGGGAAGTCATTACTGGTTAGAAACCTAGGCAAATATCTGGGGCTAGAGTAGTCATGAATTTTAGAGAACTTACAATTACCTATTTACTAAACTAGTATAATCTTCAACTAAATGCTAAACATTTATCTTTATATTTACAGATAAGTATAATTTTCACCCCTCACCAAATACATTTCTCTTTTAATAGATAGAGACCATTACAGAAAACCAAAAAAAGTCAAAGGTCAGAGAATTTGTTTGTGTGGTGCTCAGCCCTTTTGATATATCTTCACCACAGCTCTTACACTTAGGGCTCAGGGATAATTGCAGAAGGTTTATAGGAGCTAGAGGAACAAATGGAATTTATTGATAGATTGTGTCTCCATGAAATGACAGAGAAGCTACACTCATGAAATCTTCCTAACATTGCTGTCTAAACAAAACCTGCACAAGAATGACACCAGACACACTAAAATAGAAGAGAGAAAACTCAAGAGGCCTTAACCCTAGACAAAAATTTCTATGTAACTAAGGAATTCTGAACATAGGAGACATATGCAGTCTTCTTCAGGGAAGAGCACAACATTTGGTTATCAAGTAGTCCATCATGAAATAATATACTTATGAGTAACATATGGACTGAGAAGATTGCACAAGTATTTAGGAATATATACACACACATACACACACACAGACACATACACACACACACACAAACAGCAACAACAACTAAACAAAAAGAGGTCATGAGTGTGAGAGATGGTAAAGTTGGGGGTTTATGGAATGGTTTGGAAGGAGGAAATGGAAGGATGAAATATGATGTAATTTTAATTTCAAAACTTAAAATATTATAAAAAGAAATAATTATGAAAATCAAGTGAGAAATATGGGAACATGCTATGGCCACACTCTTGTAAATTCATTTTATAATTATCAAACTTTTATTTATTTATTTATTTTTATTTATTTATTTATTTATTTTATATGAGTACACTATAGTTGTCTTAGATACACCAGAAGAGGGTATCAGATCCCATTACAGATGGCTGTGAGCCACCATGTGGTTGCTGGGAATTGAACTCAGGACCTCTGGAAGAGCAGTCAGTGCTCTTAACCTCTGAGCCATCTCTCCAGCCAATTATCAATTTTTTAGACTAGATAGAGTATCATTCATATTTCATGATGGTTTACAAATTGTAATAATATACACAAATGTATTGGCTAGTTGTCAAGCTGGAGTTATCTGAAAAGGACCCTCAATTGAGAAGAGTGCTATAAGATCTAACTGTTGGGCATTTTTTAAATAAGTGAGTAATGGGGGGAGGTTGCTGCCCATTGTAGGTGGTGCCTTCGCTGGGTTCCTGGTCCCAGTTTGTGTAAGAAAGCCGGCTGAATGAACTGTCATGAGCAAGCTGGTAAGCAACCCCCATCCATGGCCTCTATATCAGTTTCATGCCCTGTTTAAGTTCCTGTTCTGATTTCCTTCATTGATAGACTATAACGTAGAAGCATAGCCAAATGAACCATTTCTTCCTCAACATGGTCATGATAACCCTGAGACAATAGGTTGACATCTTTTTGCTTTACTAGTTTAGTTATTTAGTTCTCAGCAAGGGAAAAGGGAGATATTTTCTACCTTATTTTACAATTACTATTCATAGGATTAATTATGAGTGTTTTCTGTGGATTAAACAACCGGAGGACTGAGGCTCCTGCCCCAGCTTGCTGTTGTGGATGGATTGTTTCTTTTTGGTATAACAACAATGTGAGCCTGGATCGCAAACCTGGGCCAGGTATTCTACTGACATAGAGACTGTCTTGGGCACCAGGAGAACTTAAATCCTGCCAGAGCAAATCATTAATGGCTTCAGGCATTCTCATTCAACAAATTCTCCTTCATCCTGCTCACAGTCCCTGGCCTGAATTGTTCATGTGTAAACCTCAATGGCCCCACAGAATAAACTGGTGTCTGAGTTCCAAACCCAATGCTTCTATATAGTATTATGTAAAAGTAGTGCACAGTTTTCTAATTTTTGAAAATTTAAATTGTTATCTGCCATTATGTTTTTACTTAACACACACACACACACATACACACACACACACACACTCACACACTTCCTCCCTTCCACTCCTCCTCTTCCTCCCTCTCCCTTCCATCCTATCAAGAAAAGACTGACTTTAAACTTGCAGTTCTGCTTTAGACTCTGGAGTTATAGGATTACAGCTGTGTACTACCAAGATTATCTTCATATATCTGAATATATGAATCTTTGTACAAGTTTTTTCAATTTTTGGAAATATAAATAATGCATAGTCTACTTTTTTGTCCTCAATTTCTCTATTAAATGCATTTCTCCATGTAAACAAGTTTCTCTCAAGGTTTTTTGATTGTTCTTTGTTCAATAAACATGCATATATACTTATAAGTGTGTGCACAGATGTATTTAACTTGCATGCATAGTAATAGCTCAATAAATATTGCCCTGGCTGTTGAGTAAGAATAGTAGCATAATTTTCCTCTACCTTTTAATTCACTCAATTTGTCAATGGGAATCAAAAGACCTCTTTAAATAACCACATAGAAAGAGCATGGCAGTACCATCAGGTCATTTTACTAACTAAATACCCAGCATTTCTATACAGGATTCCAGGTACAAGCAGCTAATGACATATTAAGTCTAGCTTTGTTTCTTTATCTAAACCTACAAATGAGTCCACAGTTCTCTTAGTCCTATTCTAAAATTTCCCCTAGGGAGAAGAGGCACTCCTACACACATGCCCAATGGCAGAGCTCCTCTTTGAGTCTTTGAGTGCTGGGCAGTAATGGAGACAAGAGATCTGGTATCCACGGTGGACACTGGCAGTGCTTTCCCATAGGATGAGAAACAAGGTTGGCCACTGGCAAGTGGAAAAGAATGGTGTAACGTCCTTATCTGTCTTTATAAATAATTTTTTTGCATTTTTTTTTGAGACAGAGTTTCTCTGTGTAACAGGATGTCCTGGAACTTGCTCTGTAGAGCAGACTGGCTTTGAAGTTAAAAGCTCCATTTGCCTCCATCTCCCAAATGTTGGGATTAAATGTATGCACCACCACTCCCTGACTATATCTCAGATGATGTTAATATCCTACAGAGAGGATATGGCTTGATGTTACTAATGGCAGACTAAATAAAGTGAAATGGTTGTCTATATTTTCCTTCTACAATGGAGTGAGTTAATACAAATGTTCTATTACCAAGAGCTTTTACTACTTGTTCAAATCTAGGCAGCACTGCATTGATTTTGTTTTCTTTTGATACAAATATATAGCTTTCCTCTTAATCTTTCAGTCAGGTATTCTTCCCCCTCTAGTTAAATGACTTTTTAAAATTTGTTTTATGTTATAGCAGAACCTCATTTGAAACTTTTACCATTTGTTTACCCTTTGGGATTAATTGTGTCATTTGATCAATTTACAAACTTGTCAACCATTCCAAAGAGAGAGTGTCTGCTTTGCTCTCTAGTCTTTCATAAGGAATGAAAATGTGGCTGGCTATGTTTCACCAAGTGCTACAAGAATGCTGTGACAAGTACCTTACACATTTGTAAATAGGTGTCAGAACAGCACAGTTGCAGCACAGACTGATTTAGAATCAGCTAAGACAATGTGGGATGCATGGGACATGTGCAAGTTCTGAACACTCTCTGCCTGTGTCATCAGAGCATTTAAACTGTTGCCAGCACAGGCATCATTACGATCATGCAGTGAAGTCATCCGTGAGCTCAAAATCTTCCCATCAGAATCACATAGGCTCCCCAGCCTTTCTTCCTCCTGGACAGTCAGGAGAGGACAGCCGGGTACTGTGTATATTATTTGTGTGCACCCATGGACTCAGCTTTGGACAACATTCATGGCACACTTGACAGGAACAGGAAAAACCAGTCTGACTAGTAATACATGCCCATGGAGTTGTCCAAGCCATCTTTTCTGTGCATGCCAGTGGCTACCATGTTCCATGAGCTTCACCAATTCAAATCAGTAGTGTGACAGTTTTTGATTGTAATCTTGCTAAAACCCAGAATCACTTGAGAAGAGAATATCAATTGAAGAAATTTCTAGAGAAGTTTGTGATTTTTCTTGATTGATAATTAAGTTGGTAGAAGCACCTGGATGGTGGTCCAACAACATTATTTCATGACCTGGTCTGAAATGTATGAGCAAAGAAGACTGGCTGGTCACAAGGAAGCTTGCAAGTAGAGCCGATGTGTTGGTTTCCTCTCTGTTCTTGACTGGGCATAAGGTGCGATTAGCTCCTGTGATTCATGAAGACCCTAAACTAGTCAAGTTTTCATCTACCAAAGTGGTTAGTGGTGGTAACTAGGGGTTGAGCTAAGAGGGAAATGACACTTATTAATCAGCAGGGATATAGTCTCTTTGTAAGAGAATAAGCTATGAAGAACTGCCACATAGCACAGTACCCAGGCCAGTGATTATAAATTATTCGCTTGATGTAAAAGGGTATGTTGCATGTGTACTGTTCTTATTATTAGAAAAATATCTGAACAGCTAACTGTTAAGTGGCAGGAAAGCAAAAGCTAAAATGTGAATGCTGTGGGAGAAAGGAAGAACTGCTGCTATTTCTTTTGTTGCAGATGTTGGACCAGACAAGGAGAATGAGAATATTAAGTCCTCTTAACTATACATTACAATTTTCAGTCCTAGAAATTGCTTCCAGGACACTCATGTCTCTTTGCTTTTGAACTACCAGGCTAGCCTGTGTGGCTGTTAGCTGCTTGTCATCTTGTGGTCTTTTAATTTGGAGATGTATCGTCATGTTCTCTCAATCTCTTTGCTCACATAATTTTTTTCTGTTTAAAGTGAATTGCTAACTAGATAATATCACCCAACTAGAAAATATTTATATATTAATGATGTGATCCTACAAAAGTTAGTTATATGGAAAAGCATGAAATTAACCTTTTGTCTTTTTATTCTAAAATATTTGATTTTTGGCTGTCATTTACAGTTGTTTTAGTGTTGCCAGGTCACATTAAGCCTAAAGTATTTGTCTTTCTTGATCTACCTTACCCTGCCCTCCTTTTCCCTCCTTTCTTCCCCTGAAACTACACACACACACAAACACACACACACACATACACATACACACACACACACACACACACACACAAGTTCTGTTACAGAGAAGTTCAGGGTTACAAATCCACTTGCATATACATTGTTCACATTGACACTTTGTAAAGAGCTTTGTAAAGAACTATATTCTATCAAGGATATGGCTGCAAATGGCCTGTGATACTCAGTGGGTTGCAGCTTTTCCAGGAGCATATGCACAGACGCTGAAAGCTAATAAAGTGGTATCATTGATGCTATGAGAGCCTAATCATTCTGAAATAAAACATCCCAAACTGAAGTAGCATCAATTACATGCTTCACTGTTGTCAAAGTAAATGGCTCCCTTGACCTTGTGCTCCTATCAATCTCTGGGTCTGAAGATGCAATCAAATTTGTCATTGGACATTTAATTAAATACAAAGCCCTTCAAGGTACTATTTGCAGCAAATATCAATCACATTTTCTCCCACTGTAGTCTCTAACATGGACTTCAAATTAGATTGAATACTTTGTTTTGTGTTATTTGGTTTATAAATTGTTCCTTTCTTTTCTCTAGTGCATTTTATAATATCTAATGAGAAAAATCATATCCAAGCTTATGTTCTCATTAGGGCCCTGAGCATATGTAGCTTCTAGAAAGTTCACAGTACAGTTTAAGTATGTATTAGAGGAAAATAATCTCACATTATTGAAAAATACCATAGTGGTGGAACTTAAAATTACATGGAACACAGTGTTACTTTGTAATCCCCCCATACCCATCTCTGTGAATGCTCAGAATGAATGGCTTCTGAGATTTCTAGGAATTATAGAGAAAGTTCTGTTTATCTAATGTTCTACTTTTCTAATGAAGCAGGTGGAGCCTGGGTGTGAATGAAGTAACTAAAAGGCCGCAGATAAATGAAATAAATCTCTATGTCACAATTTACATGGAGCCCTATGCCAGTAGCTTATGTCTTGAAAATAAGTGTTTTAATTTGCGTTATAAGCTGTACAATTTACTACACCAGTTATTCAAAGAACCTATTGATGGCTATGTTTGTGGTAATATAGAGAAAAAACTCCATTTTCCCAACAAGGGTGGCATACTTCCCTCTGTCTGTATCATAGTCTCTTTGTTTGGTTTCACTCAGTCCTTCTTATACGGTGTGGTGTAACTCTCCACATCAGCTTGTACTTCACTCTGACTTAATTTTAGGAACTACTGATATGTTTAGATTAAAAAGCAACATCTAACTGAAACATCTGGAAACAAGCCTTCAGTTCCATAATATAGTACATGCTGGGGGTTGTTGGAAAGTCATAATTAGGATGCTGCAGTATTGTTTATGCCAGGAAATTTTTTCATTAAGTCTATTGACCTCATGCTAAGATAGAAAATTATTTTTAATAAATAAGAATTTATCAACAAGTTGTCAGAAACCTTTATATTTTACACCAGAGGCTTTCATTTTCCTCAGAATCTGCAGGATACCTGGCATAAAGGAAATAAAGGGATAATTTATGGAGGAGATGAGCAGGGCAGGGGTGTATGGAAATTGGTCTTGAGGATCTGTTTATTGATTTAAGTTTATTATTAGTCTCCTCTGTTAATGTTTAAGCTATGTTTGGAAAATAAGGACTGCAAACTCACCTTCTCAGCTATCAAATTTGGGTGAATCTGTTTTAAACTTCTAGACTTAGGCATAAACAACTATAGTATTAGATCATATACTTTTCAATTGACTGTCCTCTGGTTGTAGTCCAATGGTATATGCTGTTGAATGCAAGACAGGATATTTTTAATGACTTTGATAATGGGATATTTAGTTTCATAGTATCTGGCTAAAGCCAACATTTATCCACAACTGTCACAACTTATAATATTTTCCTATGACAGAATAACACACACACACACACACACACACACACACAGAGAGAGAGAGAGAGAGAGAGAGAGACAGAGAGAGAGAGAGAGAGAGAGAGAGAAGAAAAAAGAATATTTTTATTTCTTTTTCATGTTTCCAAAACCACACTAGTGTTCAAATCTGAAAATCTGAATAGTATTTCTGTGTGTATGTTAATGTGAACATGTATGTACATGTGGGTGCACACAGAAACATATGCCTGTATGGGTAGACAATATGTTGATGTTTGATATATTCCTGAAGAGGTTAGCTCAGAGTTGTTGAAAAATTCCATCACACCGCTCCCCTCTTAGAAGAGATAGGACACCCCTCCTATAAGAGATAGGACAGAGAGCACGCAGGCCAGAAGGAAGAGGCTAATTAAGCCCCTACTATCACATTCCCTAAAGATAAATTTAAAAGGTACATTATTCTGCCAATCATATTTGCCTAGTTGCTGATGCTGTATTCCATCCATAGAAATTGTATAAAAACTCCCCAAATAGGCCACCTGAGGTTGCTGACTCTCCTTCAGGTGCAGACCGACCCCAACGTGCTAGAACAATAAATTCCTCTTGCTTTTGCATCGATCCCTGGCTCCATGATTGTTCATTCAGGGATCCCCGGTAAGCTAAGGCTCATCAGAGTCTTACATTCCATTTGAACAATCTGCATGCCATAAAGATTTACTTTAAGGTGTAATTATTTGCTGTTGTGTGGAGCTTGGGACAAAGCTTGGAAACATACATACCAGGATGATGGTTTCTGGAGTTTGGAGAAAGTCTGAGAGGTGTGGATAAGGTAAATTGGTGGGTGGTACAGATAGTGAAGAAGAGAAGAAGCAGATGAGGCCAAGAACACAAGTGGCTCTTGGATACAGGTCAAGTGCAGACAGGTTCATCTTGCTGAAGTCTCTCTTTCCTCCTTAACCACTTACACCTATGAATGCTTCACACCATATGGGACCAATCAGAGGATTACTTTTAGCTATGTTCCTGTGTAGGAATGAATTGGTTCCAGAAGTCAGGCATTCCGAGGCACCCAGAAGCATGTTTCAGAGTGCTGGCATCCATAGGACAGGATGAGG